>JAUMJL010001249.1:0-146703 GCA_033558185.1 Dromococcyx pavoninus | reverse complement strand
CTCCAGCACGCGCTGCCCGGTCCCATTCCCGGCGCCGCCGCCGCCGCCAGGCCCCGCCCCTCCTCCCCGCCCACCAATCGCGAGGCGGAAGCGCTCCCTGCTTTGCATAACCCCGCCCCCTCCAGCAGCCAATGGCCGCACGGAGTTCCCGGCACGGCTTTCCGGAAGCGAGTGGTACCATAGAGAGGAAGGGAGGGAGCAGCCGCATTGCGGCCGCGCGCGCCGCTGCACTCTATGGCCAGGCCTCCGCGGTACCCGGGCTGCCCGCAGCAGCATCGCAGCCTCATAGAATCGCTTGGGTGGAAAAGACCTTTGACATCGAGTCCAACCGCACCTGTCCACTACTGAACCATCCCTGAGCACCTCATCTACGGTCGTTTAAAACCCTCCAGCGATGGGGACTCCACGCACTCCTGGGCAGCCTCTGCCAGTGCTCAACAACCCTTTTGGTGAAGAAATGTTTCCTGATGGTTAATCTGAACCTTCCCTGGAACAACTTGAGGCCATTTCCTCATCTTTTTTCATCCCCTGCAGAACACACCAGGCAGGGAAATCATCTCAGCAGGCCCAGGATCTGTTTAAGGGTTGCACAGTGCCAAAGCATGCAGGCAAGCACTAATGGGGCTTCTTAAAAGCAGTTAAGATCAAGAGGAGTTTACAGCTCAAAGCTGGCTTTAATAAGGGTTGTAAAACTCACATGTGGTCTTGAAAATTTGAGCATTCGGGGGGGGAAAGGAGATTTTTGGGGACCTGCGCTCAAATAATTAAAGGGAAGGACCTGTGCACACTTGCCTTTAGATGGCACTGCATGAAACAACATCCCTGAAATCCAGCTTTGGAGAGGGCTGCTGCTCCCACCAAGGCTCCCAAACACTTTAGGCCTGAGCTATTTGCACCAGAGGAGGAGAAAGAGCATTTTGTGCCCACTCTGCTCCCTCCAGCCGGGGCCACGCAAGGCTGAGATTACCAAAAACCAACAACGCATCCACCCCTCCTTGCTGGAGCCAGGGGCACCATTAATTTGGCATGTTTAGCATAATTTAGCTAAGATGCTCCATTAAGAACCTAAATATGCAGGTGGGAGGGCAGTTCTGGAGGGCTCTCTGCCACCACCTGGGCTGTTTGGCCCAGCCACGCACCCCCAGGGTCCCCCCAAACCCATGGATCTGGCTCAACCCATGTTCAAAGATCAGGCATTTGCCTTTTGGATGTTTCACAATGTCCTGGATCAATAAACGCACATGGGGCCAGTTGGAGATGACTCAGCAATGCCACCAGCCCAGGGCATCAGTATCCCCTGGAATGTTGGTAAATTCCTACTTCTGATGCCAAAAGGGTCAAACGGGACGGACCCAGGTCCAGCTCCCCCCACCCCAATGCTGGATCCACCACACAAGGAGCAGGGCAGAGCATCCCTGTGCCTCGGGATGCCTTTGCAATGTGGAGCCTCATCAATCCCAGCCGGGGGGGCTCAAATCAGGGAGAAAAACCCCAGCTGAGAGCAAAGCCAAAGGTCCCAGCTGGGCCAGCTGCCTTCTCTGCTGCCAACTCCCCACCGGGACGCTGGGCTGGACTTTGTCATCACTCTTGGCAGCAGAGTGCTCTGGGAAAGCCAGGGATGTCATTTCAGAGAGGCTGGAACCGGCCACAGGAGCGTCCCACCCGCTGGAAGGGGCTCAGGGGTCCAAAATCACTCCCTGAACACAAGAGGTGATTCAATCCCTGCCTCTGGCTCTGGTGGGCGTCTCTCCTGCTGAACTCTTCCAACAGCAACAGGTCTGGGGCCACCAACAGCACCTTGACATGGGAACCCCATTCCAGTGAGGGTTTTTCTCCACAAGATACCGGTGTGACTCGCTCCAACATCAAAACCCAGTAATAAGGAAGATCCACTCCAACCGGTTCAGGCTGAATTTGCCAAGTCATTGTTCCTAGATGGGACTGATATATCCCAAAGTCATGCAAAGCGCAGGCAGCGGTGACATAGCCCCCTCCCCTCCAGCCCCCCTTCCCTGAGCACATATTTGCAGCCCCATCCCACAGATCCCAGAGGTTCCAGATGCTCCAGACAGTGCAGCATCCCCAGAGCATCCCCCCTGGTCCTGCAGAGTGGGGTGGGGGTGGGGGGGTGTTCCCCTCCCCAGGTGGGAAAGCAGAGTGGATAAAACTAAGCTCTGTCTGGGAATAACTGAGAGGGACCTTTCTTTATGTCCGTGGTGTTCCACCACCCAGCTCTCCTCCGTAGTGGCTCCAGGCATCGTTATGCAACCAGAAGCAAGATATCAGGAGAGGTTTCCTACAAGCTGGCTTTATGGCAGCAAGTGTCTGTGCAGAACCATCCCTGCCACAAGTCCCCCGATCCCGGGGGCGCCGCCCTCACTGGATGCCCACCAGCTCCGTTATGGGCGGAGCGTGGACCATCAGCTCCTCGTATTGCCGCAGGAAGAGCCGGAGCCGGGAGCCGTAGGTGTCCTCGTTGTACGGCAGCTTCTTCTGCTTCAGGTACTGGGACACCGTGGGCTTGATCTGCAAAGGCAGAGGCAGGATGAGCTCTGTGCAGGACAGAATCATGAACTGACCTGAGCTGGAAGGGACCCACAAGGACCATTGAGTCCAACTCCTGGCCCTGCACAGGACACCCCATCACTCACCCCGTGGAGCTGAGGGTGTTGGCCAAACGCTTCTGGAATATTGTCAGGCTGTGACTGCTTCCCTGGGGAGCTGTTCCAGTGCTCCACTACCCTCTGGGTGAAGAACCTTCTCCTAATGTCCAATGTAACCCTACCCTGGCCCATCTTCCTGCCATTCCCTTGGGTCTAGAGAGAAGAGCTCAAAACCTGCTCCTCCTCCTCCCTGGTGTAGAAGCTGTGGCCCACAATGAGGCCTCCCCTCAGTCTTCTCTTTTCCAGGACCCAGTGGAAAAGGTGGCCTTGTCCCCACATCCCCACCCCACGGGGCCTTCTCACCTTGAGGCACATGTTGTCGGAGAGGCTGGGGAAGAGGTGATGCTCCACGTGGCAGCTGATGAGCGAGTGGCCGAAGGACCAGTCGAGCAGGGCATTGCGGGGCAGGTTGAGGACACCCAGGCTCATGAGGTGGATCCGCTTGGGTTTCTGGTCGGCCGCAAACATGGGGAGGCCAATGTGCTATGGGAGAGGGAGGATGGGGATCCCATGGGACCCCTTTCCACAACTCTGACCACGCAAGGGCACACAGGCACCAGCCAGGCTGAGCTGCATTTTGAGGCTCGGCTGCCAACCCCAGCACTGGGTTTGTCCCTGAATTCACTCCATCCTGCGCTCATCCATCCACAGAACCACCAAGAAGCTCTCAGGCTCTGTCCCCCAACCCCCCCAGCCTCTCTCCACCTCTGGACCTGCAAAACCAACTGCACAGACCCATGCAAACACACCAACCCCCCAGTCCTGCAAACTAGCACACAGGACATTGCCCTCCAACCCCCTGCATCCATCTGCCCTGGCCTTCTCCCAGGGCCACCACTCAGCACCACCAGCCTGACCTCCCTGTGATGACATCGGCAGAAGGGAGGTGACAACCGAGGTCGATTGCTTTAAGATGACACAAGCTCCAGCCAGCAGCCTCAGGGCTCTGTCATCAGCGCTTGGGTGGTGGCTGGCCTGTCTCCAGCACCATCAGGACACCTTGGAGCTTCAGGTCCCTACCTGGAATATGTTGACGTGGATGTAGGGATGGGCCAGGAGGGAGCGGGTGAGCAGCATGCAAAGCAGGGCTGACCACGGTGACTGGAAGCCCGAGACGTGGAGCAGCAGCCAGTAGTGGCAATAAAGACCCAGGACCATGCAGCAGAGGGTCCTCAGAGCTGTTTTCCACTCCACGTTCCTCAACAAACCTGAGTGAGGAAGAGGAGGGTGAGATGTTGATGCTCCCCCACCAATTCTTCTCCAGCATCCAGTTAAACCCACAGCCCGTTATTTACCTCCCTTTCTCCATCCTCCAGTTTGGTCCACACCCCCCAGCCCTGAGGACCTGCTGGTGTTTGGGCCTGCAGCCCCTGAGGGCAGTGACCCACAGGCTGCTGGTGGGTTCAGCTGTGCATCATCAGCCAGGGATTTGGCTGCATCTTCATTTCTTACAACTTGCCAAGGCACCACCTGTGGTTTTGGCATTGCCCAAAGCTCAGCGCTGAGTCCAACTCTTGACCCAACACAGGAAAAGGTGAAGTACCAGGAGAAAGCTCCAAACTAAGCAGGATCTTTTAACGGGGTGAGACCTGGACCGTAACGAGCTCACCATGTCCAGGACCCCATCCCAAGGTGGCTTGGCCACGTACCAAGTGCAACCAGGGGGGTTAAGATGGGCACGGCGAGAGGCGCGAGGAACATGTAGACATAGCGGTTCAGGAAGGGAAGCTTCCAGGTGCTGGAGTCCCCCAGGCCAATGACGTTGGTGTAGCCGTGGTGCATCTTCACGTGGTTGTAGGTGGCCTGCTCGGCTGTGAAAGCTGAGCAGAGCTGGAAGGGAAGAGAAAGGGGAGGTGATGCCAATGGCCATGGTACCAGGGTCCCAGGGGAGGTACTCCACACCCAAGGAGGAGATGCTCCACACTTCACAGGCTCCAACCCAGTCTGGAAACAGACTTCAGAGTTTAGTACTGGAAACCATTCCCAGCATTCCCCTCAACATATCATCCTGCTCTGCAGCCTCAAGGCCAAGGGAATGGACACAAAACCCCACTGCACCACACGTCAGAGGGGCCACCCCCCACCCTCTGCCTCCAGGCAAAGCCCCACGAGCAGGGATGCTCTTGGGGGTCCCCGCTGTACAGCTGCTTTTCATTTAACCCTCCTGCACGTGGATCAGGAAGGATTTGGGTTCATCTTGTTATCCAGTGGCTGTTCCTGAAGGTCTTGGGGTGCTGGCAAGGTGCTGATGGGGCTTTGGGGGGCCATCACCCAAACCCCACAGCCCCACTCACCTCAATGAAGAAGATGGCCCACACTTTGCCCCAGGATCTGGACTCTGTCAAGGCGTTGTGGCTGGCCAGGTGGCTGCCCTTCACAGTCAGGGTGTGATGCACCACGCCGAGGGTGAGGACACCCACCAGGAAAGGGATGGCCTGGGCTGACCGCAGGCACAGGAACCCTGTGGAGAAACCAGCCGGGCAGGAGCTCCTGCTCCTCCTCGCTAGCCTGGAGGTGTTGCTACACCCAAACATCCCAGGCACTGCCCTAAATCTGTTTCTCAGGTGTAGTTACAGGTGTTCAAACTGCCCAAGCTGGAAAGCTTCCCTCCACACCCTACATGTTCACCTCACCATCCCACTGAAGGTTCATCCCCTCACCCCAGACTGGACCCCAGATGCCACCGTCCCCTCACCCTAGTTGAACCCCAGGTGCCACCATCCCCTCACCCCAGGCTGAGCCCCAGGTGCCACTGTCCCCCACTGGGGGGTGGGACCCAGTTGGGTCAAGGTGCCCCATGGCATGGGGTGAAGGGGTTCTTGCAGGGTTGTTATAGGCTTAAAAAGCTGCTGAGAGACTTCCAACACCAAGCTGTGCCAGCAGTGCCACAGCCATGAGGAGGCAGCGGGACCTCCTAGGGGGTCTGGGGGCTGAGCCGTTACCTGCTGGGAGCAGGAGGAGGCTGCAGGCCAGGATGCTGATGTCCACGCCGTGCCGCTCCCACCAGCTGCTGCTCTTGACCACCTTCTGCACCAGCTCCGAGAGCTCGGCCATCAGTGCTTCCCCGTGCTGGACCCCCGAGGTCACGGTCATGTCCCCGTCACCCAGTGCTGGCGCCGCCTCCTGTCCCTCTGCCATGGCCTCCATCCTGCTGCCACCGGCAGCTGCTGTGTCCCGGGGTGGGGGATCCCCCATCCCCCTGGCATGGGGGGCACCGCTGGCATCACCATTGGCCCGCTGTCCCCTCCACCTTGAAGGGTCCCTGTCCTCCAGTGGCATCGCCCTGTGGAGCAGAGGCCTTGTGGGGTGGTACCTGCAGTGTGTGAGTGTGGGGTGGGGGCACCTACACCGTGGGAGGGCACCCCCAGCACGGGGGGACACCTACAGCACAAGGGAGGGCACCTACAGTGGAGGGCACCCTCGGCACAAGGTGGCAACCCCAGCACAAAGGGGACACCTAAAGCATGGGGAGACATCCCCAGCACAAGGGGGGGCACCTACAGCATGGGGGGGGCGGCACCCCCAGCAAAAGGGAGGGCACCCCCAGCACAAAGAAGGCACCTACAGCACAAAGAGGGCACCCCCAGCACAGAGGGAGTGGCATCCCCAGCACAGAGAGGGGGGCACCCGCAGCCCCCCAACTCGCTGCAGGCAGGTGTTCCCCCTCCCGCTGCCGCCAAAGGACACGCGAAGGGCAAGGATGGAAAAAAGAATCGCGATGCGAAGGAGGCTGCAGGCAGCGAAGCCCCCCAGCCTCACACACACACACACACCGGGTCACCCCCTCCCCAGCCCCACTCACCGCGGTCGCTGTCCCCGCAGAGCCGGGTGCGGCAGCGTTGGGTGCGGGGAGGAGCGGGGGGCGGGCGGGTGCCGATGGGCGATCACCCGCCCGGTGACCCATCGCGGGGCGCAGGCGTCGCGGTGGGAGCCGGCGAGAGCGCTCGGCCCTGGGAGGGGAGGGGTGGGAAAGTGATGGAGAGAGAGAGAGAGGGGGGCAAAGCTGGAGGGGAGAGGAGCCGAGAGCCAGAAATAGCCCTGAGAAACCCAAGCGGAGCCCTGAGGAGCGGGATAGGGTTTCGCTGCTGAGGGTGTGCGGGAGCCAACTGCGCCCGTCCCACCAGGGAGGCGTTTTGGGGAGAAAACCGGCCTTTTTTCAGTGCAAGGAGCCGGCAGCGAACGGCTGCGCCTGCCCAAAGTGCTGCTCTGGGCTGGTGGGGGAGGGACACGGAGCACAGGGGCACCCCAGGCACCAAGGCACCCCAGATCTGTGCCCAACACCCTGACACACACCCCCAGGATCCCGTTTCTCCCGGCTGATCGCCCAGACACAGCACAAGCACCCTGAAAGATGTGGGGATGCTCATGCAGGGACCAGGACTTCCTGAGCCCCAGTTCTCAATGGAGAATGGCTTCCCTCACTTTTTCAGGCCAAGCACATTTGGATAATTAACTTAATGAAGGATTAATTACCACCACCCCCTCCCCAAGCAGGGAGAGCTTAAGCACCGTCCTCTTTCCCTTTTGGGATCCAGCAGAGCCATGGGGTTCTCAGGAAGGAGAAATTCTTGGGGTTTAACAACTCATCCCAGCCCTGTCCCTGCATCCGATGGCTGAGCAAGGAGCTCCATCTGCAGGCAAAACTCTGCCTCCACCACCCCCCAAAGCAACTCTGTCCCCCCAAACCCAGACCCGGGCACAAGGATGCTTTGCACATCCTGAGCTCTGCACCCAAGAAGCTCCAGAGCTGCTGCCAACTGGGACATCAGCCCTGGCCCCACTCACCCAGCGGCCACCCAGGGCACCCCGAACGCTCCATCTCCAGGTTCTGGGGTGAGGAAAGAGAAAAGGGTGAGCTCAGGAGCCTCAGGGCAGGCCCCAGAGGGGATCACAGCTCCCTGCAGCCACTGCTCTCGCTGTCACTGTGCCAAGAGCAGGGGATGCTCAGCCCTGGGCTGGGGGGGGCTCCTAAAAGCCAAGTCCCAAGCTGAGCCGAGCAACGGGTGAAGAGCTCTCAGCCACAGAGCTTTGGCCCATGGGGTGCAAAGTGTCTTCCAAAGGACCAGGACCATTGAGTGCAGCCTCAGCTTATCCTGAAGGTCCCTGTGGCAGCAGTGCCAGGCTGGCACAGGGCCGGTGGGGGTGACGAGATGCCGGATCTGGCCAGTGCTGCTCAGTAGCCCATGTGCCAGCCCCACCAGGACATGGCCAGGCCATGCTTTTCACCTTGAATAAAGACCTGCCCCCGAGCCCTCGCTGTTTGCAGGGCACAAACAGCCACTTTGGATGATGGAAAACTTCCTGCTCACGTCCGAGGGTTCCAGGAAGAAACTGGATCCCAGCAGCGTCTAATCTGGCCGATCTGTTTGCGCCAGCCTGCGTGGCACAGACCGGACGGCGGCGAGACGGGGCAGACAAAGCCTCGCTGCCCCGCACCAGGAGGCACCGTGGGTGGAGGCTGGTGGCCTCATCCAGTCTGTGTGGGTCCAACACCATCTGGCGCTGCCCCGGCACCTCGGGAGGTCAGCGGCGGCATGGCAGAGCCCCACAGTGAGCAGTGCCCAGCCAGAAAGGGGGTTCAAGCCTCACACCCCCAGGTCATTCAGACCATCTTTGCATTGCTGCCATAGCTTCCTCATCCCAGTTTGAGCCCCCGATGAGTTCCGTGGGGTCACACATGGGGAATTGATAGAATCATGGAATGGGTTGGGTTGGAAGGGACCTCAAAGCCCATCCAGTTCCACCCCCCTGCCATGGGCAGGGACACCTCCCACTGGATCAGGGGGCTCAAAGCCCCATCCAGCCTGGCCTTGAATACCTCCAGGGATGGGGCAGCCACCCCTGGGCTACCTGGGCAACCTGGGCCAGGGCCTCCCCACCCTTACTGTGAAGAATTTCTTCCTAATGTCTAACCTAAATCTTCTCCCTCCCAATTTAAAGCTGCTCCTCCTTGTCCTATCACTACAGGCCCTTGGAAAAAGTTTGCTTTGCTGAATTGCTCTGCTGAACCTCACTGATGTTCACCATGGGGTGAGAAGAGCTGGGATTTACCTGTCAGCAGCAACCAGGTGAAGAGGTATCAGCTTGGCTCCTCAGTGCTGCAAAGCTTTAGGGGCCACACCGTGTGGCAGGACCTGAGATGTCCCAGCTCCAGGGTTTGGGCAATGGTTCTCCAGGTCCTGGCACTGCAGGGATGGGACCATGATCATCCCCTGCTTGCAGAGCAAGGCCAGACCCAGTCATAGCACCTGCACCATGAGGCTGCCCGTGCAGAGCATGGGGCTCTTGCTCTCACGGGATCGGACACGTGCCTGGTGTCAGCTACACCCTGGAGGAGAACACAACTGCCTTTCTCCTCCCTTTTAGCAGCCATCTGCAAACACAAGAACCCTGGCACTCAGGGACAAGCCTGGGTGTAAGCCCAGGCTGCAGGGCTGGGGGAGACCCCCCACCAGCGCATGGTGCAGGTTTATTCAAAGCAAATTGAGAACCAATCCAGCACAAAACCTGGCCCTGAGCCCTCAACATCCTTTCCCAGGGCTCAAAACCCCCTCACCAAAGCCCATCCAGCCCCACGAGCACCCCAGATCCCTCCAGGGACTCGCTGCGTGTCCATCACTGGCCCTTTTGGCCACTACCACCAGAATATGCTGATAATCAGATCGCGTTCTCAGTTTTATACCTCGGCAGTGAATAAAGCTGTTGTCATCCACCCCCTGCTCCAGCCCAGCTTAATTTGCAAAGCCTGGCTGGAGGTGTCAACTAATCACAGACTTCCTCCACTTAGCAGCTCAGGGCGAAGGTAATCACTGGTTTGGGTGCCTCTGCTCTTGCCCCGACCGAAACTGCTCTTGCCCCCACCCCCGGGTCCCTGGCGTCACCACCTGGCCAGGTGTTACCCAATGCGGGCGCACGGCAGAGATGCCACGGGCTCCATCCCAAAGTGCCACGGATCGGGTGCTCCTGGGAACAATGCTGCACCCCCAGTCCTCAAAAATGAAATACAGTTTTCCTTGCAGCCCCAGCACTGCCCAACCCCAGGTGCCCTCGCTCCCAGGTGCCCTCGCAGTCCCCACGGCGGAGCCCCCAGCCCCACAGGTGTCCCTGCAGCGGCCACTCAGCCCGGCAGCCACCCACACGAAACTTTTACCTCTCAGCACAGGCAGGGCAACTCCAGGCTCCATCCTCTGCCCTCTCTAGGAAAGAGGGATGTTCCCAGCCTCCTTGGAGGCTGAGGACCCCGGTGAGGTTGTACAGGGGATGGCACAGCCCAGCACTTGCCATCTTGGGCCGGCCCGCAGCCCACGCAGCACCATCTGCCGGGGGGCTCAGCACCACCAACACAGCTGCTCTGGGGTCTCCCTGACGGCCCCCAGGGCAGCAGGGAAAGGGGCTGGGATGGGCGGTAGGGTCTGGGGCCAAGCCCCTCTTGCCTTGGTGTTTGCATACGCTCTGGCAGCGTTATTCAATTTCCCACTGGAAGAAGCCAGACCAGAACCTGTACCTTGACTCTATCTCTGCTCTTTATAGGATCAGGAGTTGATGGATATGCTCATGTGTGAATGTTGGGGCTGTCCTAGGCAGAGATAGGAGTTGGACTCCATGACTGGAGTCTAGAGCAGCCTGGTCTAGTGGGAGGTGTCCCTGCCCATAGCAGGGGGTTGGAACTGGATGATCTTTAAAGTCACTTCCAACCCAAACCCTTCGGTGATTCTATGATTTTATCCTTGTGGGCCCTTTCCAACTCAGCTCATTCTGTGATTCAGTGAATTCGCAGAAACCAGGAATTCCTGCCAGACAGAAAGCTCTCTGCTCATTAAGAAGCCCATGCGTGGCTTTCATTGGCAAGAGGAGGGGTTGCACGATGCTGCCCCTGCCCCTGGGATCGGCACTGCGGGTTGGTGCCACCCTGGGTGCCAACAGCCACTGGGTGCTGCTGTCCCCGGCAGGTGCCCAATCCTGTGCTGCTCTGAGGGGAGGTGAGGGCAGCCCAGGCCGTGACGGAACCCACTGTGCCCAGCAGGCAGAGGCTGGCAGGGAGGGATCCAGCCGGCCACGCTGGGAAGCCAACGTGTTGTGTCACTCCTTTGGGCTGGAAACTTGGTCGGGAGCCAAAGTGTTGCCGGAATCCAGCTGGGTTCCAAGAACTCACCCCTGTCTCCCCCAGCCTCGCGGGGCCGTAACCTACTTCCCCGCTTTTGGCTGCTCTGGGGAGGTGATAGTTGAGCCGAGAGGCCATGGAGAAGGTCTGCTGTCCTGGCTCCATCTCCCTGCCAGGGCTGGGGACACATCCAGCCCATACCCAGCATGTCCCCCCTGCCCACAACACATGGGGCATCTTCACAGGGCTGGAGTGCCCGAGCCCCCTGCCCCTGGGATGGAGTCCGTCCTTCCCGGTAGGCACAGGCAGCCCTGCCGAACCGGCCTCCCATGGGTGCCACCACACCAGGGCAGGCTGTGTTCCTTCTCCAAGGCAAGCGCCCGGCTGTGCCTGCCCGCCTGAGGGATAACTCACACACCGCCCGACAGCTCTTTCATCAGCTCAGCTGGACCCACACAACCAGTTGGCTTGGAAAAACAGGGACTCTTCTAATGATACCTTTGGAGCGGTGGTGCTCCGCATCCCAGTCCACCGGGGGAATAACTGGAGGAACCCAGAGGAGGTGGTGGCTCGGCTCTGCCTGGCTCACAGCTGCAGCCCCAGCCCTGCCAGCAGCACCGGGCGAAGGAGACATCCCCATCCACAGCTCGCCAGGCCCTGGCATCTCACAGCCCCCTAGGAACCCACAAACACCAGGAAAGCTGCTAATCCTGCAACCGGTTTTGCCACAAAAGCAAGGTCTCCCCAGCCCCATTCCTCCAGCTCGTCCACTCCCACAGGGAGCCATTGCAGGCAAATCCAAAGAGCTGCTCCTTAACCCAAATCCCAGGGAAGCAGGAGCCACCCTGGCCCAAGCAGCCTCTCCGGTGCCTTTCATTGTTGGTGCAGCTGTGCTGGGATCGGGGTCAGCAGCAGCCGGAGCTCAACAGCAGGAGGGCAAAGTGGGGCAAAGCCAGAGAGGGAGGAGGCCCATGAAAAAAAACAATATATAGGGCTTAGAATAGAAACCAGGTTAGTGCTAAACTGTGGGTGGCAGGAGCTGTCGCGACAGGTGGAGCTGCTGCCACTGCCAGCCCCGCTGAGCCACCCTCAGCACCCTCAGCCAGTCTGCAGCGTTGCCACTAGTCCAGTTTTGGGAGTCACTGGGCTGGAGGGCACAGGGGGAGAGGGGCTGCAGGGATGAGCATAATGAACGAGAACTTAGCCCTCAAACCATCCCTTCATCCCGCATCCACCAGCAGCCGGGGTTCAGGCCTGCCCCTCCAGAGGGTCCTTGGTGCCCCAGGAGAGCCACATGTGGGTCAACCAGATGGCAGAAATAGAGACCCGGAATCTGGCAGGAGTAGAAGTTTTTCCCTTTTCTTCCTGAAGGGGAAAAGAACAATCAACAATGAGCCAAGCTTGGCGCGAGGCGAGATAAGACCAACCTCCTGCAGGGCTGGCGGTGGCAGGACGAGCGTCAGCGGGTACCTGGCACGGCCAGGAGGGTTCCCGCCAAGTGTGCAGAGGGCTCACGAGGCACTGCCCCAGCACCCACCGGCCCGGGGAGCCTACGGGCGTCCCGAGCTGCCAGCAGACACAGGAGTCACCACACGGCCCGAGCTGGGCCACGGCCAGGCAGAACCAGGCAGGGTCACGGCAGAGCCGATAGCGGGGTTTGCAAAGCGCGGCCAGAGGCGGTTCCGGGAAGGGCCGTGCTGCCCGGCAAGAGGCAGCTGCCCGAGAAGGATGGCACCTTCCAGCACGGGGCCTGGGTGATGCCTGCGGGAAACAGCAATTTGCTGGAAGAGGGGTGACTAAGACTCACGTTTTGTTGGAAAAATGGGTGAAACCAACGTCCTTGGAGGTGATGGAAAGTTCCACTGGAGCACCCAGGATTCATCATGTACACAGAGTGATGGCTCTACCCAACCTCTTGTCACCCAGGGTTCCACTTCATGTTTTCCAGAGAAAATCCACTGTTAATGATGTAAAAAACTACCCCCATGAGCCCAAAGAGCAGCTTTCCCTTTCCCATTGTGAAAAGTTCCACAGACAACAAAATTGCTTTTTCAGAAGACAAATAGTCCACAGCAAGGTCATGAGCGGAATTTCATGCCCATCCCCTGCCCCACTGAAGCACTGGGCACATTGCCCTCAGCCCCTCAGGAAGGCTCTGCTGGTGGGAGCTGGGGTGGGAGGGGTTCTTGGCCAGGGAGTGCAGGAACGGGACAAGGAGAAATTATTTTCAGCTGAAAGAGGGGAGATTTAGATGAGATCTTAAGGAGAAATGTTTTCCTGTGAGGGTGGGGAGGCCCTGGCACAGGTTGCCCAGAGAAGTGGTGGCTGCCCCATCCCTGGAGGTGTTCAAGGCTAGGTTGGATGGGTCTTTGAGCCCCCTGATCCAGCGGGAGGTGTCCCGGCCCATGGCAGGGGGTGGAACTGGGTGGGCTTTGAGGTCCCTTCCAACCCAAACCATTCCATGATTCTATGATAATTTTCCTCATGTTCAGGTGGACTTTCCCATGCTCCAGTTTGTGCCCATTGCCCCATGTCCTGTCACCAGCCACTGTGCAGAAGAGTTGGGCCCTTTCCTCCTGCCCCTCCCCCATCAGATATTGATCAGCATCAACTGGATTCCCGCCTCAGCCTTTTCTCTCCAGGCTGAACAGACCCAGGTCTCACCTTCTCCTCCCAGGAGAGGTGTTCCAGTCACCTGTCCATCTCCGTGGCCTCCATCGGTCTCTCTCCAGTCATTCCTTGTCTTTCCTGAGCTGGTGAGCCCAGAACCAGACAAAGGACTCCAGATGGAGCCTCCTTAGGGCAATTTTGTGGAAGAAACAGTGTAAAGAGCTGCTTTTTTTAGCCTTCAGTCCCGACACAGCCTTACCCTGTTGTGAGGGCTGGGGTAGTTCTTGGCATCACCTGGACCTGGGCAGGAGCTTACGGTCCCCTTCAGAGAGGAAGGCACCCGGTGCCACCTCCTCCAGACCAATGGGATGCCCGGGGACCTGCTCATTCCCCCCGGCATGGAAATCCACCCGGAGCATCCAGCCCCACCACCTCGTGCGGGGTCGAACGGGCCCAGGTTGAGGACAGGGTCCCTGCCGGGAGCTGTCCCTGTGGGGGAGCGGTGGTTCAGCCCGTGGCTGTCCTGAGTAACACCTGTGCCCGGCTGCCTCAAATACCTGGGGCTGATCCATCGCCGGTGCTGGCAGTCAGGATGGCTCCGCTGGCACCCAGAGGCCCTCTTGGCACCTCCAAAACGCCTCCTCAAGGGTCAGGGAGCCTCTGCTCCTTCAAACATTGCTGACACAGCTCAGCACCACATCCCAACATGGCCCAGCTGCCCTGGCTCCTCTGCACCTTATCCCACCCACTCTCTCCAAGGCATCCCCATGCCTTGCTCTTGAGCCACCAGCCGGGGACCCGGCTGCCCTGCCCTCCAGCCACCTCCAGACATGGCTCTTGGGCACATGGACACCACCAGATCATCTTCATCCCTCTCCAGGTTAGCTTTTCCCCTCTCTGGGTGCTGCCCAGCCCCACTGTGCTCCGCTAGGAAGCCTGTGCAACCCTCACGGGTACCAATCCAGGGTGCCACTGCCACCCAGGGCTTTCGAGAGGGATTCCAAGGAAAAGGCAAGGCTGTCCCCATTCCTGCGGGCATTATTGCAGAGTGGGGCAGAGCTCTGATCACAGACACGCCAGGACTGCTGCCGGCACCCTACCTGTGCAAGCTTGTATAACACCTTGCGTCAGGCAGCACTGGGCCACGGCCGAGCAGGCTCCGGCTCCCTTCCAGCCTGGCACCGGACCCAAAGCTGTGGGGTCCTACTCCTTGCACTGCCCCATGGGCCCCTCTGCCCAGCAGCTTTCCCACAGGGATACTGGTGGGAGCTGTACCTGATCCCCACTGCAACCCAAGGGTGCTCATTCTGCACCCTGGGCAGTTTTGGGCACAGCTTGGCCTCACACAGAGCAGCTTTCCCGGTCATCTTTGAAAGCAAAACGGTTTGGTGCTTTTCCGAGTGGAGAGGGGGCAGGATGCAGCCAGAACAGCTCCCTGGACAGCAGTGGAGATGAGCCCAATGCTGTCCAGAAAGCCTCCACTCCTCCCCAGCCATCCCTGCCCTGCTTTCCAAACCCGACCGGCCAGGTTTCGGGGTGCTGGGGCTGTGCCAGAGCACCAGGGCATCAGGGCGAAGGCATTCCTGGTGCCAGAGCAGGCAGGACGCCGTGCCAAGAACAGCACGCGCTGCTCATCTCCTCATCCCAGCCCCCAGCCCACGAGCAGAACCCCCGGGGAGCTCTTGGCTGCCTGACAGCGCCCTCGAGGGCTGCGCAGCACCCGCGAAACCCACAGGTGGGGTCTGCACACCCCAGGGCAAGGGTGGCCGAGTCCATTGCACCGGTGCTGAGTGCCCAGCAATGTCCCTCGGGCATCGCTCATGGGATGCGAAGTGCCGTGGGGTCTTCTTGGCCCCCGGTGCCCTTATGTAAGGGAATGGAGAGCGAGGGGGGGATGCGCCCACTTTATAGGTCAGAGACTGGAGGTGCGGGGCGGTTCGGGGATTGGGCTGGGGCAGCCCGTGAGTCAGTGCCAAAGGAGGGACCGACACGGCGGAGGCTTTATTAGCCGGTGAGGGGTGGAGCGAGGCTCCGCAGGCGGGCGAGGAGCCACGCCACGGCATCCACCAAGCAAGGTCTGGCTCCGCTGCCCCGCGCATCCCCCGCGCAGCCCCGCACAGCCCCCGCACCCCGACCTGCCGGAGATGCAGCTCCAGCTCCACGCATCCTCCTCCTCTTCCTCGCCCT
Organism: Dromococcyx pavoninus; assembly: GCA_033558185.1. Taxonomy (NCBI): domain Eukaryota; kingdom Metazoa; phylum Chordata; class Aves; order Cuculiformes; family Neomorphidae; genus Dromococcyx; species Dromococcyx pavoninus. The sequence goes on along the minus strand of JAUMJL010001249.1, from coordinate 131,142 downwards.
GAGAGGCGGCCGAGCCGCTCGTCCTTCGCCGCAGCCCCAAACTCACCCACGGCGGAGCCAGGAAGGCGGTGATGGAGCAAGGTCAGTGAAACAGGTTTCTCCTCTTGGGTCCCTCGAGCGGGGCGCCCTTCCCCGCGCCGAGCCGCAGACTTGTTGACAGCGGCTCTCGTTAGCTCGGTAATTGAGAGGGGCTGAGCGCTGGGCTCCGGAGGCAGAGGCTGGGATGGGGCCGCAGCCACCCTGAGCATCTCCCATCCCTCCCCGGGCGGGCAGCCGAGCTGCTCAGCCTTCTCTGGCCAAGCGGGACCCCACCAGAGCCCCCCATCCCGGGGGTTGTGCTTGGAGACACCAGCATGGCCAGGGCAGCTGAGATAACGGGCTTTATCTCAGTTGGACTTGATGATCCTTGTGGGTCCCTTCCAGCTCAGGTCATGATGTGATTCTGTTCGCGCTGAGGCTCTGCCGTGCTGGGCAGCCACAGGGGTTTGGGCAGCAGCCCCGCTGACCCCGGTGCCATGGTCTGGAGCCACCCCAGGTGCCAGCACGCCGGCTGAGCAGCTGGTGCCAGGCTCAGGGGTTGTTTGTGGCTGTGGAGAATGGCCAGGCTGGGTGTTGTCACAGCAGAGGCAAAAAGCAACACCCAGGGAGCTGCCAGGGTGCTTGCCCCGTCCCACTCGAGCCTTTTGCCATCTCATCCGAGCTCCTCCGAGCTTCTGGCCAGCAGTGCCCGCAGCCAGCGGCACCGCACCAGGGTGGGGAGCGCGGAGGTTGGTTATCCCAACCCCGGGCGCGTGTCCAACGCAGCTGAGGAGTGCGGGGGCTGTGTCCCGGGGTGACGGGCGCGGGTCCCCACTGCCAGTGCCGCGTGGGTGAGACACAGCCACACCAACCGAGCTGTGACACTGCCCAGAGGTGAGAGGAGAGGTCAGAAACAAGGGATGTGGTTGCAGCTGGATCTGTCCCCGATGCCTCCTCTGAGGGCAGAGGGTGAAAGCCCTGCTGGAATGTCCACTGGGGAGCACAGGCTGCAGCCTCACCGGAGCTGGGGAATAGACCCCACGGGAACCTGTTCCCCATCAGGGCTTATATGCTTGAACAGGACTTACTGCCTGGGTTTAGGTGGTTTCTGGGCTGCACCCCAGCCCTATTCTTCCCGCTCCCGGTGCAGTCCCGTGGTGTGTTGGGTGGTCCAGCCTTCACCCGGGTGTTTCCTTCAGTGCCGGCCACTGCTGGTCCCACTGGGACCTTCATGGCTGGGTGGCTCTGCTGGCTTTGGAGAGCGTTGGCAAGTTGGAGCTCAGTGTCCTGCAACAGGAAAACACAGTTGTGGTCAAAAATGCATCCTAAAGGTTGAACTCAGATTAGGGAGGAGGAGCAGTAGGAAGGTTGTCCCTTTCCCTCTGGAAAAGCAGGAGGCCAGGAGACTGTGAAGGTCCCAGTGAGAGCAGGAGCGGCCGAACTGACCCTGTGGTGTAGGTGTTCACCATAGTCTTGTCCAGTGGTGCTGCCGAGGAGTTGGTGTCGGTGTTGTCCCAGCTATGCAGGGTTTCCCATGCCCTTCCCTCCCGCCGTCGCCTCCAGGACCCACATGCCCCCTGCTGAGCTGCCTCCTGATCCATGTGAGGGGTGCTCTGTCGCCGGGCCTGGTGCCCTCAGCCTGGCATGTGGAGCGGCACGGAGACAGCTCCATGGCTGAGCTGGGGGTCAGTTCCTCCAAAACACAGCCCCCCGCAGATTTGGCCCTCCCACCCACAATGCTGGGCTTCACCCCATCCTCGCTGCTGCTTTTGGGGCCATCTCAAAGCGAGGCAGGAGCCCGGGTGTCATGGGGACCAGGGATGTCCAGCAGCTGGGGTTGGAGATGAGGTGGTGCCCGTGCTCGAGGCCCACTTTGTCCCCAGCAGCACTGTCAGTGCTCAGTGGGATGAACCAGCACCACGTACCTGGCCACAGCCACACCTTCACCCCAACCAAGTGTCCCCTCAGTCTCAAGTCCCCAGCTTCGAGCCCTGAAATCCCTCCCTCTCTCTGTGCAGTTGGAGCCTGGGAAAAGACATCTGGCTTGTCCAGCTCCAGGTGATCCCTTAGCTCCCCCCTCACTGCCCGGCCACCCCTGCAGGTCCTGAGGACCCTCACAGCGAGCTGCCACAGACACAGCTCCATACCCTGCTGGCAGAGGTCCTTAGAGCCACAACCCTGCAATTACAGAACAAACCTGAGCTCTGTCCCTTTGCCAAGCCCTGTGGGAGGTGCTGCCCCACGCCTGACCCTCACCCACAGCAGCTGGGGACTGGAGCTCAGCAGCCAACAGGGAGCATCTCCCTGAGCAACCAGACGGCCTGCTCCGGGCACTGCGGGTGGACAGGCCAGGGCACGGGGGTGCCCCACACCCTGCTCTGCCCCAAATCTCCCCTAGGGATGTTCAGGGCTGTCTCTGTGTGTCCCCACGCTCCTCTGACCACCCAAGCCAAGGGTGATGGGTACCAGAACCACAGCTACTGGTGAGATTGCTCTGGCTCTGAGACATTTGGTGGCAGAACCCACAGCATCAGCTGATACTTTATCATTTATGAATTTCATGAAGCAGACTCAGAAAATAATGCTCCCTGTCCACACCTGAAGCCAGTGTTTAAGGAGAATGACAGCCCACTTCACCTGCTTCACCAGCTCTCTCCCTCTTGGGGAGGACACATGGAGCTGTGCCATGTCACTGCCCTTTGGGGCACTTTGGCTCTAGGAACAGCCCCAAAGCTGTTGCAAAGCCCCTGGGAGGCAATGCCGTTCAGGTCAGCAGAGCCGGGCGTGCCGTGGGCACCTTGCGTGGAGCCCCTTCCCGCTCGCCTCCGTGCGTCACTGCCGCCTGCCAGGAAGTGAATCCCTGGTGGGATGGGCAGGAAATAGTTAAGCAAATGGTGTGCCCATGCTGGCCTGGCAGGTCCCGACCCCAGTGCCACCCTCTGGTGTGGGCATCATGGCTACCACCATCTCCAGCTGAGGATGGAGGACAGGACCACCAGGCAGGGCTGAGGACTGGGAGCTCCAACCCAATGGAGATGCCTCCTCGTGGTGCCCTCTGCCCGTAAGACCTGCCTGGTATCCTTTCCCAGCCCCCTGTGCCATGGCCAGGCACACGTGCTGTGTGAGGGCAGCAGCCAACCAGTCCTGGGGAAAGGGGCCGTGTGCCCCCCGAGCCATCCGTGGTGCCCGTTGGCCGAGCTGGGAGGCTGCACCGCTCACCCAGCACCTGCAAACCCACATCTCCAACACTGCACAACCACGGTCACCCCTGAAACCCTGCCCTGCCTTCTCCCTCCTCCAGTCTGTGGTCCAGGGACCCAGCCAGCACCTAAGGACAGGGAGACAAAAGCACCTGAGGGACAGTGAGTGCTGAGAAATCTCTCTGGCAGCAGCCAACATGGGGATGTGGCAGGGCCTGTGAATTGGCATCACTTTGGTGAGCGATGCTCCTCCAGTCAAGGACTTGGAGCTATCTGGCTCAAGGATGGGTGATGTTCCTCCAGCTGGGGAGCTGGTGCTGTCTGGCTCAAGGATGGGGTGTCCATGCCATGGCCAGGCTGCTGGCACAGCCCCTTGGCCTCATTCTGCTCCCTGCCTGTCACCTCCTGCACTGTTGGGGACTGGACTGTTACAAGTCAAAGGTAAACCAAGGAGACTGGTTTTACTGGGAAGACCAATTTACCAATGGCAGCAGCACAGAGGGACTTGGCATTCATGACCTGGAGTGACCTCCAGGGTCACAGTGTCCCTGCTGGGGAGATGCTGCTGGCTGCCAGCACGAGGTCCGCGATGGGCAGGGTGCAAGGCTGGTGTTTGGTCCTGGCAGTGCTGGGTTGGGGAAACCTGCTGCCACCTGGCTCGGTTTCTGTTTGGGAGGGTGTTTAAGGGTGTTCTCCAGGGTGTGCCAGCCCTGGCCTCCACCCTGCTTTCACAAGCTCCCTCTCCAGAAGCAGCTTGTTGTTCTCAGCTGTGGAGCAGAGGCAATTAGCACTGGTGAGGTCCCCCAGTGAGGGCCAGGCTGGTGATGGGCAGAGCGGTGATGGGACCTGGGCAGAACCACATCCCTTCCCCATGCAAAGGGCAAGCAGAGCCCAGCTCCATCACAAACCTAGTGGGATGCAGCAACCCAGCCAGATGTGGGGAGCTGGAAACCAGGGGATGTCTCCTGCACAAGGCTGAACACCCTGTCCTGCAAGGGCAGCATCCCCATGCTTTGTGAGAGACAACCTGGTTGGAACCCAGAGCCAAGCAACACACAGGTCCCAAAGAGTAGGGGGTTTGTGCCTCTGACAGCCGCCCCATGCCCACAGCCCAGCCTCCTCACCTGGGGCAGCTGGAGGCCTGAGCCCACCTCCTGCACTCTGCAGCTCTGCCTTGGCACCACGGCTCAGTTTTGGTCTCTCCCCGTGGCCGTGGAGGTGACCACGTTGGTCTCAGGGCTCGACCATCCTAAGCAGCACAGGGTCGTGTCCCCTGGCACTTGGGTACCATCAAGTCACCAAATCTTTTTCCCTGCTCTTTGGAGGGAAAACAAGCTGGGAGAAGGGGGTCACACCTGTGCATGAAGGTGAACTGAGCCACCACCTCCTCACCTGACGATTGCCCTTAGGTTACGGGTCCTGCTCGCAGCGGGGCTCAGTGTCGGTCCCTGTGTCATGTCGCATCCCGGCAGGCAGCGGGTCCCATCCTGCTCTCCCAGGGTCAGTCCCGGCAGAGGGAGCTGTGAGATCAGCCAGCCCGGCCACGGCTCTCCTGCTGGGACAAGAGCCCTGGCCTTTGGAGAGGGAACAAATGAAACAGCTCTGGGGCCCCGGCGCTGCGCAGCCTTCGCGGGGAACTTGCTGACTCAGCACGTCCGAGCTCACTCTTTTGCCTGGAAATCAAGCCAAGAGTTATGCAGAACTTGTAACCGCAAACATAAAAGGACTTTCGGCTCTAAAAACACCTTCTCAGTTTGCACCCGTGCAGAAAAGGATGCTGGGTGACAATGGCCAAAGGTGAGCCCAGAAGGCCCCCAGGATCCTGGTTTGGATCAGCCATGGGGTGGCAGCAGGAGCAGGGCAGGGATCGTCCCACTGCACTCAGCACCTGGAATCCCGGGTTCAGTTTGGGCCCCTCACTCCAAGAAAGCCGTTGAGGGGCTGGAGCGCATCTCGAGAAGGGAACGGAGCTGGGGAAGGGTCTGGAGAACAGGGGTTCTGGGAGTGGTGAGGTACCTGGAGCTGTTCAGCCTGGAGAAGGGGAGGCTGAGGGGAGACCTCATCACTCTCTGCAGTTCCTGAAAGGAGGTTGTGGTGAGGTGGGTGCTGGGCTCTTCTCCCAAAGAACAAGTGATGAGACGAGAGGAAATGGCCTCAGGTTGCACCAGGGGAGGTTCAGACTGGACATCAGGAGAAATTTCTTCACTGAAAGGGTTCTCAGGCTCTGGCAGAGGCTGTGCAGGGCAGTGGTGGAGTCTTCATCCCTGGAAGGGTTCAAAAAACGAGTAGACCTGGCACTTCAGGATGTGGCTTAGCAGGCAGGGTTGGGCTGACAGTTGGACCAAATGAGCTGAGAGGTCTTTTCCAACCTCAATGATTCCATGATTCCATGACTCCATAAGGACAGCAGTGGGGTTTAGCTGATGCTGGAGCATCTCTGTGTGCTTTGGCACCAGGCTGGGACTTGAGGCCTCACACTGCTCCCTGTGGGGCCCCAGCCACCTGAGGAGCAGTAGGACAGAGAACCACCTTGAAAACAGTATTTCCACCCCCCAACACACACAGAGGGCACAGACAGGCACAGAGCTTCACACCAAACAAATCCCCATCCTTGAACAGCAAAACCACAACCTCCACAGCTCCGAAGGGACAAGCGTGGCCCAGATCCCAGCCAGACCTGGGCTGAACACACACGGGCTGCTAGGAGTGACCGTGCTCAGGTCATCCCTTATCATCTGCATCCCAGAGATAAGGCCAGATCAGCAGCACCAGTCACAATGTGTGGCGTTTCTCTCAGTGGGTACCTTGTGCTGCAGCCCGAGCAGGAGTCCTGCCGGCACCCCCTGGCCAGGGGCTCTGTGCCACCAGGCTGCATGCCAGGGGAGGGCACAGCTCCCCATCCCAGAAACTCCTTCCACCTAGGAGCTGCCATAGATCATCTCTGTAAAATGGAGCAGTGGAGCTGAAGGCTCAGAAAGGGAGCGCAAGGGTCGGCGAGGGGTTCCTGCTTGGAACAGGCTGTGGGGTGCAGAGCCCCAGGAAGCTCCTGGAGGTGAAATTCCAGGCCCTTCACACACAAACTGCTGATGCAGGTCAGTGCCCTGGAGATGCAGGGCAGAAACGCTGCCTCCCTGTGACAGCCAACAACCAACACATTGGAAACGTCACCTTCATCTCGGATTGTCACTCTCCGGACTGGGCATGCGGATACAATGAGCACCTGCTGGCAAACGCCAGGGCTGCCATATCTCAGCCTGAACATCCCCAAAACAAAGCAATCAGGACTCCCTCCCAAAACCACAGTATCAACCACTGCACCAAAGCAGCCAGGAGAGAGGCCAGGACTCCTCATCCCCTCTGCTCCTCCAGCCCAAACCCCAAATCAACCACTTGTTCAAGAAAGCGTGGGTATAATTCTTTATTTTGGGTCCCCTTGAAAATACCATCACTTATCTCCTCCTGCTCATGGCTTTGTGTGGTCCCTCAGCCTGTGACAGCAGTGTCCGAGCCAGCTGGGCAGCATCCTTGTTCCTCCAGCGAGCAGGTGAGGTGGTCCCTCTGGGGCTGGCGGGTTGGACCTGCCCGATCCCATCTCAGCAGTCGTCCCTCCAAACCAGGTACCACCCGGAAGCATCGCACAGACAGGGAGAGAGCGAGGGAGCAGGAGGGCAGTCCCAAGGGACTGGTGGGGATGGCTGTGGCTTTCTGCTGCCTCAGGAAGAGCATCTGGCTTGTGTTTTCTGGCAACTTAGAACTGGGTTTGTTTCTTGGTTGTTAAAAAATAAAATCAAATAAAAGGATGATGCTGCTATCTGCAAAGGGAAAGAGAGAAACCTGTCAGTGCCCTGAGCTGCACCGAGAGCCTGCAAAGCCAGCGAGAACCACACAGACATTTGGAGGCTGGGAAGCCCAAACACCCCAGGGGGTCGGGTGTCAGCAGGGAGACCCCACTAACGCCGTCCCTGCAGCAGGGTCCTTGAAGCAAACCCACCAGACCCTGGGAACAACACAAACCAGCAACAACTCCAACCTAGACGTGTAAGCTCCAGGGCTCTGAGTAGGATCTCAAGCATTCGGGGAGGGATTCCCAATGCACCAAGCACTGCCATCAGCTGGCTCCCACCAGGAATTGTGGTTGATTTCCTAACACCTTCCAAAGGTGAAGAGTCAAGACAAGCCTGAGCGTGGCTGAAAATCCCAGCTACAGGGACTCAGCAGAGCCAGACCACAGAGCAGGTTTCATTCATCTGGGTTATGAAACAAAACAAGGGTTCCACGTCCTGACCAGCCACACCAGGGCTGTTGAGTAATGAACTCACACTCTTGCCACCTCTCCAAACTCTCATTGTTTCCACACGAGCAGGAATTTGCCCACACACAGAAGCACTGAGGTTACCTGGACTCCTACTCTTCCAAGCAGGTTGAAAACAAGAGCTTACGTTATCCACATCTCCACCTGTGGAAGGGTTTAATCGCTCAGAGGCCCCGTCTCCTACTTACAGTTCAGTGTCTACAATGACATCTGGCTTCTCCAGAGTTTGCCGTCTCCTCTGGATGGCATCCACAATCTTTTTCCTTGGGCCCAATGGGATATTGATGCTCTTCAGGTCATTGTCTGAACATAGCATGAGGGCCTCCAGGTCAATCTTTTCCTTCTTCAAGACGGAGATGAACTCAAACATGTGCAGGGAAGCCAGGAAAGTCTCCAGGGGGCTGGTGTCTGGTTCGTCGTCGTCATCTAAGCCCAGCTCCACCTCATCCCAGGGCAGCTCCTCCACGTTCCTCTCCTGCAGGCTGTTGGCACTGCCAATGCTATCGTTGAGACTTGGCGAGCGCTGCAGGCGGCTCCGCAGTTTGACACCTTCCCCATCTGCGTTGTCTTCCCCCAGGGTGCCGGCGTCCTCCCGGCCGATCCCAAAGAGGCCGCTGCTGACGTAGTTGCGCCGGAACACCATGGTGCCCAGCCCAGGGCGGTTGAACAAGGAGTCGTGGCCAGAGTCGGTGCTGACTTCCGAGTGGGCCGAGTCCATGTGCAAGCCCGGGTCACTTATGGCACGGGAGACGGTGTCTTCATCCGTGAGGAACATATCCCTGATATTGCGCCGAGTCCACTCCTTGGGGCTGGCGTACGTGCCCTGCTTCACAAACATGACGTCGTTCCCCAGCTGCAGCCCGGACAGGGAGCGCACGCTTTTCCTGCCGTCCTCGTAGATCTTGAACGTCCCATCCACCTGCTTCTTCTTCTCCAACTTCTTTTGTATTTTCGTCTTCCCCTTGGCGGTGCCGTGGATGGTGGCTTGCGAGTATGGCAGGGACGTCACCATGGACATGTGTTGGAACTTCTTGCTTAAGGTGCTACTTGAATAGCTGGAGAAGCTCATGGTATCTGAGTTATCCGACATCTCCTTTCTGTACCGCTTCTCCATTCGTTCGTGGTGCTTCTTCTGCAGCTTCACGCAGTCCTTAATCCTCCGCTCTGCATCCCGAAAGGCCTTGTCCTTCAGTTTGCTCACCAGCTTGGGGTTGAGGCTGCTCTGCTTGGCAGCAATAGAGTCCAGGTACCGCACACACTCCATGTGCCCCTTCATGGCTGCCATGTCCAGCGGGGTGTGGTAGTCGTTGTCCAGGCACCAGATGTTGGCCCCAAAAGAGATGAGGAAGGAAAGGCAGTTGAGGTGGCCATTGGCTGCTGCCAGGTGGAGCGGGGTGTTCCCCCAGATGTCGCATTTGTCTGGATCTCCCCTAGACAGCAAGAGAAATGATGGGTTAAGCATGCAGGAATGGCTGAGATGGTCCTGGTTGTGCAGGGGCAAATCAGTACCATGAACTGTTGCCTGCTTGAAATATGAACCTACCCACCTCTGGCCCCCACAGCTTAACTCCAAGCCGTGGGGAATCACATGCCTGACACACAAGTCTTCAATAATTCCCATGGCTTGAATCCAGTTCTCAGGAGACACAAGTTCCTGCATCAAATCAACTTTTGGAGGAAGGGAAAGCCAGATTCTGAATAGCCCAGAACTGAGATACGGGGCTGATTGCAACCCAGACCTTAAGCTTGATATGAAATTTCAAATCTCAAACATCCCATTCAATTCTAGACAGATTCTATCTACCAATCTTCACTTCATTTGTCCCAAAACACCTCTCTGTACCCCACATCCTGTGTGGGACACCATCACCACCCTCAACCGGCCAGCTAGCAACAGTTCTGACACCCACCAGCTGCTGCCCCTTCCCCTCTCCCATTCATTGGGGCACAAGAGGGGTCCTTGTCCGTAGACAATGAGGCCAAGGTTGCCGGCACTGGCCCTAGGGCTGGGGTCTTGTGGGGGCTCTGTGGCACCGCACTTGGTTTCGATTGCACGGCTTGCAGCACCTCGCTGTTAGCACATCCTGAGAATCCAGTTTCAGAGAAAGTGGAGATTAGGTTTCTGCACTCCTCAAGAGCTGGACACCCGACCAGCACCGTTAGCATCTCTCCTCACGCCGTGCCAGACCCTGCCCAGCACACTGCTGATGGGGCACAACCCCACCTCCTGCCTCCGGCAGCGGGACAGGCACAGACCCAGGAGCGAGGGGAAGCCTGTCCTCCTGGCATTGCTCTGTATTTGTGACTTGCTGAAACGGGAGAGGGTTCACACCCCTGCTGGCACCAGCCCGTGCCCGAGTGCTAATGACACGCAGCCAGCAGCAGTATCTGTCAACAAGGCACCCTCCCTTCGTGCACATGGGTGAGGCAAAGCCCTCTGTTAAGGCTGTGCAGCTCCACCACCCTCAAGAGCAAACTCGCCGTAGGCAGCAGGGCTCTGGCTCAGCTCCCGCTTGCTTCCACACCACTCTTGCTCTAGAGGAACAGAGCCCTCTCCTTCCGCCACAAGGACCCCAGCTCCAAGCCCAGGCTTCCAGGGGTGTGTCTGGAAAAGGGCCCAACCAACACAGGCATTGGGTTGCTTTCTGTAGGCTACAGAAAAAGCTTTGGTAATGTCAGGACTCTGGAAGGCGAACGCATGCCTGAGACCCTCAGCCCGCATTGCTTTCCTCCTCGATCCTTTAGAGCCAGTGTTGACAAGAGCTGGGAGCCACAGAGCACAGAACCCTCCCCCAGAGCCCACATGCTCTGCGCTTGGCTCACTTGTAAGGGTCTGAGAGCTTTTTCAGAGAGTACAGAGATCACAGGAGGGGAGGGACTTCTGTCCCCTGCCAGCTTCACATCTTAGAATCTTAAAATTATTAGGGTTGGAAAAGACCTCTAAGATAAACAAGTCCAATAAAGACAGCATATGGAGGTTAAACTGGAGCCTATTTGGACCCAGAGCATGAGCTCCCTGGCACTGTTCCCCATGAGCCACCACGAGGTGTGCTCAGCTCTCCCCTTGTGGGACCACCACTTGCTTTCCACCACTCATTTATTTTCGCAACACTTGTAGAAACTCAATAAATACAAACTTCAGGTTCCAACTCTGTAAAGACCAAAAAAAGACCAACAAACCCTGCAGGCTTCTGTATCCAGAGCCCTCAATATCTCTCAGAGAAGCACAGAAAGGCTTCAAAGACGGGTGTGAGGGAGGAGAAGGGCAGGAGATTACAGCGAACAGGAGGAAGGAGCTACTGCTACCCTGGCAATGCTGAGTTCCCAGGAATGGCAACATTCCCAGCCCTCACCTCCACCCTCGTAGTGCCATGTCCAAGCTGGGAAATTCATGGGGAGGATAAATATTTGATGAATTGCAAGAGAGGAGTGAATTATTGATGGAGCAGGATTAAAGAGCCAGTGAAACTGGAACTGCTGGGGCTGGCGCTGGGACTCCAGCGCGCGAAGGGTTGGTCGTTCGTTTATGTGGGCTCTGAATGGGCACTTTTGTGCCCGATGTGTGAGAGCAGATGAGCTGGGGCACCACGAGGGGTCGCAGCATGTTGGTAGAGTCACGATTTGGGCAGTGACCTAGCAGTGGGGTCGCCAGAAACAATCTTGAAGATGACCTCATGGATGCTTGATCCATAAAGGCCATCGCAGAGCCCATTCCCATGTCTGTCTGAACCTTGGGTGGCAGAAAACAAAGCCAGGGAGGTCTAGGGGGCTCATATGGGAGAAGGTCTATTTAGCTGATCTTTTTCACCACCTCAGAGAGTAAGTGAGGGGAAAGAGCATCAAATCCAGCTTGCCCTGGACATTTCCACTATCAAGATATAGAGATATTAAAGCAAAATTAGATCTCTGGGTCCCTTTGGTCCATAAACGCCTGCCGCAGGCACTAAAAATGCATCAGAAGGAAAGATGAATGGTGACTTGCAAAGCAGAGGTGTTTGATCCAGCACAGATAATAAAGATGAGGCCGTCCCTCTGGCAGGTGCCTGTCCCAGCAAACCTTCCCCTCCAGGGTGCTGCGTGCAGGGAGATGCCAACTGCAGGGTCCACTAAGTGGGAACCTATTTTAATGACAGGTGTGAAGCGCAGCGCTTCTCGACTTCAAAGCGTTTTCAAGAGCTGAGTCAACTCTGGTAACAATCATTATTGAAAACGCTGTTAATTGATCCCCTTAGGTGGACACACGCACCTCCTGAGTCATTGCATTTGCACCGTGACACGCACACTCACTCCCTTCCTGCCGGTTTTTCCCCCTCCGCTTCTCCCGTGGGATCCCAATTAGGCAGGGAATGCACTGGCACTTACACATGTCCTTCCCCGGCCACACATGTGAAGTTCCTCTGATAGCAACGGGCTGGCTCACCCCTGGCTCACGGGAAGGATCAGGCTCTCAGACCAGGTGCCAGCTGGGTGCAGAGTATCCCCAGCTCACATAAAACGTTTTTGGATATAGGAAGAGGAAAACAGCTTGAGGAAAACCCAACCAGCTTCAGCACAGCCAATGAGGGCAACAGCCCAAGCGAAGCCTAGAAATGAGCAGAAAAGATGAGGTTTTGGAGCCAGAGCAGAGCTTTGGGTCCTGTATCCCAAGCTGTTTCCAGGTGGTGGTGGGTAGGTCAAGGATTCAGCTTTTCTCCAAGTCCACATCCCCCAAAACCCAGCACCAGGTGCTCCGGGTTGGGTTGATCTCAGGTCTCTCCGGCTCTCGTGCCAGCGAAAAGCCAGGTGAGCAGTTATGGCCAGGGGTGGTGGTTAAGGCTGGCCCAGGGGCACGTCTGCCGTGCCCAGCGCTCGCGCTGACTCCGAGCTGCCAGCTCAGGTGCCGGAAGCGAGGAAGCTGCTCTCGTGCTCCACCCTGCTCCTTCACCACCTTGGCAGGCCATCACCCGGGGGAAGGTGCCCAAGCCCACGGCCACGCTGCTCATGGCACCCACGTGGCCGGCAGCCCTGCGGCGAGGAGGACGCACATCACCTTCACGTGCTGCAACCTGCGCTGCAGCCCGGCCCCGGCCAGGGTGATGTAACTCCCTCGAGCAGCCTGGCTGATGCCAGGAGCCACTTTGTCCCCCCACAGCTGAGCCACCACCACCCCTCTGCCCTTAACAACCGCAGCATCCCTGACCCTTATTTTTGTCAGAAGGGAAACTGAGGCAGAGCTCTGCAGAGAAACACCGGGTGACAAAGACCATAGGCCTGTCTAGCAGAAAGTCACATCCTCGACTCTCTGAGGGTCCACGTCAAGGCAAGAAGGTCCTGGCCGTTCCCAGCCGAAGCCCTCAGGCTCCTGGTTCACTGGAGCTGGACTGGTGCCTGCGGCTGGCGCTGCAGTTCATAACGAGCCCCGCTGAAGAATTTACCGCCTCTCAAAAGCTGCAGTAGTAAAGGCCAGTTTGACCTCTTTTTCCCAGCCATCGCATTAATTGAGTTTGCTTCCCTCCCTGGAGCCCAGCCAAGGGGAAGAAAAAGACTGTTTGTACTGTAAACAAGAAGTATGAGCCACTGCTGCTCCTCCATCCTGAACCCTCGCTTGGTTCCCATGCAGAGGGAGCACAGACATCACGGGCTGTGACGGACAGAACAATGACCCAGCCTCATTGCCCCTTCTCTGCAAGCTGGGATGACAAATTTTCCTCAAGGATCCCCCAAGGGATTTATTATCCTTTCTTTCCCCCTCACCATTTCAGCCCTCCACCCCAGCCTGCTGAACACACAAGTGTATGAATGTGGCTCCTTAGAATCATGGAATGCGTTGGGTTGGAAGGGACCTCAAAGCCATCCAGTTCCACGGGCCCACTGGGTCAGGGGGCTCACAGCCCCATCCAGCCTGGCCTTCAACACCTCCAGGGATGGGGCAGCCACCACTTCTCTGGGCACCCTGAGCTAGGGCCTCCCCACCCTCACAGGAAAACCTTTCTCCCTAAGATCTCATCTCAATCTAATCTAACTCTGCCCTGCACTGATGGCAGAGCCTGAATAACCCTGTGTCCCTCAGCCTGGCCCACGGTGAGCTGTGATGCTCAGAGCCGAGATGTTTGCCCCAGCAGCTGCTGCTCTGCCCAGTACAGCCCAGTTGCTTAAGGTGCCTCTGCCACAACCTCACACAGACCTTTCATAACAGCCTGGCACCAGCACTCACTCTGGACTTGTCTGGGCACCAGCACCCCCCCCAGCGCTGGCAGGGAGGATCCAGTGTCTGCTGCTGCCCCAAGAGCCCCCATCACCTCCTGTGCCTTGGCATCTGCTGCAGCCCAGCCACGCCAAGCAGCCCCCTCACACCCTGGAGCTGCCTCCCACCTCACCCCTGCAGGGAGCCAGCACAGCCCCAAAGCCCCTCTCCTCCAGGCTCTGCTCCAGGCCACGGTCCCACACTCCGTGGCCTCGCAGGGCAGGGCTCTCCATGCTGACTGAGGAATACTTGCACCACAGAGGCCAGAGAGAAATTCCCTGAAATTTTAGGACACTCAGTGTTCCTCCCTCTCACCTCCTGACTCTTATAGTGCTCGTTTAACAGCAACATATCCACCACAGAATTAAGTTCCCTCTCTGAACAAGACTTAAATGCCTTTGCACATCACCCTAAGCACCAGCAGAGCTTTACAAGGTCCTGCATGATTCCTCCTCTCTGTTCCACCCTGTTCCCAGGCCGAGGTTTTCCTGCCCCTCGCAGCCAGCCCAGGCAGCAGGGATGTTCCTCCTCCACATCTCACTGAGCATGGGGCAAGGAGCCTTCGCTGAGCTCTGTGCGAGGCCATGGCCTCCAGAGATGAACACGGGGATGCAAATGCACCCTGCAGCCCCGCAGCCACACACTGTGCTCCACCATCCATCACATAAAGGGCACTGGGCTTTTGCCAGGCTGTTTTCCCTGTCAGGAGCAAATACATATTAGGCTGTTAATTAAACAGCAGCCGAGCTGCACTCGGACGTGATTGAGCCCAAGAGGACCTTTTAATGCAATGTGAATTTATAAAAGGGGCCCCTCCATGGAAGAGCAGCCCTCGAGCTCTGGAGAGGGGTGGGAGCTGCTGGGTGTGGGGGTGGCAGAGCAGGCAGAGGTGGTGCCAGGGGGTCCCGTGAGGGAGGCAGGTGATTTGGGGAGATATGGCATTATAAAGAGATAGAAAGTCAGACTGAAAGGCCACGCTGTGGATGAATCCCTCTCTAGAAAGGCTTTTTGACCATCAGAGAGACTTTGAAACCATTTCTGATTAGAGGATCTCATCCCCAATGGAAGGCTGGGGAGGGGCTCTCGATCAAGGAGTGCAGGAGAGCCAGGTACACTCAGAAAGGAGCCAGGCATGGTAGCTTCTGCCTCAGCAGGACCTTCTCAGCACAGACCTTCTCATGCAGTTCCCCCAATGCCAAGCTGCAAAGCCCTCTAGCCTGGCAAGTTCCCTCAGCCCCACTCCTTTCTCTCCATCACATCCACACTTGCAGAGAGCCAGAGACCTCAGGTGTGGCAGCGCAGGTTGAGGGACCAGGATACATCAGCAGCGAGCAGCACCCAAAGGGAACACTGAGCTTAAAGAAACCTCTCGGAAAATCACTCCTGCATCTCCTGGGCTCCAGGAGCTCTGTGGGGATCACGTATTGGGACTTCTCTTTGGGTAAACTAGACAGGTGCCACCTCCAGCCGGCTGGCACCACACACACCTCTCTGTGAGCATTTCTGGGGACAGAAGGAGCAGTTTCTCTCTCTGGCCCCTTGTTTAGAAGGGTTTTTTCATAGCAGCGGTTCCAAGAGCTACACTTCAGCTCTTCCTGCATCCGCAGGACCCGACTGCCAAGGCGCTTATGGGGTGGGGGAGACCCTGTCCCAGCCGGGAGCTGCAGCAGGGTGCGGGGCAGAGTCGCGGGGTGGCTGTAGGGCCACAGGGGCTGGGAAAGCACAGAGTGGTTATCGGGGGTGCTGGATTAGACCCCAAGCATCACAAAGGAGCAGGAAGCGGGGGGCGGTGGTGTTAGGGGCAGCAGCCACCGTTCTGTGGGGCACCTGCACCCACGGGCACCAGAGGGAAGGGGGAAGGTGGGCTCGGATCTCCCCGGGGCCGGCACCGAGCACTCCCCGGGGCTCACCCTCTGCTGACGATGAGGCGGAGGGCGTCCAGGTTGCCGTGGTAGGCTGCCCAGAGGGTCGGGGTCATGCCATCCTCATCCGGAGAGTTCAGGTCCTTCTTGGTGGCTTCCTTCAGCAGGTCCAGGTAGCCGTCCCGGGCTGCTCGGTGGTATTGGTCGTTCATGGCGTGCGGTGGTCCCCGGGTGCGCGCATGGGTGCCCCAGGGGGGGCTCCGAGGGCGGGTGCGGGGCACGGGGAGCTCCGGCAGCGCCCGGAGCCGCGGCTCGGGACACCTGAGAAGCGCTGCCCGGGCAGGCTCCGCGGCCGCCCCTGGGTCCTAAGCACCCCCTCCCCCGCCGGCCCCGAGCTCTCCTCGCCGCAAACCCTTCACGGCGCCTTCAAAGCTCCCATTAAGCAGCGTCGCTGCTTCGGGCTCGAGCCGAGGGGGGGGCTCCCGGAGGGCCGTGTCCTGTCCCGTGCTCCCACGTCCCCCTCGCTGAATACGCCCCAGCTCGACGGGGGGGGGCGGCGGCAGCCGCAGGAGGAAGCGTGGGATGAGGGAGCTGAGCCCCCCGCTGCTGCCCACCCGTCGGAGCAGGGACCTGCAGGGGTGCTTCTGCTCCACGCAGAGGGGGCTGAGGGCAGGCTGGGGCCTGTCCCAATCTCAAAGCAACGCTGCGGGGGCTCACAGCTTGTTTTTTCCTGGTTAAATATATATATATATATATACACATTTTATATATATATACATATAAAAACCATCACAGTGTCACTAAGAAGACAACAGCAGACCCAGCCACCATCGCTGTTCCCCAGTGACCATCCCCTGCCCACGACCACAGGACTCTGCTTTCTAGGGAATTTCACTAACGTGAATCCATGCAAATCCAAACAAACTCATGCAGGCTGGAAAAAATGCCCTTCCTTGTCCCTTCTCTCTCTTTGGAAGCCAAACCCCCCCCCAAACTAAACCCACTCATTTTTTGTAGCACAGTTGCAGTCCCCAGCCTTGGGGTCTTTTATGCTGACACAGAATTCCTGGCTGGGGGAGCTGGATGGCCCCAGGCAACGCCTCCAGCTCAGGATTCCTGTCCATGGGCACCCTCTGCTGTCCACGAGGTCAAGCCTGGATGGTGACCAAAGGCTCTCATGGCTCATTGTGCCCAACAGTGAATTGTTGAGTCGTATTCTTTGGGACAAGCTGTCACGGAGGAGGAATTTCCTGCTCCTGTCTCGTGCATTTTGCCTATTGTGTCCTGGACCTGGGGATGGAGATCTGCAAGGCTGGACCCTGGGTTGGCCACCAGAGCCGTGGGACAGATGTGGTTTGGAGGGGGGAAAGGGAAACCCAGCTGATGGGGGAGAAAGGGAGGAGAGAGAGCGGAAAAATGGGGAAAGACTGAGAGGCAGCAGGGAGAGGGCTGGGGGTAAAGAGCAGGGCAGAGGGAAAACAAATAAACACAGCTGGATTTGGAAGCAAAAAGATGCCCCAAGACAGCAGGGTGGCCCAAAAGCAACACCAGGAGCAACCAGGCAAGCTGCAATGATTAACCCCTGGATGACGGACACAGAGTGACTGTCCTGGCGGCCTGGGGACATCGTGAGAGCCCCAGGGGAAGGCCCATCCCTCAGGGTTTGGTCACGTCGGTACATTCATCCTCACCTGCTCGGCCTCCCTGGGCAATGGGATGTGGTAGACATGGAGGAATTTGTGTCTGGGATCCATCCAGGTGGAAAGCAGCACAGTAACACCTGCAATTCATTACCAAGAGTATTTAATGATTCTTGTATTATTACTAATTAGCTTGTTATGCTGTACAGCAGCTCCCGGGGGGCACTGGGAACGTTGCCCAAGGCAGGAAATCCTCTGTTGCTGGCTGTGAAGGACAAAAGAGGGAGGATAAATCCGTGCTTGTAGCCCGGGGGGGTTCTGAACCTCTGCAGAACACCGCAATTATCAGTTCAGATCCACCGCACGGGGTCTGGGCTTCCCCTGGGAGAGGCTACAGACCGGGAAAATACGAACTTCTCACCCCTAAGGGGAGCCCTGAGGACCAGCAGAGCCAGGCAGGGCAGCCCCAGCGGCAGCCGGGTGATGGCAGCACGGGAAAGGTCTATGAAGGTCCCCGGGCTGCGCAGGAGATCCTGAGCTCCCCCTCACCATCACACGTAGCCCGGTCTGATGCTGAGGATGGAGCAGGGTGGTGAGCAGGCAGGAATGGGACTAAGGAACGCACAGCAAAGAGCACCAGGGACGTAGAATCATGGAACGGTTTGGGTTGGAAGGGACCTTATAGCCCATCCAGTTCCACCCCCCTGCCATGGGCAGGGACACCTCCCACTGGATCAGGTCATTCATAGCTTCATCTCCAAAAGGAGGGTCCTCATGGAGGAATAAACCTTGTCTCCATCCACTGGAGACAGAACTGCCCTGGGTCTCCCTGTTTCCCCCACCCAAAATAAACCAGCTGCGGTGTCAGAGATCTTGCACAAATCTCTCCCCTCACCTGGCAAATGCTTGGATTCCATCCTCGCTGTGGTTTGTACCACGGCTTCTTTCTCTTTGAAAGGAGAGAAGTTTGAGGGCCAGAAAAATGTGACTCCACCCTGCGAAGTCAAAGGTTGTGCGTCAGCAGAGGGGAACATGGGCTCCAGCCCCCAAATCCTGCCCTGCTCTGGCACCAAACCTTCCTCATTGTTGCCACCACAGGTGGGAAGGATTGAGCTGCCCTCAGCATTGAGTAGATATAAATTCAAATGTCTTCCTTGTCCTCACCAACATCCCAGGCTCAGAGGGCCCTGATGGGAATAGGAACAGGTGAGGCACAATATTTATTGTACTCAGTTACGCATAAAGCCAAGCCCAAAATCATCAGCAGAGAGAAGTTCATCACCCCAACCATCTTCTCTCAAGGGAGGAGATCTCATGCACGTAGGGAGATGGGTTTGATGGGGTGGCTTTGCTACACGGTGAATGTGACCCTGCGACCGAGCGGTCTGTGCCACGCTGAGTGGTGCTGTCACGTCGTGCCCTCCCCAGGTAAATAACCCTTATCTCTTCATCTCTCTCCTGCTTCCCCAAAACCAGTTATTGCACAAAATGGATCACATGAGTTTCCCTAAGAAGCCCATGAAGCACTGCTGTCGGCTCCAGACATGGTATAAATCACCCAGACATCCCAACGGGTATAAATTCTTCTGCTGACCAAGCTGCAGCAACGGGGAAACTTCTCAGACAGCCTGACACAAGTGGAGATTTGGATTGCAGGCAGCAAACCAGGTTGGTGGCTTTGTGAGAACGGGTGATTTGCCTTGGTTTGGGTTTTTCATTGAGAACCAGTCAGGTCCCAAGCTCAGTGCAAGCAAAGGGCTTTGGTAGGAGTGATGGCAGAAATACCTCACAGCCCTCTTGCAGGAGCTGCCATAAACCATGCTGTGATGCTCCAGAGGCTCTCAGGGCTTTCTCACCTCTCCGTGGCCCATTCCCCAGCCAGGAAGTGCAGCGTTTTCTCAGAATGGTTTGTGGTTGAGATTTAGAAATCAAACTACATCATTGGCCGTTTGCCCCTGGATATTTGATCCTGTGGGTGCTCCGCTGGTGCTTTTCCAATATCTTACATCAATAAACACCTAAACACTGTGTGACAAACTAGGCACGCTTCATTACCCTGACCTAGGATCTTGAGCATCTTGAGCAAGAGCACAGCCTGCAGGGAACTGGGAAGGGAAAGGTTGAAAATGAGCTCATCCTTCTCTTTGCGGTCCTTGTCTCAGCCTTCCCCATTCCTCTGACACGTCCTCTCCTCCTCATTGCGTGTCCTGCTCTGGTCCAGCCCTGGGCTGTTCACAATGAAGTGACGCCTCTCATTCTCGGGGCTCTCCTCCCAACAGCACTAAACTCTCACCTGAGGCATCGGCCAAGCCATGACCGAAGAGCCCGCGCGGAAGGACAGCGGGAGCCGACACCCCAACTCCAGCATGGGCTGCGGACACAAGGACGACAAAGCCAGCCTGGCTTCGAGCCACAGAACATCCCTCAGCCACCAGCCCCACCGGCCCAGCTCCACTCCTGCCTCCAAGGAAGTGTGGAAGAAGGGCGGCCGTATGTTCTCCGTCCTGCTGGCCGTGCACTTGGCCCTGCTGGCCTGCACCCTGGTGAGCAGCGGCGCGTTCGAGAAGATCGCCGTGCACGATTACGATGTCTTCTTTCTGTTGACTGTCATGATGCTGATTGTCATCGTGTGGATCATCTTCTACCTCGTCGGCACCTCCCGGTGCCCAGATGCCATCCCTTGCAAGGACTCCCACGCTGGGCCCATCTGGCTGAGAGGTAGGAGCTCTCAGTGGGTGGGGCTGGAGGTGAGGGGCTGGGCAGGCAGTTCAAGTGGGCATCAGGTACTGTAAGAGAAGGGAGATGTGACCAAGCAGGCTAAGGGAGGGGATTCTGCCCCTCTGCTCCACTCTGGTGAGACCCCACCTGGAGCCCTGTGTCCAGCTCTGGAGTCCTCAGCACAGGAAGGACCTGGAGCTGTTGGAGTGAGTCCAGAGGAGGCCACGGAGATGATCCGAGGGCTGGAGCACCTCCTGTATGAGGACAGGCTGAGAGAGTTTGGGTTGTTCAGCCTGGAGAGGAGAAGGCTCTGGGAGACCTTAGAGCAGCCTCCCAGTACTGAAAGGGGCTCCAGGAAAGCTGGGGAGGGGCTCCTGTTCAGGGAGTGCAGGGACAGGATGAGGGGAAAGGCTTTGAGCTGAAAGAGGGGAGATTGAGATGAGATCTTAGGCAGAAATATTTTCCTGTGGGGTGGGGAGGCCCTGGCACCGGTTGCTCAGAGAAGTGGTGGCTGCCCCATCCCTGGAGGTGTTCAAGGCTGGGTTGGATGGAGCTTGGAGCCCCCTGATCCAATGGGATTGGGACTGGATGGGCTTTGATGGGCTTTGATGTCCCTTACAGTCCAAACCACTCCATGATTCTATGGACTGACACCCCCTGGGGCAGCATCTCCCCCTCCCACGTGGGACCACAGCACCATGACCTGCTTCAGAAGCTTTGCTCCTGGTCCCTCCACTGGCTTCTCTGTCAGCTCCCCCTTTATCCAGAAGGACTCTTGGTGCTTTACAACAGCTTCCCTCCCAGCCTTGCCATTCCTGTTGGCCCCAGGCAAGGTACAAGGTAGACTGAAAACCCTTTCCAGCCAAAATTATTGTAGGATTCTGTTATGCTGGGAGAGGAAAACCAGAGGTAGAACCAAGCCTCTCCACAGCAACAGTTCCTCTTCCTCCCATCTCTCTGTATCAGCACAGGTGCCCACATATCTGTCCAGCCCCAACTGTTGTGGTTTCTTCACAGGAGGCCTTGTCCTATTTGCCATTTTCAGCCTTGTCATGGATGTGTTCAAGATAGGATACTACTCCAGCTTCTACAGCTGCCTCTCTGCCATCAAAATCATCTACCCCATCGTGCAAGCAATATTCGTGGTCGTCCAGGTGAGGTGGTTGTGCTCAGTATCAGGGAGGGGTAGCGACAGAGCCACCAGCAGAAGGAGCTCTGATCTCATGGGCACAGTTCAACTCCCCTGCAGCAAACGCAGCCCAGCTCAGCCCCCACCCAGCCCACATCATCTCCCTCTGGCCCCTTCCAGCTGGGGAAACCCACTTTAGGGCATGGATTTAAACTTGTTGCCATCCTGTGATGTCTTGGCCTACGCCAGGGTGGTTTGACACAAGCTCTAAGCAGCCCCAAGCCAGCCAGGTCTCCTTTCCCATGAAGAACTGAGAGAGGAGAACAATCGGGGCAGGAACGGCCTCGCAGCTCCAAGTCCTTGCACAGAGCACCATCTGCTTTGGGACAAGGAGGTTAAAAAGGGACAAGCGAGACAGGAACAGGGCTGACCATAGGCAGAGCCATGGCAGAGGAGCAGGAGGAGCCAAGGAAGAACTAACCACATCCAGCAAAGGGCTGGGATTATGGGCTGGTATGATGGAACCAGATGGACCCGAGTGAAGGACGCTCCAGCTTGGCCTGCGCTGAGCAGGGAGATCCCCACTTCACCAAGATGTGAGTCCTGCTCTGTTGGCAATAACTATTCCTTCTCTCGCCCCACCAGACCTACTTCCTGTGGATCTCGGCCAAAGACTGTGTCCACGTCCACCTGAACGTCACCAGGTGAGCGCTGCTGCTCTCTGAATCCCACCGGCCCGGGAGACCGGAGCCCTGCTCATTCTCACAAGTGTGGACAAAAGACAGGAAGAGAGTAAGAGCAGCAAAGCAAGGGTCAAGATTTCTAGCCTTGACCTCTAGAGTCCTTCCAGCACTTCAGGCGGCTCCCACGGTCCCTCTGAGCACCTGCACATCCGTAACATGATGGGAGCAGCATTGCTTTAACCTCATGAGCCTTCTCCTCCTTCCCCAGGTGTGGCTTGATGTTAACCCTGACCACAAACCTTGCTGTGTGGATGTCGGCGGTGACAGACGAGTCCGTTCACAAAGCGCATTCGAAGCTGAAGAAGAACGTGACGGAGGAGATCTTCAGGTGGCTCCTGAAAGGTAACCTGCCCTTCTGTGAAGCCATCTGGCCCAGGGAGGGAGTCCGTGAGGTAGAAGCTGTTCTACAAGTCAGGTAGAATCCCTTTTCAGAAGATCTATCTAGAGCTGGAGGCTTCTTCAACAGAGCTGTGTGGTAGAAGTCTTAATGCTCATCTCCTCACCTGTGCCAGAGAGGGGACAGAAAGGTGGAAGACCCTGTACAAGTGGGATGGGAAAGGAGAGGGGAAGGAAAAAGAGCAATTAACCTACCACCTACCTTCTTCAGAGAGAACGTGAGCACCAGAAAGCTGAGGTTGAAGCATCTCTGTTCTCAAAGTGGTCACGTGTTCTGTCCTCGGTCTTGTTTCTCACCATGTATCCAGTTCTTCAGGGCTGCTGACGTGTTGGCTCCTCGTTTCAATACCGTGGCACCCATGTGGTTTTCTCTTGTTTCAGCTGGAATGAGGAGCAGCTCAGCTGAAGAATGCAACTGCAACAGCCAGATCTGCCAGGTCTTCAAGAATGGCTACTTCTGGCTGTACCCCTTTAACATTGAGTACAGCCTCTTTGCCTCTGCCATGGTCTATGTCATGTGGAAGAATGTCGGGCGCTTCATAGACCACCACTCCCACCACATTCACCACCTGAAGTTCAGGCTCTTCCGAAGGACCTTCTTTGTAGGCATCGTGTTGGGCCTCATCGTTCTGGTGAGTGGTTTGGGAGTCCTTATCCTCTACGAGGTGCAGGTGAATTCCAGCACTGAATCCAGCAAGAAGAACCAAGCCCTCACCATGTACTACATCTTCAACATTGTTTGTCTGGGCCTGATGTCTCTTGTCTGCATTGGTGGCTCTGTCATCTACCGGTTTGACAAGAGAGACATGGATCGGCACAAGAACCCGACCAGGACGCTGGACGTGGCCCTGCTGATGGGTGCAGCCTTGGGGCAGTACGCCATTTCTTACTACTCCATCGTGGCCATCGTAGCCAGCACACCACGGGACGCAATCAGCGCGCTCAACCTCACCTACGCCCTCTTAATGATCGCTCAGCACACCTTCCAGAACATCTTCATCATTGAAGGCCTCCACCGCCAGCCCCCCAAGGAAGACCACAAGCACGGTTCTTACCAGAAGGGTCTCTATGGCCTCACTTTTGTCAACGTCAGCGCCGTATCCCTCCGCGTGCCCGATGGTGGCGGTGCCTCGGCGCCCGGCCTGGCCTCTGGCGCTGAAGCCATCCACCCTTCTGACCTCGTGCGGTCCCTCACCGCCCCCAAGAAGATGAACTGGAGGAGGAAGTTCTTAAGGGAGATCTCCATGTTCCTCCTGCTGAGCAACATCATAGTGAGTTTGTCGGGGAGGGTTTGTCGGGGCAGGGCAGGGAGAGGGAGGCACATGGGAGAAGTGCCTGTGAGGGAACAGACACAGCCCGTGCCAAAACAGCCTCCGGGGCACAGGGAGCACATGTAGCGACACCTGTACGTGCTGAGAGCTGCAGTTCCCTTGTCACTTAAAAGCACTTAAAAGTTAAGACATTATAGGCTGTGCTGACAGATGTTGTCACTCACCACCAGAACATCAGACAATAACACTGATGGGTAAAGGAGAAGAACCCCTTTCAGTGTCTGTGTTAACAGATATGGGGAAAAGCTCGTTAAAAGCAATAAAAATACATTAAAACCTTCTCTCACTCCACCAAAGAAAGGGTGTAAAGTGACAAATACCTAGGCTGAAGTCTGGGTTTTCTTGAGAAATGCAGCACGACTCTTCTCAAACCCATGGCCAAACCCTGCCATGAGGAGAACCTGGTCACTGATAGCTTCAGCTGGAGCTTCCACTCCATGAGCAGCCAGGGGACTGCAGGTCCCTGCAAAAGAAACGTAGGGTTACGGCTGCACCTCCAAAAAGTCAAGTTGTCTCGAGAGACGCCCCCCAATCCACAGCTGGTGAGGCACATCATGTCCTCAAACTGATTTGACACATCAACTCCCTAAGGATGGGCTGATGACCCCCCCATGCAACCAGACACAGACACGGGTTGGCTCCTGATCTCCACCTACACAACCCAGCCTGGGGAGACTAAGCTGCTGCCAGCTCAAACCTGCCCACGCTTGCTCCATCCAGAGAGTCTGACCAGGCACAGCACGCTCAGGTTCTTCCCTAGCGAGTCCTCCTGCCCTTGGTTCAAACCCATCTCTGAGCGTGAGCCAAAACCAGGCCCAGGGTACAACAGGAGATGACAATCTCAGTGCAAACACAGGCTCCTGGCACTGCTCCCACGCTCAGAAGGTCGCTCTTTTCCCACCCCTGGGTAGCTGTGACTGCAGGTGCTCACCGTGCCGCGCACCTTTCTCACTGCGCCACTCTTCTCCTTCTCCTCCCACAGCTCTGGATTGTGCCAGCATTCGGCGCGCGGCCCCAGTTCGACAACGACACGGAGCTGAACTTCTATGGGGACTCCATGTGGCCGGCGATAGTGGACATCTGCCTGCCCTTTGGGATCTTCTACCGCATGCACGCGGTGGCCAGTCTGCTGGAGGTCTACATCATGTCCTAGCGAACTACGGGAAGGAAGATGGGATCCTCCTCAACCCAGCCACCTCCTCCTCACCCCAGGGCTCCCAGACATCCCGAGGGGTCCCCAGCACTGTCTGAATCGTGTTCCCGTGCAGTGCTGGGGCGTTCGTGACCCTCCAGTGAAGATCATCCAACCCCAGTCCAGATTTTATTTTTGCTACATGTGTGGATGTGCTCGTGTGTGTCTGAGGGTCTTGAAAAAGGATGTACAAAGAAAAAGGATGTACAAAGAAAGGTGTCCAGAGTAGGATGATGGAAACCCCCCCCGGGTTCATGCAGAGACTCACCTTCCTTCACAGCCTGTCCACCCCACGTAGCTGCCGTGCCCTACGGTGGGTGCTCAGCACCGTTGGGCAGGCGGGGACCCCCTGGGCATGAGGGGTCGACGTGCGGGAAAGGCAAAGGAAGGGAAAACACTTCTGTTATGGCCAGTCAGAAACCACTCCCCTGCAGAGATGTGAAAAAGCAACCGGTGCCCACCAAAGGCTTTCGGGACCATTTTAATCCTTCCCCTCGGCATTGCCCTTTGATATTGGCTCTCTTGCCCCTTCCCTGCTCTCCCCTTCCAAGGGTCGGGATCTCCCCAGCAGCGCTGTGCGCGTGGACCTGGGCTGACCCTGGGACAGGGATGCTCCAGACATGCTTTTTATCCCACTTTTCCTAAATCAGGGCTCAAGACCCATAATGATCTCACGGGCAATGCAGGCCGGGGAACGGGAAAGGGATTTGGGTTTCTTTTTTTTTTTAATAAATAATGATTTTTTTAATATATGAATATTTTTGTGAGCAAAGTTATTTACTGATTTCCTCTGTTACACTGAAATCCTGAAGGACCTTCTGTGCCCCACAGAGCACAGCAATCACCCCCATGCCAGGGCTGGTTTACTCCCCCCTGCCCTGGAGGGATGCGTGCACTGTCCCCCTGGGGCTGCGAGCACAGCCCTGGCACTGGGGCAGGGCTCGGGGTGCCCCCAGTAGGATTGGGGAGACCTCTAGAGAAGGAGGCTGGGCTGCAGGAGGTGTGCACGGGTGTCCACCCCCCCACACAAAGGCCCCGACTGCCAGCCTGGGCTCACACATCTCCAACTGCCTCCCCCTCCAGAGCTCTCCCCACCCCAGCAAGGATCCGCCCCCTCCTGCAGCCCTTTCCTGGGATGGGTGGATGGGACAGATCCTCCTGCCCCACAGGACAGCGCTGACTCAGCACCCCCGCGTGGGTCAATCCTTCCCTTTGCAAGCCCGGGAGCCTCTCCCAGCGCCACGGACCCAGCAAAGCCCAATTTGATTTTCCCCGTCGATCTGGTGGGGATTCCATCCCTCCCTGCACACTTTACCTTTCGTAAAACAAAATCCTTATTAATTGGAGCTGTGGGAGCCACCAATGAGGTCAGAAGAGAGACGTAAGCAGAGCACAGGCGTCAGGCTTACGCACAGCTCTGCCCGTTGTTTGGGCCTGAGCTGCTCAGACAGGGGCAGAGAACCCTTCCAATCACCACCCCCTTCCCAGGGGCACCCTGGGCTCTCCTCCTTCGCTCTCACGCTGGTGCCTGGTCCAGGTTCCCAGGGAGCCAGGCAGGGCAGAGCTTGAGCTGCTCCTCTGTTCTGGATGGAGACCTGATGTTGGCAGCTCCACCACTACAGACCTGGGACACCTCCTCACAGCCCACTTAAACAGAACCAGAGAATCGTTCTGGTTGGAAAAGACCTTTAAGAACATCAGATCCAACCCTTAACCCAATGCTGCCAAATCCACTACTAAAACACATCCCCAAGCACCACATCCAGGTGGTGCTTTTAAATCCACCACCTCCCTGAGCAGCCTCTGCCAGGGCTTCACCACTCCATCAGGAAAGGAATTTTTCCCAATATCGGATCTAACCCTCCCCTGGCACAACCTGAGGCCATTTCCTCTCCTCCCATCGCTTGTTCCTTGGGAGAAGAGCCCAGCACCCACCTCACCACAACTTCCTTTCAGGAACTGCAGAGAGTGATGAGGTCTCCCCTCAATCTCCTCTACTCCCGACTAAACAGCCCCAGTGCCCTCA
This sequence comes from Dromococcyx pavoninus, assembly GCA_033558185.1. Lineage (NCBI taxonomy): Eukaryota > Metazoa > Chordata > Aves > Cuculiformes > Neomorphidae > Dromococcyx > Dromococcyx pavoninus. The sequence goes on along the minus strand of JAUMJL010001249.1, from coordinate 104,352 downwards.
CTGCTCCCAGAACCCCTGTGGTCCAGCCACTTTCCCAGCTCCATTCCCTTCTCTGGACACATTCCAGCCCCTCGGGGTCCTTCTTGGAGTGAGGGGCTCAAAACTGAACCCAGGATCTGAACATCTCTCCCTGGGAGAGGGCTTTACAGGAGAGAAGACCCCAAATGCAGAGAAACTGAGTAACATGAAGGGTCCCACCAGTGAAGAGCCACTTGGTCCTTTGCACACGTGTCCTCATCATGGATCCCTGCAGAAAAACTGCTGCAGCTCCATCTTCCACACCTGGAAGGAGGGAAACTGAGGCACAGGAGCTGGGTGAACAGAAAGGCTGCAGAGAACCAGGCTTCGCCCCAAGGCCACCGGCTCCTCCCTGCAGCAATTACAGAACAGAGACCAAAGCCACACCAGGGGATGGGGAATGGGACAACAATTGCCTCGGGGGGGAAGGTTTACATGGCCGTGGTTGCAAATGAACAGCTACAGGAAAGCAAAGAGCTGCCCTGGGGCTCTCACCTCTTGCCAGAGGCTTCTAATCTTGTGGCTTTGGAATAAAAGCCATCTGGGCTACCAGGGAGATGAGGCCCTGCTGGGCTGCAGGGTTTGGTGGGAGTGCTGGGCCCCACTGACAACGATTGCTCACCAAGGATGCCAGGGCTGAGCTCAGGCATCTGCAGACTCATCCCAGGGACTCCAACAGCTCCAGGAGTGCCCAGAAGGTCCTGGTCCAGACTCTGGCCTGAGGCGCGTGGGGCCCGAGCTGGTGAGGGAGAGAGAAGGGGAGAGCAATGAGGATGGAGGAGCCCAAGAGCAGGAGACTGGAAATCACTGCTCAGAAAAGAGCAAGCAAGGCCATGGCCAAGGTCAGAACTGAGTCATCCTCCTGCCGCTACCAGCGTTTGCATCCCCTCCTCTGCCTCTTAATCATCTGTTATTTGAGGGCGAGTTTTGTTTTATTAGAAAGAAAAAAAGGCAAGCCTTTTATCGGGGTGATTTGCCCTGAGGTGTGTCAGACAGGGAAAAATCTGAGTTAATGATTACCTGTCAATAGCGCAGCTGGAAAGCGGCTGTGCTGGGGAGGGCACAGGGTGGACACCGGGGATGGGGCTGCAGCGCCAGGCAAGGTGCAGCAGGGGAGCAGGATTGGCTCCGGGGGTGCTGGGAGCCAGGGTTGGAGCTGGTGGTAGAGGATGGAGTCCCCAGAGCAAGGCAATGGATGGGGCCAGCGAGGAACAACTCAGCACTGGCAGGAGGTCAAAGCAAGGTGCGCCGAGGGCCAGCAGGGAGAAGGCAGCGCCGAGCGGCACGAGCGCAGGTGGCACGTGCAGAGGGAGGTACGGCCTGAGCATCGGGGCCACTCCTGGCCCTGCCTCAGCCTGACTGTAAAGTGACTGCATTTCCCAAGAGTGAAACTGTGAGGGCTGGGGTTGTTTTCCGACAGTTTCTCTTTAGGACTGATGGAACATAGGGATGCAGAAAGGCCAATGTTTATCCTTATCCCTACAGAAATCAAGGCCTGACTTGAGCTGGGGAAAAAGGCCACACCTTCTGGAGGATTCCATCCATGCACTTCACATGGTGTAAAACTGAGAGACCATGAGGGTCTCGCTTGCTTCCGCGATGGCCAACGGCCAGTGAGGACCTTGTGTATCTGATTGCTCCTGGATCCAGTTTCTGAGCTCGGCTCCCCCCCCAGCCCATTCCCCATGGCTGCTCCAAAGCAGCTGTGGTGACCTGTGGTCATCGAGGGGTGGGGATACAGTCTTGGATATTTGTACAATTTCATTACTGTCTAATTATTTTAATCATTAGTACTATTATTATCATTCCATTAAAGCTGTAGTTTTAGTTTCCAATCTGCAACCCTTTTCCCTTTTGCTTTTCTTCTCCCTTCCCCTAGGGGCAAGGGGGTGGAATCCAGGAGCCCACCTGCATGGTCCTCAGCTGCTGAAAAATTTAGCCAGGTGGGGGCTAAACCTTGACAAGGGGGGAAACAGCCCTGGTCCCCAAGAGGAGCCAACACATGTGCAAGGGGGACCTGGAGTGATGCTCCACTCACAGAGCCAACACGCCCCCGGCAGCGGGGATGGAGCCGGGGGGGGTCCCCTCGCCCCCCGTCCTCGGCACCGGTATTGGCAGAGGAGCAGGAAGGGCGTGGGCGGCGCGGGAGCCACGCGGGGCTCCTCAAGGCGGCCTTTGGGCAAACACGGCGGCCGGGCACAAACTTCCTTCCTGCTGGGAGGTGTTTACAGATCCGCTTGGCCCGGCCCGGGCACTGCTCCTGCCCAGTGCCCCGATAATGGCATTAACGAGCGGTGCTGATAGCGGGGGGGGGGCAAACAGCACCCCGACAGCTCCTCCAGGGTAGAGCTGGGCAGGAATTTGTGGGATCGACCCAGCCAGTCCAACTCATCCCATCCTGCACGTTTGCTTACTTAATGACTTGGCTGGACTTGCGTCAGTGCGGTCACGTCAAGCACCTGCTCTTCTGCAACAGAAAGGCCAAACCAGGAGGATTAACCAGGCTCCCAGGGCCTCACAGCTCCTCTGGGTCCAACCTCAGCTCCAAAGCCAGGATACAACAAGGCAACCCAGATGTGCCGTCCTGTTGGCAAACCCCCCCTGGGGCACGGCAGGGCCCAGCATTTTATTTCAGGCCTGACTTTAAAGAAAGATCCTCAAAGAAAAGTGAAGACCCTTTCACCCAAACCCGTTTACCCAAGTCTGTATCCAGACCCCTGGCCTCCATTTCCCCATTCTACAGCCACCATAATTTAGGACCACTGAGAAACAGCCAGGTTTGTTCTTGTCTTGCATGGAAATCATTTGCCTTGTTCAACAAAGAGGCCACTAAATGGCTCTTGGAGATCCCAGTTTCCTGCTGAGCTCTGGGATGGGATCTGGAGAAGCGCTGGGAACCCAAAGATGAGCCCAACCATACCCTGGGAACTCAGAGAAACCATGCAAGGAGGAAGGACATGGTCCACCAAGCAGAGTGCAAATTCTTTGGGGACAGCAGAACAAATCCAGCCATGGGCAGTCAGGGAAACCTGCCCAAACCAGAGCACCCGGGCTCGCTCGCAGCAGCGCAAGGGCTTGGTCAGACGTCAAACATGACCATTGACATCAAACACAATGGCTACACCGGCGCACACGGGATGTTCTTTCCCAGCAGCAATGGGCCCCTTTCACTCTTGTTTTCCATCCCTTTCGTCACATCCCCACACATGATAACCCGTGCTCCCCCACCCACTCCTACCCCTAATCAGCTCTTTGGGTAGCGCTTCGTGGCTCCAAACTCCCACACCACGTGTTTGTCAGCTTCAAGAACCCCAGGGCTTGAGAGTTCATCCTGGGACACACAAACACCTCCTTACCTTCCATGGAGAGCTCAGTCCTCTCCTGATGGATCCTCCAGGCTCACGAGCTCAGGGGAGAACGCCACATCCCCATCACCAGCTGCAAAACCAGGAGGACCAGCTCAGCAGGGTTCCCAGAGAGAAATCAGCCTGCCCTGCAAGAGGAGAGGGAACAGGGACAGCACAGCTGGGACCCAAAGCATCCCCAGCCCCGCCTGGCTGAGCCTGTGGGGTTTGCACATGAGGGTCTCGCTCTGAAGTCAGCAGCAACAGGTCATCACCCCCAAAAAAGCGACCTTTCTGCCAGCGGTGCCTCAGGTTGGCATCATCCCTGCACCTCAGCATCAATGGGAGCTTTGCCTTTTGGGTCACTTTGTGCATCTGCACCCTGGACAAAGGCACGAGGTAATGACTTCCTGAAGCAAAAAAATCAATCTTAGGAGCGCCCTAAAAACAAGAGAGTGGGGAACTCGAGTGGATTTTAGCCAGGGCAGCGTGGCTCAACACTCCCAGCAGGAGCCCGTGCCAGGAGATCAGCACCCTGCTCGCCTCAGCCGCGGCACAAATGAGTCACCACAGCTTGTGGTTTCACCAGTTGGCACCTCCTGCGCCAAGGCCATTGCCATGGGGCAACCCAGCAGATGCATAAAGGAGCTGAGCCCCATTGGCTGCTCTTGGCAGAGCCAAGAGCTTCTCACTGAGTAATTAATGTAATGACAATAATAGACCCAAAGTAAACAAGGTGGAAAAAAAAAATCAATGGCCTGGGAGCAGAGGCCGCATTCAGCGCGGAGCAGCCCTGCCGGAGCCTCGGCCTGGTGGACAACCTGGTGGCAACTCCAGCGCGTGGTCCCAGCACCGGCGGTGACCGGGGCTGCGGGGAGGTAAGGACACACCTGCGGGGCCACGGCGGCTGCTGCCGCACACAGTCCCCCCGGGCACTCGGGGACCTCCCGCTGCAGCCTGGACGCGCTCCCAGAGGATCCTTCTGATTTGATGGCTTCTCCCCTCCCTCCCCGACCCCGAAGCAGAGCAGTTCTAGTCCCAGGAGAGGGAGGGCTCCTCTGCTCCTGCCCCTTAGGAGAGCGTTGGGGCTGAAAGGGGGAGAGTTTGGAATCAGCCTGCACTATGCGAAGAGCTCTGAGTCCACGGAGACTGAGAGCCAGGGCACCTCCACCCTTGCAAGGGAAGTACTGGAATTCCAACCCCTTCTCAGACAACTTCTCCCCAAAGCCCCAAACAGCTCTACATAATCCCCCACCCTCAAACACATCTTGGGCTCTCCTTTCACTCCCCACAGTAGCCAGAGCCACCCCGGAGCGAAAGTGCCCTGAGAGGCACCGGATCCCTGGAGAGGCCAACCTTGTCCGGTGCTGAACGCGCGCCAGGAGATTTCTGTCTCATGGGCAACAAGGTTCTACTGGGATTTTTCCAAAAGCTGGACGGAAAAAACTCCAGATATCGGGACCAATCCCTCAGATTCCTGTGCCAGCGCTCAGGGCTCAGTACAAAAATAAAGAAATCGGGAACTCCCTTTGTGCCAGCCCCAGGTCCCAGCCTGGGGGGGGGGTGTGTATCCTTGCCCAGCACCTTGGATCACAACTCACAGCCCCTTTTTTTATTCTCTCCAGCCCTGACACAATTTGTGCAACCACACACGGAGCTCAGAAACACAAGGAAGAGGTTGGACCCATCGACTGAAATCAAACAGCTCTGAAGTTAAGCGCAGGTCTGAGCTCGCTCCGCGTTTCCACCTAATCCTCAGCAACAAAGGGACCCGAGGAAACCTGAACCCAGGGCTGTGCACAGGGGAGGGGCGAAAGGTGAGGATGGGGATGGTTTGGTCACCTCTGGTCCCAGCAGCTCCAGGTACTGGTGGGGCAGAGACATCAAATACCGTGTTCATGTGTGTGGATCTGGCAGAGGGGCCTTTTCCCAGGGCTCCGCATCGACTCTGTCCATGGGGGAATTTAATCAACCGCCTGGTCTAAGCACCAGCCTCTCTTCCCCTTCACCGAGCTTCTGGAGAGGGAAGGGGAAGCTGCAAAGCAAGCAGGGGAGATCATTAGCGGCTTTTCCAGCAGAGCACACCTCCAGCTACCCCTCACCATCCTTTCCACCCTTAACCTCCCCTTTGCTGTGGCCCCCAGGCAGACGAGCCATGTCAGGCAACAGAGCCTCAAGGCAGAAGCCCTGCCACCACTGCAAGAGCCGCCCGGCCTCGGCCCCAGCAGGCACCTCCACCATCCACTACGAGAAGTTCTGGCTGTACCGCCACTGCTCCTCGGTGCAGCAGAGTGACCGGCAAGCCCAGAAGGCTGGACAGCTCTTCTCCGGGCTGCTGGCCATGAACGTGGTGTTCCTGGGCAGCGCCTTCATCAGCAGCATGATCTTCAACAGAACAGCCATCACGCTGGCCGAGGTCTGGATCCTGCTCTCCATCCTCAAGGTCCTGTGCGTGTGCTGGATCTTCTACCACCTGCTGGGCACCAGGCGGCAACCGCACGCAGTGCTCTACCAGGATTCCCATGCTGGAGCAATCTGGATTCGGGGTAAGTTCTGCTTTTATTCATCATTTTCCCTCCTTCCCCCATTGCTGAAAAAGCCAGAATCATAGAATCATCCAGTTGGAAAAGACCTTTGAGATCACTGAGTCCACAGGAGATGCAGTTGGGTCCCAGGAATCTCCCAGTACCCTGCCAGCTGGTGTTGTGAGGCTGGGGGAAGGTGGGGGCACATTGGATGCCACCAAGAGAAGCTTGGGGAAGTCTTCACCTTGGCTCCCCTTCAACCTCCAGTGCAACCTCACTCCAAACACCCTTCCCAAAGCCCAACCCATCTCCCAGCAGCTGAGCACGGTGGGACAGACGTAGGGAAGGTTTTAGCCATGGTCACTTTGTGAAGGGAGAGAATCGCCATGTTTACCCTCCCAGGGTGGCAGCAGCCCCAGGCCACCCTCTTCCTTGTTTAGCATCACCGCAGCCTTGTATTCAGGGGAAGATTCCTGCCCTGTGACTCACATGGCAGCGACACCCAGGCTTTCATGGGAGATTTCTCATCAGCAGGTGCCCCATTTTGTGCAGAGGTGTTTCTCCAGGCAGCCCTGCCTCTGCTCTCTGAGAGTCCCTAATGAGCACAGGTCCTGTCAATTAAGCAGGAGGGTTAAAGGGGAGAAAGCTGCAAGGTACCTGAGCACCTCAAGCTGCCCAGAGGCACCCAGGGTGAAAGGGAGGAACAATTAAAAGGTCCTGACTTCTGCAAACTGGTGCTGCCTAAAGCCATAGCAGACCCAGGGTTTCTCTGCAAGGGTTTTGGGTCATCTGGGATTTTCTCCTCAAGGCAGAAGCCATCGCCTGCCCTTCGCTCACCTCCACTACTCCAGACTGCACAGGGAAGGCAAAAACCCCTGCTCCCACCTTGTATCCAGGCACAAGAGAATCCCCTGCCTTGTCTCAGCACCTTAAAGCAGCCCAAGCACAGGACCAGGGTCAGGCTCCCCTCTCATCCCCTTCTCTCAAAACCACGGCACTTCCAGCTGGGAAGGCACCAGCTCCACCCCGACCCCAGCAGCACAAGGTCTCCAGCCCCAGCCAGGCCCTGGTGCCCCACAGACCCTCTCTGTTATTCACCAGTGCCTTTGCTCTTCGTGCAGGCTCGGTGCTGCTCTTTGGCAGTTTCAGTGTCCTCCTGAACGTCTGCCACATCGGCTACAGCGCCCTCATCATCCACTGCAAATCCAGCCTGGAGATTTTGTTCCCCAGCATCGAAATTGTTTTTATTTGCACCCAGGTACTGCCCCCCTCGCCCATTTGCTTGGTCCCCTCTCCGAGAGCCGGGGGTGGGGGGAGTGGGGACACCTGGGGACGTGGGTGCACGTGGGGTGTCCTCAGGAGCATTAAAGGTGTTGGAGCATCACTGCCCATACTCCCCGTGTGCCCGACAGAGACAGAGCAGGGAGATTTAGAAAGAAATCCCTCTGTCAGTGCCTGACAGGACCCAGAGGAGCTCATTTGGAAACATCAAAGCAGGGAGAGAGGGGAGGAAATCTCAGGTTTTTGCTGTCTGCACCGGTCTGAGACCCAGCCTCTCTCTCTTTGCACCCCCCAACACCTCACCCTGTGCACAGCAACACCTCACCCTGTCTGCTGGGTCACGCTGATCCAAACCCTCTGGCTCCAAACACAAAGCCATAGCTGAAATCCAACCCAGTTCCCATCTCAGCAGCCAATGTCCAACAAATACCCCCCAACAGAGGGGAGCAGAGCTCTGGAACCACCTTCAGTGCACGCACACACGCACTGCAGCCCCCAAGATGCAGGTGCACACACCCCTGCTCCCACCTGGACACTTCCCTGCTTGCCCGCCAGCCCCGGCCCCCGCAGCACGGCAGCTCCTCCCTGCTCAGGGCGTTATTGTTGTTGAATTGCAGGCCTATTTCCTGTGGCACCACTCCAAGGACTGCATCCAAGTCCAGCACAACTTCACCAGGTACAAAGCAGGTGGAAAATACACCTTCTGCTCCTCTAAACAGACTCCTCCTTTCTGTCTGCTCATGGTCACCATTACTCCAGCGAGAACTGTCTTCATCCAGCCTTAGAGCCCCTCTGTATCATGGAATGATTTGGGTCGGAAGGGACCTCAAACCCCATCTAGTTCCACCCCATGCCTTGGGCAGGGACACCTCCCACTGGATCAGGGGGCTCAAAGCCCCATCCAACCTGGCCTCAGACACCTCCAGGGATGGGGCAGCCACAGCTTCTCTGGGCTTCAACCTGACCAGACCCATCCCTCTTCCACTGAGCAGGGCTCACCAGGTCCCTTCGGTTTTCCCTTGTGCCTTGGGCTGCTGCAACGCTTGGTGCTGCCTCCTGTCCCCAGACACCTTCCTTCAGAGGTGCCCAAACGGGCCCGTGCTGAGCCATGTCTGTGTGTGCAAAGTCACACCCTCAGAACGGGCCCAACCATGCTGTGTCCGGGGGGGCGAAGGGCAGTCCCGCAGGGCAGGTGGGCACACAGGGCATAACCCATCAGCCCAGGCAACTGTAGGAGCACCTTTCTCTTCCCCAGGTGTGGGCTGATGCTGACCATCGCCACCAACCTCCTCCTCTGGCTCTTGGCCGTGACCAACGACACCTTGCACACGGAGATCGAGGCTCAGCTGCGCCAGGTGGAGCAGCGATTCGGAGGCAAGGCTCCTTTCTCCCGTGCCAGGCTGGCACTGCTGAGTTGTTCTTGATGTCAGCAATTCAGATAGCACAAGCAGGACCCCCAGATTCTGTGACTTGCCTGTCATCAGGGGTTGCCTCGAGGAGATGGGCTGCAAGGGGGGGGACACCTTCACCTGGAGGCAGGTGCTACGAGACCCTGGAAATGACAGCCAGGAAAGGAAAAGCCCACCATAAGTCAGCATTGTTGCTCACCTTTACCTGTCAAAGATTGCCAGGCCAGGAGAGATTCCCATCGTTCCTGAGCTTTTCCTTCTGAGGACATAGGGAAAAAAAGAGGGGGGGGACTGATATTCCAAGGGTGGAGATAGAGGAGGCTCCGCTGAGCAGGAAGGGATGACCAGGAGGAGCATCACAGGTCTGGGAAAAGACTTTTGCAAGACCTCTTTATTCTGACCCCTCAGAGCCCTGAGGACCGAGGAGTCATCCCTGAACTCCCTACGATCGCTGCCTCTGAGACAGAGGCAGATCTTGTACCTGCACACGAGAAATTCCCAAAGACAGCCACGAAATCCAGGCCATCTCCCTCCCTCTTAATTGTTGCCTTCTTCTCCCCATGCTCCAGGCAACGAGACTGCCTCGTGCACGTACCCAAACACAACCATCTGCAAAGTCTTCCAGAAGGGCTACATCCTGCTCTACCCCTTCAACACCGAGTTCTGCCTCGTCTGCTGCTCCGTGCTGTACGTGATGTGGAAGAACGTGGGCAGGCGCATCAGCCACCACCACGTCCCTCACGCCAAGCCCAAGTTCAAGCTCCAGGGGGTGCTCTTTGGACCATTGCTGGGCACCACCGCCGTAATCATCGGGATCTGCGTCTTCATGATATACCAGGTCCAGGCCACCAGCTCAGGCCCCAACAACCAGGTCTTTGTGATGTATTATTCCTACTACCTCGTGCTGCTTCCCCTGATGAGCGTGGGAGCGGTGATCGGGACAATAATCCACGCCTTGGAAAAGAAGGAGCTGGACACGGTGAAGAACCCGACCCGCAGCCTGGACGTCGTCCTGTTTATGGGGACAGCCCTGGGCCAGATCGGCATGTCCTACTTCTCCATTGTCGCCATCGTGGCCAGCAAGCCCATCGACCTGTTGCACAGTCTCATTCTGTCCCACTCTTTCCTCCTCATCTTTCAGAACATCACCCAAAACGTCTTCATCATAGATGGGCTCCACCGGCAGCCCTTGGTCTCTGTAACGGAGGCCAGAGGCAGAGGGCACGGCGAGCAGCTTTCCTCATCAAGCGAGGAGGAGACCACGGCTGGCAGCAAAGAGGAGCACAGAGAGATGTCTCCCAGCAAAGAGGAAGAAATGAAGGAAGAGCAGAATCACGAAGTCCACGACCAGAGACGAGTGAGCGTGCTGGAGCTGGGACAGGAGATCCGGAAGGCTTCTCTGTCCTACATCCACAACTACTCTCACCTGAACTGGAAGAGAAGAGCATTGCGGGAGATCTCGTTCTTCTTGGTTCTGTGCAACATCATAGTAAGTATTGCCCTCGGCTGCACCGCAGCCTGGCTGAGCCACAGTGACCGTGACAGTCGCGCTCCCCTTGGCTCTCTTGGGCCACTGTTCCAGTCAAGAAACCTTTGCCCACCAGGTTTCAACCTACAGGTGAGGCAAGTCAGGGCTGGTTTTGCTCGATGCCCCGCTCTCATAATTATGAAGTCTTCCTTTTAAGCTCAGGCTCAAATGCAGCTTCGTCTCCTGGGTGCAGGGAGGAGACAGCTAACAAATCCTTAGGTGCCTCAACCGTAGCCTCCGAAATGCACTCAAACTCGTGAAGGGTGTTCCATGAAATGAGGCACCAGCAGGGAGTGTCCAGGATTGAAACTGGCCCAGTGAAGCACACAGTGCTCTGGGACCTGGAATCAACCTGGTGCTCACTGCAGCCTTGGCCAAGGAGCGGTGCCGTTCTGTGGGAAGACAAAGCTGGCTGGGGCAGGCTGAGGCTGTGATGGGGTTTCCAAGAATTCAACCGAATTTGATTTACAGTCACAAGAGGGTTTTCCTTCTCTTCCCTGGGAGGGAGGTGACTCCACTGCTCTCGAAACACTCCTTGAGGCACCTAAGCGGGTGCTAGGGTGGGGGGCGGGCAGGAGTCAGTTTGCCACCCTGAGCTCTGCTCTCTCCCCCAGCTGTGGGTCATGCCCACCTTTGGGGCTCACCCAGTCTTCGAGAACGGGCTGGAAAAGAAATTCTACGGCTACTCCACCTGGTTCACGATCGTGAACTTCGGGCTCCCGCTGAGCGTCTTCTACCGGATGCACTCGGTCGGGGGCCTCCTGGAGGTCTACGTCACCGCCTGAGCCAGGCCCCCTCCCCACCCCGAGTCTGGAGGCAGCAACGACGCTGAACAAAGACGCAGCAAGCAGCAGATGTGCACGTGGAAGCCTTTTCCCTCCGGCTTCTTCTTTGTCTTCTCCTCGTACGAAATCTCCGTGAGTTTCAGAGGAAAAGGAGGTTGGTTTAAATTTTCGTTTTTTCTCCATGGAGAACAGACTCAAAGCCCACAAACAAACATTTAACTCCTCCGAGGAAGGGCACACACTGGGGCTCTTCCTTATCTGCCAGCAGACGCTGCACCACAGCAAGCAGGACTTCACCAGCCCCTCCTGAAATCTTCCAGCTACAAGAACGCAAGAGTCGCCGTCAACAAAAGCAACAATGATCAACTACACTCCACAGAACCTCAAAATTCCAGAGCCAAGGGCCAGCAGCCCTACCCCCGCTCACCAACCCGTCGTCCTGCAGCACCAAAGAGACCGACCAGGAGCAGCCCCCCCAGAAGCACCCACAGCCCCAGCCATTCCGAACCAGCCAAGCACCCCCTTTCCATGTGCAGCGTTCAGAAGGGTCGCTGTGCTGGTGGTGGCTCTCAGAGTCAGAGCTGGGGCTTTGCTGTTTGCTCCTGACACCGGGCACATCAACTCCTTTGGGTCCCGCAGGACCCTACGAGAGTACCGATCTTGCAGCTCAGCACGAGAGCAGGACAGGCCTCCAGAGCTGCATCTCTTCCCATTATCACAAAGAGAAGCTGCAGCACCCCCAGCCTCACCAAGAACAAACCCCACATCCCCCCAGGCACTCGGAGCCTGGCCGGGGCTGATCCTCCCTCGATGGGATCCCCACCGTGTGCCAGCACAGGTCCCACCCCTGCACAGTGCCGGCTCTGGAGCCGCTGCCCAATGCACTGTGAACCCCTTCTGCCCCAACACCTCGGCCCCCACCGCTGCTTTCACCCCCACAAACATTTCCCAGGGCACCTGTGCACGAGGGAGCTCGCTCGCCCTGCGCGGTGCCCGGTCACAGACACGACAGGGCTTGCTCCACACAGCACCCGCCTTGAGAGCGCGCGGGGCCTCGCGCCTGCGCATCCCAAACACGGAGCCTGGGGGATGGAAATAAAGGGAGATGGAATTCTCAACTTTTCTTGTGAAATCTCTGGGCTCTCGGGGACCAGCCTCGGCCGGCAGTGATTTACGCTGCTCCTGCGCTCAGAGGTTACGAGAGATGGAAGGGCAGGACCAGTCTGACAGTCAATAAATCCTTCCTGATTTATCCAGGGCCAGGGCAGCACGGGACGAAGGGCACCCACGTTGCTGCTGCTGCTCCTCCTCTATAAATCAATCTCAGAAACAGCAGGGGGTTCAGAGCCCATTTATGGGTTTGTGTCCCCTAGAAAAGCAAACTCAGTGACAGTGACGAGGGCTGGAAACTCCTGACCACACACGTTCCACCCCCTTTAGGATTCAGCACACATGGAATGAGATCCCCTTTCCACGAGGCTGCGAGACGACCGCACGAGCTTTGCAGTGCTTTTACTTGGGCCTGAGCCAACAGAAACACCAGGAGAAATAACAGCTTGGATCAGTTAGGCTCCAATAAACTCTACTAATACCATGTCACAGCTTGTCCCAAGGGAACCACAGGAGATACAGGCCAAGGTCTGGTCCTTTCAGATGATGGATATGACCATAAATCTCCTTCCCAGTCATTGACAGCCTGGAGATGTGCAGCAATGGCAACCTGTGCCCCAGAGCCCTTCCACTTAGAATCACAGAATCACGGAATGGGTTGGGTGGGAAGAGACCTCAAAGCACTTCCAGTTCCAACCCCCCTGCCATGGGCAGGGACACCTCCCACTGAATCAGGGGGCTCCAAGCCCCATCCAACCTGGCCTTGAACACCTCCAGGGATGGGGCAGCCACCACTGCTCTGGGCAGCCTGGGCCAGGGCCTCCCCACCCTCACTGGTAAACATTTCTGCCTAAGATCTCATCTCAATCTCCCCTCTTTCAGCTCAAAATCGTTCCCCCCATCTTGCCCCTGCACTTAGGAGGGTTCTGTCTCTGGAAGGATTTATTTACCTCCGGGAGGGGTAATACCACGTGGTTCAACCCCCCCTGGGCTCCTCCCCAGGCCTGACAGCAGGGCTGAAGCGAGCGCCTCGCGAAGGTGACACCGCTCTGATGCCAGTGACCCACCCGCTCCTTCGCCCCTGCCACCCGTGAGTGACTTCAGAGCTCGCCCAGGGTCCCTGCCTATGGTTTCCACCCACACAAAGGTTTAGCACACGGTTCACACAGCCAGGAGCTCGATCCTGAGTGACCCTTTGATGTACCCTTTGATGACGCCAGATGCTGCAAACACAGGAACCGCCAAGCCCACACAGTCCAGCCTTGTTTTCCAGAGTCCAATCTTCCCTTCAGATTACAAAAACCCGTGCACACTGCTGAGGAAGCCAGCACGTGAGCTCCCAGGAGCTGAAATCACCCCAGCAGAAGGCAAACAAGATTATAAACCTCTCTGGAAAAAAAAACAAGCACCCAACTGCCCATTTCAGATAATCTTTATCTTTCTCTCTGTTATAAGCAAATAGTTTACAGTGCAAGTTGATTTCTACTGAACAAGGATCGGACTCCAAACACCAAGAAACAAACAAAAAGGGTTTCCAGAGAAACTTACGAAGAAACAAAGCAGGAGAAGAGAGGACGGAAGGGATGATGAGAACCAGCAGATCCATGGGAGGGAAGAGGCAAGCGGGACAGGGATGCCCCATTCCAGCTGGGAGGTGCCAGTGCCAACGAACCGACATCGGCCCCACCGAATCCCACTTGTACAGAGCAGAGACCCCACGTGGACCAGAGCCCTTGGCCTGTCTGGATGGGAGCAGCACTGGGCAAAGTGGGCTGGAGATGGGGGGCAGGCGGGGGAACAACCCCTCTCTGCTTCACATATTTCTTATCTTTTAGAAAACCATTCAGGTTCCGTTCCAGCTTCCTCCTGGCCTGGGACTGTGCCCACTGAGTGCCCAAGGGGGAAGCCACTGCAGCAGCAGCAGCTGGCAGCACCAGGGCAGGGTCTCCAGGAGAGGACGGACACGCTCCTGTCACTCTGCCCTCAGAACTCAGGCCGGGGTTGGCAGACACAGCAGCGGGTGCCGTGCACGACCCTTACGCTGAGGTGAGACCGGCTTCCATGGATTCCATCCCGCTGGCCCTAAGCTGTGGCAAAGGCCCACAGCCAGCGATCCCCCCAGAGCCTGAACACCAGAGCTTTGGTGGGGAGGGAAAGGCCTCAGCTCACAAGGTCCCTCATTACCCCCTGTCTCAAGGCCACACAGGTCTAAGACAGCAGCATTCCCAGCACAACATAAAATTTGACTCAAACCCCAGGACGCCTCCACCTCCCACTGTGCAACCCTGTGCTGCTGAACCCAGCCAGACACAGCAGCTCTCCTGCCATTCTCATCCTGCATTCCCAGCCTTCCCGTGCACCCAGCACACTCAAGACCCGACAACTTGGTCACTAGCAAAACGCCCTGAAGGACTGAACTTTGCCTCAGCACTCTCCACTCCAAACCGATCCGGAGATGCTGCTTCTCCCACAGCTTCCAAATTGCTCCTCTGACTTCCCTGAGCGCCTCCCTCAAGCCTTGCCTTGGACAACAGGGTGCAAAAGCCCCTCCTGCTCCCTGCCCTGCACCAGCCTGCCCAGCAGAGATGGAAGGACGTGGTTCCTGTCAAACCCAGGTGATGCTGCCCTTCAGTCAACAGGAGACCAGAGGAGTTCAGCAGCCACATCAGAGCTCACAATTCAGAGCTGAGACACAAACTTTTCCTTCAGCAGCTTCTCCTTTCCTTTGGATGGGAAAGGCTTTCCTACCAACACGCAACTGAGATACCAGGGAGACACCTGCAGCCAGAAGGGAGCCCTGGAAACTTTATGGTGCTATGGGGAAGTAACAGCAGTTTCCAAACCCCATCTCCTGCAGGAATAGCAGCTTCTCCCTTGCACCCAATTTACAGCCAGTGTTTTGTAGTTAAATGGGACCCTGACCAGGGCAAGGACAGAGTCAGAGTGGTTTGAAACCACATCCAGGAGCAAAAGAGTAACAGAAGAGCTAAGAACAGTCTGATTTCTAGTGCAACCACAAAAAGGGACAATCCCTCAGACAGCGTTCACTCAAGGTTCACTGTGAAGGGTGAGGGGAGAGAAGTGAGCCGGGGGGAGGGATGTCCAAGCAGGTCCCAATTAAAGCTTTAAATGACAGGGAGGTAAATGAAGTGATTGTCCTTTTGGTCTCTCAGCTGGATGTGAAACGCAGGAATGGCTGTGATGGAGCAGCACACAGCAGTCCTTGGATCCAGCGTGTTCCTATCCGCAGAGGCAAGTGCTCTCCTAGACCCGTTGGATTTCAAACAGCTTCACATCCGTGTCATACCAGATCGGGGGGTCCACGTTCCTGAGGGACACAGACAAGAGCTGCTTTACTTTCTGGGGCCAGGGCCATGGATTCCAATCTCAAAGCCCAGAGTGCAGGAGCTGACTACACAGAACACCTTCTGCTTCGCACTGAAAGGGGTGGCAGCATCTACAAGATCCCCCAAAGCCAGAGAGCTTGGCATGAAACCACCACTCCACCCCCTCCAGGCAGTTTTCCTATTCCCTGCCTCTGCCAGCTCCCAGACCAGCAATGCTCCCCAAACAACGCCCTTCACACCACCCACTCAGAGTTTTGGAGCGGCTGATCCCACCGAGTCTCTTCCAAGGGAACATCTTTCTCTCCTGTAAATCTGAGTCAATCCAGCGCTGGCCAAGTGCATGCAACTGTCTCTAGAGGCCACCCAAAATTTTTGAAAAGACCAAGTTAGGCTGATTTACCTCAAATAAATAACCCCCCACATGTAGGTGCGGAACCACATGGCAGTGCCCGAGTTGGCCTGGTACTTGCGGATGAGGATGGGGTGGGGGACAGGCAGCAGCCCCACCAGCGTGCCGTGCTGCAGGAACTTGAGGATCTCCGATTCATCCGTGAGGCCCCTGCAAGGAAACAGGGCGGAAACAGCCTCAGCACGGCCTGCAGACACCCTCAAAGTGCTGCAGCACAAAGCGTCAGAGAAACACGGAGCCAGCAACCGTGGCCACCGGGAACACACCCCCTCTCCATCCTGAAAGAGCTCAGAAGGGATGGGACAAACAAGAAGCCTGGCAAGCAAAACCACATCTCCTCTGCTGGAACTGGGATGCTTTCCATTATACTTTACAAGGTTTCCACTAGAGGCCCTCTAAATGCAAACTAGCACCTCACAGTGCTCTGCAAGCACTGCCCCACCCTGTCTCTCCAGAAAGGCACTCACTTGTCAATGCAGATCTTCTCCACCTGCGGGACCAGCACCTGCAAGAGCCGCATGATTGTCTGCAGGGGAAGCTTGGACTTCCAAGACATCACCTGTAAGCAGGAAAGCCCGCGGGGAGGTCAGTGAGCTGCACTAGCAATTTCCCTACTGTTATCTCCACTATCTCTACCGCAGGGAGATTCACATCCAGGTGGGGATGAGCTGAGTGCACGACAGCAACTCAATAAATCCCGAAGCACTGGAACTATGAGCTGCTCAGACCAGCAGGGCAGTGGTTTAAAACAGCCAAAACATAATGTTTCTTCGCAGACTGTGGCAAACCGGAGCTTTGACGGCAAGCCAAAGGCACTCCCTGGAGGAGGTACACCTCGTGGGAAGTCTCTGCTGGCAGGGGAAGGGGGGATCTGGCAATTCTGCTACAACTTTTCCTCATTATTCATTCCCTCTGCCCAAATTCCCTTACCCAGTCAGGAGTTGGGGTCCACTGCCCACTGGAGGACGCACTGGAGAGACGCCTCCGATCCCGGCGGGGGTGCGAGGCCTCCTAGATGGAAATAATATTTAAAGAAAAACCAAACAGCAAAGCAAATTGCACTCAAGAGTAAGAAATCCATTGAACCCATTTTGTGCTGACTTTCCCCCAGCTTTTCCAGAGCACTGCTGGGAAAGGCAGCTCCCCTGTCCCCAGAACGGATAAACCCACCAGACCGTCACTGAACCCATCGAGGGGCAGGTTCAGGGGGTTATGTCGTGGGACTCCATGGCAGGGTCACAACTCCACTCACTGCAGACACTGCTGGAATAATCCACAATGGAAGAGGTAAAGTGGGACGGGCAAAGGACTGTTCAGGCAGGTTTCTTTCCTTCAGCACACAGATCAAACAGCTGAAGGCCACAGCTTTTCTCACCTCTCTCTGCCGAGTACCTGGGATTACTGGTGCCCATCCTGGAACACCTTCAAGAGTGTTTGTCCAAGGGTGGGCTCTCAGCAAGTAAAACTGGCCCTGGGATATTTGGGAATTCCGTTCATTCCAGTTTATTCAAAGCCTGGCCAGCAATGTTATTTTGCAATGTCTGCAGCTACAACCTTATCACTCAGTCTGTTCACCTGCAGGGCCACGTCCTCATCAAGCTTCTAAAAATACAATTCATAAAACCATAAATCCCTCCGATTTCCTTCAGCTGATCCCAGCCTCTTCCTCTTTCTACTCTCCCACAGCCCTTGCCCCCTCTTATCCAAACGCTGGCAGCCAGCTGACACTTTTAGGAGAGGGAAGATGGAATTACACCGACATATGAAAGCTGTTGAATATTTCACAAGACACTTTTGAAATGGTTATGGCTGATAAGAGGAGAACATTCCAACAGGTAAAGGGAGGAAATTAAATCAGTTAGAAGGGTGGGTTAACCTAAAATTTACCCATTCTTCTAAATTTCTCTTAAATCAGGTTGGAGCCATGTTCAGGCAGCCTGAAACAGCGCAGACCCTGGAGACAGGCGTGTGCCACCCAAAGAGCGGGCGACAGCCACGATGATTCTCCCCACGGCAGATCCCACACTCACTGCTGCACCGCCCTTCGCTTCCCGTCTGCCTTTTGGTCCCCACCCCACAAACATTCTGACACACAACGGCACTTGTTGGAGCCGGGTGGGGTGGCTCCAGGCAACTGTCTGTCTGTCTGAGACCAACAAGACCGGCAAGAGCGGATGGGCCAACTGGGCCATTCCAGAGAAAACTGAGAGGAAAACGTTATGGGAATGTTACGTCTTTCACCACAGGGCAGCCAGGGCTCTGTGAGTGGAAAGGCCCAGAGCACAGCGAGTGCTCAGAGCGCAAGATGCACGGACGTGGCCTTGCTGCAGAGAGGATGTGCAGGATACACTTCCCACAGACAGCCTGGAGGGGTTTGCTACTGGGCAGGCAAGGCCGTGAGCTGAGGAGTCAGGGAGCAATAAAAGGCTGCTGCCTCAGTGGAGGAAAACCAGTAGGTGCCAGGAGGCTGACTCTGTCCCCAGAGCACAGGAGGCCAGCGCAGCCCTGACACGTGGCCACCACTCCCAGGGCAGCAGCTCAGACAGCCCCAGGTGGCAACATGTTTTTCACAACTTCAGCTGGCCAGAACGTTCCGGCAGCGCTCTCCATCCCAGAAAGGAGGGAGAGGAAAAAGCAGCAGCAATCAGAACGTGAGCTGAAAGCCCCTGGATCGGGAAGACTTTGCTTTGCAGTTAAGCACTTGCTGCTCCGTGGGGGAGAAAACTCACTCCTCGTACCCTGGTTCCTGTACCCTGGTGCGTGCGTAGCTGCTGCCTCTAACACAGAGGCCACCCAGACCCCTCCTGAAGCCCTCAGCTCATTTCACCCCAAGCCCCAAACGTTTCCTGCATGCCGGAATGTCCGGCCTTACCATGCTCCAGGGCTCCCCGTCGCTGGAGGCTGAGGGCACGTTACCCTCGGGGGGAGGCTGTGAGGACTCGGGCTCCAGCGAGCGCATGGTCCCGTCCTCCGACACCTGCGACTTCTCTGTCAGCTTGTCTATTCCTGTGTTCAACGGAGAAAAGATCCAAACCACAGGTGAACACTCTTAAAAACAAACAATTCCTCTCTGCCCTGCCATGCACAGACACCCCACGCATGTGGTGACACCTGCAATGCTCTCCTCTTAGCAGGAGAAGCAAGACCCAGCCGGGACTTGGCCTCCCCAGGAGTCTTATGTCCAGGAAAAGGCTGCCTGATGCAAGATGAACACGGGCTCACGTGGACACAGCCAAACTGGGGAAAAAGGTCAACATGAGGACAAACGGCCACATGGCCACAGTCTGAGAGGAGAGAAACTCCAGGGAGTTTACTCTGCCTTGTTTGTAATCAGCTTGGGCAAACTGATCTGAAACTGAGACTGAGAGGCAGTCAGTTATTCACAGATGTAAACTCCTAATCTCTCCCACGCCCAACCAGAGGGTGAGTCCACACCGTATCTCACGGGGAAAACAAACCTCTCTCTGCTTACAAAGGCAAAGCAAAGCCAACCTGGAGTGGCCACCAGACTGGTCTTCAGCGTCCCTGGTTCAGCAGGGGCAGCAGGGCGCGATCCTTCCATGGAGACCCCATCCTGGGAGTTGGTGCGAGAAATGGGCTCGGGCGTTCTCCTCCTGCGCTGCAGCCCCTTCTGGATGGACTGGGTGTCCGTGGGCAAGTTGGCCAGCTGGTGGAACACGTTCCGCTTGCGGATAACGGCGTACACCAAATTGGAGTTCCCTGGGAATCGCAGCAGCCGAACGGCAGAGAAGGAAGACAAAGAGCTCTGTCAGTGCAGCCCAGCCCCGCGGGCACGCGGAGCGCAACGGCCACGCCACGCTTCCACCCCCATGGCACAGGGACGAGCAGCATTCCAAATGCTCTCATCCACCACAGAGCACTGCAGGAAATTCAGTGATATCCTGGAAGGCTGACAAGAACTGGCTTAGAGACTGACATTCAGACAGCTGAGAGGAAAAAGGACAGTGTGAACCACACGTTAGCACCTGGTTTGGGGAGAAAAAGGTTCGTTAGCCAAGATAGAGCATTTCTCCATGTTCAGAACAGGTCACACAACAGACCAGGGCCGTTCCAGCCGAGGAAACGGGCTTGAAACAGTGAAGCTGAAAGGCCAGAATCCTTACTGTCTGCAGGGTGGCACAGAAAGGATGAAACCATCCCCTAAAATGAAACTCAACTCTCAGCCTCAAAGGCCGGTTTGGGATGCAGCACCCACCACTCGCTGGGTACCCTCGGGGAAACAGGGCGGCCGCTCTTTATTGGCAGTTTTAAAGCAAGACACTCAATTTTGACCAGGGAGAAATAAGAGCTCCTAGCAGGGACCTCGCTTTCTTATCATCTTGAGGTCAAAGGCCCTCAAGCTTTTAAGATGGAGGGGTAAGGCACCTCCTGCAAAGGCAGCGTGTGCTAGAAGTTCGTTTAGGTTGGGGCTGTTTGGTCCAGGTCCAGAGACCAGGCAGAACAGAACCAAGAGGCACCTTGAAACATTTCAGGAGATGGAAGCTGTTCTGTGCCCTCTCCCACAGTCCCAACCGAAGTGTTACACACTCGCTGCCCTTCTGCCCATCTCCTCTTCTGCCCTGCATGAGGCTGAGCTTATGCTGCTAATCAGCTGCCACCTCACTGTGCTCCAACCCAGCCTGTCTGGGTCAGGACCCAGCACCCATTCCCTACCAACCCAGCTTCTCAGTCCTGGGGCAGGCTCCATGCTGGTTTCTACACCTCTCCCTGTCTCTCATTCCTCTGAACTTTCATCTCCTGTTCTCTTGGACTAAACTAGCACAAACCCCTGAAACGCAGCTGTCAGGCTCTTACCATCAAACTGGTACTGAATGATGTTGTTGAAAACTTCCAGCAAGAAGAAAACAAGATGGTGGTTCTGGACAGCAGAAAACAGGAACCAGGTGGTGGAAAAAGCCTCCAGGAGATGCAGTAACTTGTTAGCAGCCACCATGGAGAGAGACTTCAGGTAGGGAGACACTGGGGAGGCAAACAAACGAAAACTTGAGAAAGAACCAAGGTGTATTTACTCACATAAATACCCCACTAAAAGCACTGCTCTTACCACCTGCCCACCCTGCACTCTGTGAAAGCCTCACGGAATAGCTGAGCCCACCAGGGTTCCACAGGAACAATTCCAAATGTACCAGAAGTTAAACAGAGACACAGTGCCCAGAAAAAGAGTCATTTCTGGTTTTAGCGTGTCTCATGTAGTTTTACACTGGCGACACCATCTCTGGGTGCCTCCCTCCAAGCTGACACAGCTGGAGCCACCTGGACACACCTGGAGCTCCAGGGCAGCCGCTGCCGTGGCGGGGAGGTGGCACTCCCTGCTGGAGAGGGACAGCACTGCCACCCTCTCACCAGCCCTGCCGGGCAGTGCTCCCACAGGGGCTGCGCAGACTCTGCTGGCCCACGCTGAGCCCAGGTGATATCCCTGCAGGCAGGTGCGATCCACACGGGCCCCTCCAGCAGGGACTGGTTTCCAGCAGCAGCCCTGGGCAGCGGCAGTGACGGAGTGGCACAGGCAGGAGCACAGGGCGAGGGCGGGCCGCACTGTGACCCCGGGCACGGCCCTTACCGTTCACAACGATGGTGAGCAGGCAGTCGAAGAGGGGCTGCAGCCGCTGGTGCCCACTGGTTATGATCTTGTGAAACACCTGTGGTGAGGAAGGAGCTCTTGAGCAAGGCAGGACCTTACTGAAAGGACCCGCTCGACCAAAACCAGTGCCACCCCCACGCTAATCGCTTCCTGACACCGTTTCTTCCTAGGCAGGGCCCGGAACATTCCAGTTACACACAGGTGGGGAAGGCTGCTCCCACTGCACGCCTGTGCTCCAGGAGTACAAGGGCTCATCTGCAAGGAATCCTTTGGGGATGTGATTAGGGCTCTACAGCACCGCAAACAGAAACTGACTGTGAACAGGCAGCCTGAGACAGAAAATAAACCACCAGGAAGCAAGAAGTGTCTTCACCTCCAACGGATCTGGACTCAGAACCTTGATGAGAGCTGCCTGAAACGCCACAGAACCAACTGTTTCACCAGTCCCGGAGCCCTTTAGAGCCCAGCCCAGCACTGTCTGGGATCCCGCTCTTTGCAGGTGGAATTGCATGAGATGCCAGGCACATCCCCTCAGGTTAACTAACAAAGATCCCACCAGTGCCTGGATGCATCCCAGGCACTTTCTAACTACTCAGTGGCCATCTAGGAAGGATGAGCCTATTGAAGGAGGGAGGAGGACAGTTATTTGTGGAGCAGACTTCTTGTTCCATACAAGCAGGAGCTGGGAGGGACAGAGAGGACGTGCTGGGGCCATACTCACTATGACGAGCAGATCTGCATGTGTCCCTGTGAAGACAGGGATGTCCATAGGCACTCGCACAGAATACGGCTTGTTCAGTCGCACCCCGAAGTTACGCTCCCCACTGAGAAGCAGGAGGATAAAAACCCCAATGTGCATCAAGCCCACTCGTGCTGCAGGGAAAAAAACACCAGAAACCACCAAACCAAAAGAGCACACATCACAGGGAGGCCAGGGGACTCCCCCAGACAGAAAGGCAGCAAGGGGAGAGGAGAACCACTACTGAAAAACACTGCACAGCCCAGACCACATCCTGACAAGGGACACCCCACACAGAGCCCCCTCCGTGGCCAGAACCAGTGTCCTTCCCAGGAACAGCCACGGGGCCAGCACAGTGCTGACTCCTGGACAGACCACACTTCATTGTGTTCTTGATGCAAACTCATCACCCCAGAGGGAAAGAACTGGCTGCTCCTTTCCACTGCACAGCACCTGATTTACACTCAAGGCAAGAGCAGACGGCTCATCTCTCCCTCTTTAAGGGATCAGGGACACAGTTTTTGATGTAAGGACTCAAAATGAGGAACCACTGCCAAGGATCTCCCTTCCCTGTGTTATGGTACAGACCATGTCCTGCTTCTTGTGTGCTACAAATGTTAACACCCAGCTCACGGAGCCGCTTGACTCCGTGTCTACAGGAGGCCAGGAACAGGCACTGGAGATGTCACCACATCTCAGTGGCCAAGAGGAAGCATCTCAAAGACATTCCAGCTCAACTGCAAAGCACAGATCATCCCAAATACTGAAAATAACCAACTTACACTGGTCTGCTCTGGCATCATTGAGAAAATACAAGATTGGGACAAGGATGTCCAGAACGTCGCTGCTCTTCAGCACAAAGAAGAGGAATTTCTGGAAGAAAGGAGAGGAATTCAGGCAATCACAAGCATACATGCTTTTATGCACCATCCACAGAACTCAGGCCAGGTAGCCTTGAGCTAATGAGCCTCTCAAGAACGTCAGAAAGGCTGGTGTACATGTCAGCTCTTCAACAGCACTGTTATTGGTAGAGCTACTGTAACAACTGCTCCTGCATCTCCCTCGGGCTTGGATCCTCAGGAGCTGCAGTGTCTCCAGCAGCTCTGCCTGGAGCCAGGCCCCCAGCCCAACTCAGCAGGGAGCAGCGCTGTCCCCCAGAGTCACCGCCCACAGCCCTTCCCCAGGGCTCAGGGGGGCAACAGGCAAGGGGTGGCAAAGCTCAACAAGCAGCAGATCCATACCTTGTTGAAGTCACAGAGTTTCCAGAAGAGAACGAGGAGTTCCTGATGGAATTGGATCTTCTTGGCAGAGTTTGGCAGGTAGGTCTGGACCAGCGGGTTTGATAACAAGCGGGCCACTCCTTTCAGGATGAACTGGAAATCCTGCCAACAGGAAAGGGACTGTGGTGGGCCCGGAGCCAACGCAAAGAGCACGAAACCAGCCAGGAGGCAGCTGAGGGTAGGAGCGCGTTACCTCCTCACGGTGTATTCTTGAGAGGTAATTCACAAACAGATTGTCTGGTCCAGGAGGCTGCGTTCAAAAACAAGAGTGAAACGCTTACTGGCAACGTTTAGTCGGGAAGTTACTGAGGCTCTGGGGGTGACACCTTTCCTTGCAGCTCTCCTCTTGGATTGACCCTTTCCAAGGCTAGCAGGCAGGCCACCGGGAAAGGGAAAGTCAGGGCCTTTTCATTTACGTGCTCCTGATTCAAGTCAGCGACCAAAACCCAGGGGCTTGGTCACCTACAGCTGTTTAGTGACCTACAGGAGAGAAGTGGGACTGGGCCAGAGAGGGCAAACTGCAAGGAGAGGGGTGGTGCTGGGCCCTACAGGTCAACATTTGGTGCAAGCTTAGGGCCACGGGGAGCTCAGGAGAGCAGCAAATACGGATCCTGGTGTGACTCACGTCCACATCATCCATGGCTGTGCCGGTGGTCGTGCCATCCACGGTGGGACTCGAGCTGGTGGAGCTGTCATAGTCCAACGTGACAATCAGCACCTGGGCTGCCTCCTCCACCAGGGGCTCGCGGTAGTCAGAGAAGAGCAGGTGGTTGTAAGGAATCCCATAGCCCACCGGGTCGTAGGCACAGACGACATTCAGGAGAGAGGTGAAGAGCGGGAGCGCGTGTCTGGGGAAGAAAAAACATCCTCAGAGGCAGAAGCAGGAAGCCAAAGGTGTTGCCTCGGGGAGGGACGGGCAACTCCCTGCCCAGGAGTCTGGGGTCATGACAAAACACAACCCTCTCCTCTAAGCTAGGACAGCAGCCCTTGACTGAGCAGCCCAGAGCCACGAGCTGG
Source organism: Dromococcyx pavoninus (assembly GCA_033558185.1). Lineage (NCBI taxonomy): Eukaryota > Metazoa > Chordata > Aves > Cuculiformes > Neomorphidae > Dromococcyx > Dromococcyx pavoninus. The sequence continues at coordinate 79,958 of JAUMJL010001249.1, read as the reverse complement.
CATTCCAGCCCCGAGCCGGTCTCCTGGACTACAGCCAGAGGGAATGGGAGGGGAAAGGCCGTGTGGCCTCCCAGAGGGATGCTGTGCCACCCTCTCCAGAGGGGTAACTGTCACCTGGGGAGCTGCCAGTCCCTGAGCACACAATGTCATCAGAGGGCAGCATTCACCAACACCACACCCGCCCACGGCAGTGCCAGGCCACAGCCGTTCCCACCAGGAATGGGGTCCACAGCCGGCAACAGGACCGGCCACTTCCCACCGGACAGGGATGGGTCCTGCAGAAATTCCAGCAAGCAGCACCTCGGTCTCTCCTTTCGCTGCTGAGGAACGTTTCTCACTGAGCAGAGATGCTACTCGGGTGTGAGAGGGGGACAATGCAAGGACGACAGCCTCGAGGTGCTGGAGGCAGCAGGTCCTATGTTCCTCCATCACCAACACACTCCACGGAAGAGACGTGAAGGTATTTGGTGGTGAGGTTGGGCTGATGGTTGGACCGGATGATCTTAGAGGTCAATGATTCCTGATTCTCCTCCTGGCCCCCAGTCCCTTCCTTCACCCTCACCTGTTCTCCGCAGAGCAGAAGAACTGCACCCAGGGGTTGGCGTTACTGCTGTCCGAGGAGGGGGGCAGGTACATGGCCTCAGAGAAACAGGTCAGCAGCAGCTTCAGCAGCTCTGTCCTGAAAGAAGGGGAGAAGCAGCCAAGGCCTGGAGACATCTGCAGCAGGGACTGGGCACACTCACTCACCACAGCACCACACAAGGAAGGCTCAGTCCTATCTAGAGTGTCCTCCCCACGCAGAACTAAGCCCATTTTAAGCAGAAAGCCCCTCAGGAATCACAGATACCCGAGGAGGCAAGAGCTCAGCTTCCCCTCTCCTGAGCCCAGTTTCTTTCCCTTCTGCCTTTGCAGACTCTCTTACCTGTTCAAGTCATGGATGTAGTTAGGTTGTGGGGAGTGAGCAAAGCCCACTCCTGCCTCCCAGATGTACTCACAGCTGTCGATGGAGTGGATGTCTTCTGCTGTGTCCTGTGGGAGGAACATGGAGGTCAGACCACAGGACGCAAGAGCTGGCAGTGTTAGTGGTACCCAAGCCAGATCAGCACCTCTCTCCAACAGAGACAGCAGCACAGAAGCATACACTTGCACTGTATAAACCAGCCCCACCCAGGGAGCAGCACTGCCAGACGACCTCTCATCTTCAACAGGCACTGATCACCATGCAGAGTGAAGCCCTTCCTCCAGCGTGCCAAGGGGCAATGCTAGCCACCTCCACTGGGAAGGGTCACCCAGTGCCAAAGGATCCAAAACACTTGTTATTTCAAGTATCATCATTTCCTCTCCTCTGCACCTCATGGAACACCAGTCAGCCCAGAGCTTTTCCTCTGGCAGGGCAAGATCACCACACAGAGCTTCAGTCCTGCCTGACACCTCAGCCCCTTCTCGGAGCATGTCATGCCCCGTTTACCCACACAACAGTGACTCGCAACGGCTGCACCCCAAAGGCAGGAGAAGCAGCAAATTAACCCTCATTTACAAGAGAAGCAGATGTGGCTGTGATTTGCTTTTCACAGGGTAAAGCAAGAAGGTGACAGCAAATACACTACTTCTCCTATTGAAAGCCCTCCCAGTTCCTTGCCAGCACAACTCCAGACTCCTGCTCTGCGGCCCAAGGAGAGGAACCGCAACAGTTTGCCCTTCTGCTTTGCCACGGTCAGTGGGGCCAGGGTTGAAGCAGCTTTGTGGAGACAGCAGCCATTGAAACTACCTGAGGACCCTGCAGGAATGACCAGGAGCAGGGGCCCAGGTGGATCTGCTTGCATCAAGTGCACTTGGCTCACTTTGGCTGTCTCCTTTCTGCAGTTTCACGAAGCCGATTCTACCACCTGCCTTTTCCGCTCTCTGCACTTGGGGAAAGCAGATCAGACTGTTTGCAATTGCCCTGGGTTCCCATTTCAGAACTTCCCCTCTCACTCCCACAAAGGCACTGATCTCGGGACAGCAGGGCTTGAGGGCAACCAGGACGCAGTTACCACCTCAACCACAATCCCCACAAAACCAGCACCTTGACAGCAGCCACAGCTGACACAGAAGCAACTGCAGCTTTCTCCACAGCCTGGGCTTTTCCTGCCTTGCTCCTCCCTTCCTACAGATAGGCTGGAGCTTGCCTGCTCTCAGGTTTCTCACCAAGCTCCTCAGAACAACTCTAGCTGAGACTGGAGTGCCCAGCACCTCCCTCCACAACCAGACCTTGAGGCTTCATGGAAAGAAATGCAATTACATCCACAAACGTGCTTCTGCTGTGTGTGACTGCACAGGAACACTAGGAGGAGACAGCGTGTTCCCAGCCATCCTTATAGAAATTCCCTAGGGCTAAAAAAGCAGGTGCCAAAGTCTTCAAAGAGCTCAGCCTTTGCAAGTAATGAAAAAGTCACAGAACAGAGATGCAGGCACTGTGCCCAACAGAGGGATCCTGCCCCATGCAGCTGATCTGCTCCACGCAGAGAATCTCACGCTCCAACTCACCACCGTGCTCCTCCGGTGGCTCTGCACGGTGAAATCGGGGCAGAAGAGCAGATCTGCCACAGCGAGGAGCAGCGACTCGGCCAGGGGCCGGGCATTTTCATCATCTTCATCCCCCTGAAAGCAACAAAGGTGAAAGAGTATTGTCAGCCCAGGGTTAGCAAAGAGCAGGCAGTCACAGCACTGTAACACAGCAAGAGGAGATAAACTCCCCAAGGACACACAGAGAGGCAAGAAGTTAAAGGAACAAGAGGGAGAAACAAAAAAAACAGCCAGAAGGGAATTTCCCCCCCCAGAAGAGGATGACTAAATAGGAACAAGCTCTGTAATGACACCAGACTGAGCAGACAAAGGCCTAGAGATGTCAGGGAAAAAGAAGAGTAGCACTGGACCTTGCCACATGGATATGCTCGACTTATCAAAGACAAAAGGAAAGGGAATTGTTTACAGAGAAGAGGGTTTTACAGTCACAAAGAAGGGCGATTTGGAGGGTGCACAGAGACAGCAGCAGAAAGAAGGTGGTCAGCAGCACTGAGGTGTAAAACCTCTCAAAGTCCTGCGGGGGCTGCCCGGAGCTGGAGGTGACAGGAGCAGGAGAGGGGCTGCCTCAGCCTGCCACGGCACAGCAAGTGAGGCAGAGGGGAACCTGCCGACTCCAGCACTCGGAGCAACCACTTGAACCACCACTCCTCTTCAGCTGTTGCCTGGGAAACCTCGCCAGATCTTGTCTGTCAGAGAGCACCCTGGATGGGAGCCCCTCCTCAGCACGCTGTGGTGCTGCAGGGGAAGGCAGGGAGCAGGAATGGCAGGCGCTTATCTACCTCAGCCAGGTCTCTCTCAGCCTCGGCACGAGACACAGCCCTTAAATCAGAGCAGGCAGCCAGGGGAGAGAACAAGCTCTCATCGTGCCAGCAACGGCAGGGAGACTCCTGTCCAACAGCTCCTGGAGGCAAGGGAAGGCCCAGGGAGGGTGGATGGAGCCAGCACAGCAAAGATCCCAGACAGGAAATGATAAGCATTAGGGTCCAAAGGCATTTCTTTCCCAAGAAGGATCTTTGCCAATATGCCCTCGGCTGCCAGAAAAAGGTCCCTGCAGGCTCTGGGTACCAAACCAGACCAATAGGTCTGTACACAACACAGACCCTCATACCAAAGGGAGGCACCCACGCTCCAGGAGCTCTGTCATCCCTCACTGAATAACAAAGCAAGCGAAGGACAATCACAGAGAGAGTTACGAATGGTCCAGGCACGCCACCATCTTCCCCTTCAGTTCACAGAGTGAAACCAGTCCTGAGACAGCACAGTCATTGCCCCTGGATTAGATGTGACTCCAGCTTCCCTAACGTCTCAGGGCTTTTCCTGTTATCCCCTGCCTGGTGGCTCCACCAGGCTGACAGCTGCTTCTCCCCATGGAACCACGGAGGAGCACATGGAACCATCCCAGCTCCAGCAACAACGCAGCGGGAGGGCTCCCCAATACAGCCCGCATCCACTGGGCTGGATTGCCTTGGTGACCCCACTGCTCTAAGGAAACTCCCCCTTCCAGGGGCTGAACGAGGTGGAAAACCAGCAGGAACAGCAGCCTGGCTGGAGACACTCCACGTATTCTTTCCCCAGAAAAGCTCCTCCCTTGTTAAGCCTCTCCAGCACTTCCCGGCCCCCGCAGGGATGAAAGGATGGACAACCACCACCCTTCTGATCACACAGATCACATCACAGAGCAGGGCTAGCACTGGCTCCCCTTTCCAGCACCCAGAACTTCCCCTTGAAGTGGCCCCCAGCGAAAGAGTTTAGAGGTGACAGGCAGAGACCTTGCCAGGTGCAAGGTCTGTGCTGCTCCAAGCAGTACCAACCCTTATCGCTTTCCCCTGAACTCTGCAGCACAGTTAACGGCCAGGGGAACCGTGCCCAGCGCAGCCACACGGGCTCCAAAACTCACAGGAGAGAGCTCTTTATGCACAGAGCTGAGGGAGCAGGGAGAGAAATTCCTGGCCTAACCCAGCTGTGTTTTCAACACTATTTCTCCTGCTTGCAGGAAATCCTAAAGAGTTTTACCCTGTTCCTCAGACACGACTGGACCTGCTCTCCAGAGAGAAACCCAGGGATGTTCAAAGACCCCCCCTGAGGTTATACACATGGCTGACAGAGCCCAAAACTGTACCCAATTGTTTAGCCCTAGCTCTTTAACCACTCTTGCCGAGTTGTGGGCTTCACTATCAGGCCAGGCCCCCAGTTAATGTTGTATCTGTCAGCTCACAGGCAGGGTATTGAGTCACCATGCCGAGAGCTTCACTGGCACCACTTGCTTTCAATGTGACATTGTAAAACCAGTGGAAATGACACTGTGTCAGTTTGACTTGAACCTTAAAACAACTTCAGCTGATGGAATAAGGTAATTTCAGTTTAAGAAAGCCTTTAGGGCTGCTCATGTTCATTTCAATTCACACCTTTGGTTACACTAGAGCAGCTTTCCCTCACACACCAATTCTCTCCTACAGCTGCACATCCAAGTGAAATATTTGGATGATGCAGCAACGTTAAACAAAGCAGATGAGGGTGACGGAATGAGCAGCAAGAACCAAAGGAAGGAAAGGAACTTAAAAGGTGTCATCTCATTTCTGACCAAATAACCAGAATAAAGTTGTCCCCAAAAGTACAGAGCAACTCTTTGCTGCAGCCTCCCCTTCCCCTTCCAGAAAGGGCCACCAAGAGACAGACCCCTCCTCGGCCAGCGCCCGGGACAGTTGACCAGAAGAAACCTCTCCAGTCTGGGTCCTCAAAGATGTAGGGCAGGATACGGGTGAGGAGCCGGCAGCAGTTCAGGACGATTTGCCTTTCCTTCTCCGTGTGGCAGCCGCTCTCTGCTCCCTGCACCAGCTTCTCCACAGCCTGAAGGAAACAAAACCAAGGCAGGCAGCGTTAGCCCAGACACAAGTCAGCAAGAGCTGGGCAGGTCCTTCTGCTGGTGATGCTCTCACATAGCGTTAAAAGCAGTTCCTGGAGCCCTTTCTCTCCGAGCTCAATGGTACAGGTGCTGCTGTTGATTGAAACACTGCAGAAACAAGGTTAATAATCTTCAATGGAGCTTCTTGAATTTCTACTGTCCCACTGCAAGAGACCTCAGATGCCAGGGCTAATCCACACAGCACACGTGCTGTGCCACGTGAGACAGCCAGGCAGAGGCCAGAAGGCCCCTCAGCGCTGCTCCAACAGCACACACACATAGAGCAGATGGGATTAACCAGCTGCTGCAGGCACAGGGGACGTGGGCAGCGCCCGGGCAGCAGCGCCGTGCCGCACGCTGGCAGGGGAAGAGCACACAGAACCCCAGCCTGACACACCTGCACGTGCTGTGGTCATTGCAGCAGGGACCTCTCCCAACCCAGGAGGTGGGAGCTAAGCTGCTGCCTGCAACTGTGAAGCGTATGGATACGGCCTCCAGCAGCACCAAGGCCCTGCTGCACAGGAAGGTGCCCTCTGAACGGGGCTGCTGGTCTGAGAAGAACTGCTGGGCCAGGTCTCTGCAGCCCACCCGATTGCCACAGACACAGTCACCCCCGGCTTGTCAGAGTAGGATGTGGGTCTTGCCAGGCAGAACCCACAGCCCCACGAGGTTTCACCCACACAGAGAAAAAGGCAGCCCCTTCCCCCAGCAGCTGCACCCACGTGCTCTGACTCCTCGATCCCAAGGGGAAACGGAGGGGAAATGAAAGCCAAAACATTTAAGGGCTTCACCTTGATGCTTTTTAATTCATGAGGTCACGTGTCCCTGCTCATTTCCACAGCAGGCTGGCTGGGTCACTGACTCTGCTCGCCTGCGTCATCGCCTTAATGGGTATTTAGGTGCTGTTTGTGTCGTCCCAGCGTCCCCACACTGCTCTGACTGAGCTGAGCTATTGTTTCAGGCACGGTTATGTCTGCAGCCATGACTGCAAGTGACACCTCAGCCGTGCCGTGTGCTCCCCACACTGTGCGTGGCCTCAGCTGGGAACGGCACTGCAGGCTCCTCAAATCCTGATACCCCAAGATCTCGGGCTCCTGGATAAACAGCCCTGCAAGGACCGGCTCTCCAAATACACCTGTGTCCCACAGGGAGAACAGTCCATGTTTTAGTCTTGGTTTGGGAGGAAAGAAGACACAGAGTCAAAGGGGTTATGTGGCCAGTATGGGTCTCCTCAGCCCTTCGACTCTGAAGCTGCTGATTGCCAGAGGCCAGGAGACAGCACTTGTGTTCTTTCTCAAGTGCCTACCACAGGCAGCTGTCTGAGGCACGGTTCCCAGCCAGAGGTACCTCCAGTACGATTCAGGAGGTCCCATTCACATTTTGTAGAGCAGGGAAGTAAAACAGGATGGCAATAACCATTGAAAACTGGGAAAATGCCATCCCAAATGCTTCCAGTACTACAAATTCAAGGCTACTCTTTGCATGACTCAAATCAGCACTGTTACCACCTGCACTTTCCCAGGCAGACTAAGTCCCAGGCTGCTCCTTGGGCAACACTGGCTGTTGCTCACGAGCCTGACATTTCACAGAGCCTGGCAGGGTAGGAAATGGGAGTCAGTGTCTCTTGTGCCGCACATGAGCGCACGGCAATGCCAGGAGCAGCATCAGGGAGGCTCTGATGGCACAGCAGAAGGAAGAAAAGTCTTAAAAATCTCCCTTGAACTTCATCCAGGCACTTTTCCAATGAAAAACTCCACATCCCTCTGGGATCTGGGAGCTTGGAGCCGCACTGACGCATGGTGAGGAGCAATTAGATGCAGACAGGGGATGCTTCAGCCTTGCCACAACTGTGCAGCCGTGGTACAAAGTCACCTAAGCATGAAGTAGACGAGGCTCGAAGGGGCAGGATGAGACACAGGAGGGGGACAAGAGGCAAAAGGTGCAAAGTGAGCAGATGCCAGCTATGGTTTGTGCTAAACCATGAGAGGAAGGGCCGAGAATCACCATCAGGAAGAGACCGGGACAAGCGAGCACAGCGCGTGGTATGAGGAAATGGTACCTGTCTCCCCTCAGAGGCCAAAGTGCTGTTGATCCAGGGACACCCCCTATTAGCACAGCACCAGGGGAGACAGCACCAGCCTTACCTTGTAACACAAAGTAGCCAAGTTTGAAGGGGATTCTTCTCTCACTGCTCGGATCTCTGCAGCTGGTACAAGGGCAAAGACATCCTGCACTGATGTGGCTGTGTCTGCCCAGAACTGGTCCCAGAAAGCATCATCTGTTGCCTCCACGGGCTGTGGAGAGACAGATGAGGTTACAGATATCATTCTGCGAGGTTCAAACAGCAGTGACTACACCTGGTGTGGGGACAGGACCACGCTAGCATTGGCAGAGCACAGAAGAGGCTAAATAAAACAGAGTAGCACTGGTTTTCAACCTCAGCTTTGTTACCAGGGTTGTGGTAGATTTAATCCCTGAGCACACCATTCCCTCAGCGAGGTGGTGAGCAACAATGACCAACAGTGTCAGACTAAGACTCTCCAAGTCTTTCACAAGTCACAACATACCTGAGGCCTCCTGTTTGTCTGCAGTATTACACAGTCTTTACCAACATGCCTGGGTCAGGCTGCTGCCACGCACTTTGTCACCTTCAGAGCAAGCCAAGGATGCCCTCAGCACGCACTGGAATTGCTTCTATGGTAACCAAAGTCTTGAGGAAGCAATCAGGGACGTTTCACATTAGGGCACGAACAGACCCACAGAACTTTAACGACGAGTAGGTGTTGCTGTTGGGTCATAGGTTGGACTAGATGATCTCGGAGGTCTCTTCCAACCTTGTGATACTGTAACTGGCAAACCCATCCCAAAGCACTCACAGACGCAACAGCATTGATCTTTCCAAATCAAATATTTATAGATGACTGGATTTGGTGTAGCTGGCTGCTGCCAAGGCTTTGTTCTTAAAAAGCACTAAGTGCGCAATTCAAAGAGGAAGAGGGAAAGAAGAGACTGAGATATCAAAAAGAAGCAATCCATTTCAGAGCCGTGGTCTGAGAAGCCCACCCCATGCTGGGAACACACCCTTCCCCAACACCTTTTCTGGCTCTGCAGGTGCACACAGCCCTCCCTTTTACCAACACTGCTGACCCATTTCACAGTAAGAGAGCAGGGATTCTCCTGGAGCGCACCCTGACACCCCAGTGCTCGGGATGCTGGCCATGAGCACAGTCTGTTTGCCAGACTGCAGCTGGAAAGACAGGTCTGAACAGTTGGCTGCGGAAGCCCAAGGTTATTTCCCCCAGCTTCTTTCTGACAGCGCGGCATCACCTTAGAAATCAAAACACCAGTGATAACAACCTGGCTGCGAGGTTATACACAGCTGAGCAAAGCAGCTTTGCCCCTGATGGCTCTGCAGAGAGAGCAGCGCTGGCCATGCCAGGTGGAGCAAAGGCTCAGGCATGCGGGGCCAGCGGTGCCTCCAGCCCTGCGGAAGCGGTGATGACCGGCCATTCCCTGAAAGGTGAGAACACCAGCACTGTTTGCTGAACAAGAAGGCATCTCCATTACACAACATCCCAGGCATCCAAAGCCTGGGAACTCTGAATGATCAGAAAAGACTTGACTTGTTGGCCAAAAACCAAGGACGACTCTTCCCATCTAAAAGCTGATACTGGTCAAGAGACAGGCACAGCCCAAACGAGGCTGGGAGTGCTCATCCAGCCCCAAGGTCGCGGTCCGAGGGTGGGATAAATGCCCGCATATGCTGAGCAGTGCGAAAGAGAGGGACCCAGGGAGGGCCTTCCCCCGCCGGGCCGCGGCGCGAGGGCACACTCGGCAGCGCAGAGGAGGCGCTGCCCCAGCAGCCCCAGGCAGGGGCAGCCTCCCCTCAGCCTGGCACACGCCGCCGCTCCAAAGCAAACAGCAGCTCTCGCTGACTGCGATAGCGGGCTCGTGGGTGGCTCTGCCACGTCACCCAGGAAAGGGGCAAAAATATGGATGTGTTTAACTTAAACTATCCCTTCCCACTCCCAGCTCCGCTGTGGCAGGCACAAAACTTGCCTGGCTCTGTGCTGTTTCTAAATGCAGCCAGAATGCGACTCCTCAGCCCGTTCGCAGCTCTGACCTCCGAGCAGGGAGCAGGGGATGGTCACCACCACCCAAAGGCCCCAAACTGGTACAGCAGGTTACTGCCCTGCAGCGCTGCCTTAACGCTCCAGTGCCACAGAGGCTGCTCACTGCCTGGCCTGGTCCTTCCAGTCACGCAAGGAATCAGCCTGGGAGATCTCCAGTCTTTAAACAAAACCAGAAAACAGCCACTTGGGTTTAGACAACACCTTAAACTCCGCTCTAGGGCTGAAACCCTCTTCTTTTTATTACCTGGCCACTAAAGCAAGGCCCCAAACTCTTTGCAAGGGAAAAGATTTTCCAAATAGCTCAAGATCACAGCTCCTCAGAGGGAACCTGTGTGAACAGCCAAGCTTACAGCCTGACTTTCAGCTTCCTGAGTGTGCGAAGGAGCCGTGCTTTTTGCAACCTGGGCATGAAACGCTTATATGGAAGCAAAACTATTTTGCAAATCCCATCTCTAATTACAAGCCCTCAAAAAGAGCCAAGTAGTTGGAAAACTCCTCTGTGCAATGCACAAAACACCTCACGCTTCCTACACCGTCTTTTCGACCCCCGCACCACAACCGCATGTAGAGTCACCACAGGTACCTGCTGGCTGCCTGCCACCGCCACTCCCACCAACTACAGCGAGCTGCAATGGCTGCTAATTGGCGATCATGCATAAATAAAGGCTTCCCTCTCATGTAGAGGGGATGGAGAAACCCATTTCCCTCCAGCAGACACAGATCCCACTAGCCTGAGGCCTCTTCAGAGGGCGAACACGGCTGCTGGTTTGCGGATGGTAACACAACAGCCAGGACTGTTGGAGAGCGAAGAACACAGTCTTCGCTGGGACACGGAGCTGCAGCAGGGGTTACCCCAGCTGCAAGGCTGGAGGCAGCAGCCACGCTAACGGCATCGCTGCCATCTTGGCTGAAACACCATTTCTGTCATTTTTAATAGCAGCAGGAAGTCAGCTCCTCGTCCAACAGATGGTAACTCGTGTAAATCCAGGGACAGGGATTCAGCACTGAGTCACTCGCATCCCGCAGCCCTCGTTTTAATTAGTGCTCTGCCATCATGAAAAAACGCGATAGCATGATATTCATCTCCTTGATAGAACATTGCTGGATGGGTTTAAGCTGATTGTGTTCTGCACACAGCATCCCTGGGGATCTAAATATCCATCTCCTCATACTGAGCTCACCCAACAGCCTGTGTCTGGCTCACTGAGAAGGGAAATACGGAGACCTAGAACACCTCTAGTCTATACTTCCCAACAGTTCTAAGTGCTGGGGCTCTTTAAAACACACTGCACACACTGCAGGAGTCAGAAGACACTTGGTTTGCAAGCACCTTGCCAGTTATTAAACAGAGAGTCAGAGCCCCGAACAGGCAATCCCCAGGCCAACAGGATACGCCACAGGAAACAGGAAAACAGAGTGGAGTTGACCATGTCCTACAAACAGGAAAAGGTCCCAAGGCACAACCTCCCCCCGTTCCTTACTGCCTGATGTTAGTACCACCTTGGCTTTCTCTGACAAATACCGCCCCAGCACCCGTCATCAGTACCTGTTATCCATCAGATACCTGTTCCCAACAATCCTCCGACGTGACCCTACCAGAGGGCTGGCCATAAACCAACACTGAGGCTGCTGCAAACCACCAGGGGAGAATCAAGGGGGAAAGTGGCCCCTGGTCTTGCTCACCACATTCTCCTTTTGGCTCTTGCCAACACGCCAGCTGAGCACCCCATCAGCTGAGGTTGCGAGGCTGTTGGGGCAGGGACTCTCCCGTTTCTGGACTCAGCGGCAGAACAGGTCCCTCATCCCCCACCAGGGTTTCCAGCCAGCACCACACAAGCTCAGGTAACGTGCACCAGCAGTGTGCTCCGTTCCACCCAAGTGCAGCAGGACTGTAATGACCACAGAGCCATCTGTGCAGCACTTGGTGGAGCTCTAGGAGACCAGACAGGGCCAGCAGATCCGTCTGAGGGAACTCATCCCCCTTTGTACCATCTATGCGTGAGCCACTGCACAGAAGAGAAGTGTGAGGACAGGTTTCAGAGGTTTCTGCTTGATAATTAAAACAATTAATTCAGTCCATTTCACTGGTGTCCACACTTGGTTCACCTTTCCCGTTCTGGGCTCCACGTGTGCCACAATCATTCAAGGGTTATGTTCCTCACAGATATATTTCTTTTAACAGTTCACATGGGAATGCTCACGTTTTTTAATTAATGAAAGCCTAGAGATTACAAAAACATTTTTAAGAAAAAATTAACCTGAGTGCCAACTCTGAACCTTTGCTGGAGAGTGAGCAGAGCTTTCTGCTCAACCACTTCCTCCCACCACAGCCCTGGGAAACACCGCAATGTGTTACCAAGCCCACGGTTTCATGTTACCAATGATTTACCCAAAGTCTATTTGTCCAGCTACTGAATGTCAGAGGAGAAGGCTGCAGAGAAGGAGACGTGCTGCTGAGAAAGCAAAGCGTGCTTTGAGGGTTTGAAGGCTCTGTCCGTTCGCAGCCTGGGTTTGACCCCAGGGTTTCAGGGACCAGGAGGTTACGTGGAGCTCGGAAGCTGCAGGAGAGCCAGCCCAGTCACTCATCCTGCGCACGCAAACACAGCTGTCCTTCCACGGTCTGTAAATATGGGAGCGCCACACCCCACCCTTGTTCCACACTGCCGTTGGTCTCACCCAGACCACAAGGCGAGGAATGAATCCAGCCAAGAGTGAAGCTTTTCTCCCTTCCTTTATGGGGCCCCAGTGAAGCTTCTTTCATCACACACGTGAATGAACCAAGGTGAGAAGCACTCTCCTCTTGGCTGGCCAACTGAAGGATTCCCTCATGGGATCTTCTTCGTGAACAGATCCCTATAAGCTGTTTTCCCCCTCAGCCTCACTTTACAGGTATGTTTCCCTATGGAGGAAAGACAGTCCAAAGCTGAAGGCACTCGGAGCTATTTGCCACCCAGAAGAGACTTGGGAAGAATCTCTTAAAACATTAATTCATCCACTTCTCTTTTTACCCAGGGATGTTTTGGAACAGCCATAATTGGCAGTTTTTAAGAACACGTTCACAGAAGCCATTCCTGAGCAATGCAGACAGAAGCAATACTGCTTTGGAAAGTATAAAGACAATTCCTCAAAGGCTCTTCCAGCCTATCATTCATTTCCCAGTCTTTGCCTTAAGTGTTCACAGATTTTCTCATATTATCCTTTACATCCCTACCCTGTTCTTCTGAATTCACTGTCCATCATTAAATATCCCTCTGCCATCATCCCCAAGTTTTCTTAGCAGCTGCTATCCCTCACCACTAAAGAAGGATCACAACAGCAATTCTCTATCGTAGCTCTGAAGAACCAGAGATGTGATTTCTCAGAGTAAAACCCTTCTGCTCCTCGGACAGAAGAGCAGTCTAAAGATTTTCTGCCCATGTGCTGCTGCTGGGCTTCCAGCTTCAGACAAGAACCGAACCAGCTCCCAGGACATAAGCAACATCTGTTAGACTTCTGGACAACTGTCCTCCCTGTACAGAGTCCTGACTTCCTCTCACTTAGAATCATAGAATCGTAAGGTTGGAAGAAACCTCTGAGATCATCGAGTCCAACCATGCCTGTCTCCCTACTAGACCATATCCCTAAGAAACTCATCTACCCATCTTTTAAACACCTCCAGGGATGGAGACCCCACCACCTCCCTGGGCAATATGTTCCAATCCCTGACCACTCTCTCAGTGAAGAAATTCTTCCCAATGTCCAGTCTAAACCTGCCCTGGCGCAACTTTTGGCCATTCCCTCTCATCCTGTTGCTTGTCACTTGCGAGAAGAGAGCAGCACCCGCCCCATCACAACCTCCTTTCAGGTAGTTGTAAACAGTGATGAGGTCTCCCCTCAGCCTCCTCTTCTCTAAACTAAACAACCCCAATTCTCTCAGTCTCTCCTCGTAGGGCTTATTCTCCAGTCCCCTCACCAGCCTCGTTGCCCTTCTTTGCACATGCTCCAGCCCCTCAATGTCTTTCTTGTAGTGAGGGGCCCAAAACTGAAAACAGTACTTAATTCCTTCTCCTCTTCAGTTTGCAGAAATAAAGCATGATTTCACCAGTCATGGATGGAAGCTGCTTCTGCTGCAACAGCAGGGCTCATCAACAGCCCTTTCAATCTGCTATTACCCAAAAACAGGGCAAGATTCTCCACCAGTGATTGGGGGAAGTGGAATATACGTAAGAGGAGGCACTGCCAAACCCTGTGGTGATGTAAACCTGCAGCTGAATACATTAGGAGCAGTGGACATCCCTTATGACAGCAGCATCTCGGTCTGGTAACATAGGACGCTGTCAGCAAAGCACAAGATGTCAGAGGCAGCGAGCGCCGTGACACAGGCCCTGCTGCACCTGACAGTTCCTCCTGCTCGCCCTCCACAACCACATCAGATCTGGAGAGCAGTGACATGGCAGATGGGACCAGCTTGCCCGGATCCCCCATCGGGCAGGGTTTGACCACGACAGCCTGGAGCACAGCCAGCGACAGCCCGGAGCACAGCCAGCGACAGCCCAAGCCCCCGGCACTGTCACCCACTTGTGGGGCACCTGTGACACCACCTCGTGGGGCTGTCTTGGGGCAGGGCTGAGGCAGAGGGGCCTGTCAGCCTGGACCCCCTCACCTCAAACCCCCCCGACACAGCCTCCCCTCACCTCACCTCACCCCCCCCCCCCCGATACAGCCTCACATCAGCCCCCTAGCCCCAATCTCCCAACACAGCACCCACACACACCTGACCCCCCCCGACATGGCACCTCCTTCTCCCCTTCAGCACCCCCTCAACACGACGCCCTCACTCCACCCCCCGACACAGCGCCCCCTCCCTCATCCCCCCCCAACATGGCGTCCCCCATCCAACCACCTCCCCTCACGCTGCCCCCATCACCTCACCTCTTCCCGACACGTGTCCCCCCCCTCACCTCAGCCCCGCCTCATCTGATCCCCCCCCTCACCCTCTCATCCCCCCTCACCGACACGGCTCCCCCCATCACCTCCCACACTCACCTGTGTCTTGGTGGTCAGCTGGATCACCGCTTTCCTGAAGCTGAGCTTGGAGTCGGCGCTGCCCATGTCGCGCCCCGGCCCGTCCCCTCACGCCGCCGCCATCCCTGCTCCCCGCACCTCAGCGCTGTCAAACGCGGCTCCGCCGCTCTCTCCCCTTCTTCCCCGCCCGCAGCTCCTCCTCCATCCCGCCGCGCACCCTCCCCTCACCCCATCTGCTCCTCCTTTCGCTCCCTCCATGCCTGGAGGTGGTTCCAGGCCAGGTTGGGTGGGGCTTGGAGCCCCCACAAGATCCGGTGGGAGGTGTCCCTGCCCGTGGCAGGGGGTGGGATTGAGGTCGGTTCCCACCCAAACCATTCCATGATTCGCTCCCGATGGCCGTGCTCCCTCATCTCCCCTCTCCCTGAGGGCCCACAGCAAAGCACAGCTTTCCTCATTTCATGGAGTCATTGAATGGGTTGGGTTGGAAGGGACCCCAAAGCCAGGGATTGTGGGTTCGAGTCCCATCTGGGGTGGGTGTTCTCTTTTGCCGGGCCCAATCCCCGTTACCGTGCTCTTTCTCCCCGTTTTAGTGCTGCATCATCATCATCATCACGCACCCTGATCCCGCAGGAGGCATCACTGCCGATGGCAGGGGGGTGGGATTGGATGGGCTTTGAGGTCCCTTCCCACCCAAAATATTCTGTGATTCCATTATCATCCTCCTCCTCAGGTTTGGTTGCCCCCTGGGAAACAGTTTCCCAGCCCCTATGCAGGTGTCCGTGAGGAAGGCTGATGAATCCAGAGAACCCAGGATGGTTTAGGTGGGAAGGGACTCCAAAGCCCACCCAGTTCCACCCCCTGCCATGGGCAGGGACACCTCCCACTGGATCAGGGGGCTCCAAGCCCCATCCAACCTGGCCTTGAACACTTCCAGGGATGGGGCAGCCACCACTGCTTGGGGCAACCTGTGCCAGGGCCTCCCCACCCTCATTGTGAAGAATTTCTTCCTCATTTCATCCTCCTCCAGCCCTTCTTCACTCTCCCATCTGTCCCAGGCTTCCCTAACAGCTCCTGTCTCCTCCAACCTTTCACTTTCCCCCCTTATAAGCCCCCATCCTGCCTTTTCTTCCTCCCCTCCCACAGCCTCTGTGTCCCCTGAAGCCCCTTTGCTGGGCTGCTCTCCAGCCCAGGCCCAACGGGAGCTCCATCTGGTCACCACGGAGCACTGGGAAGCACAGCAGGATGCCAGGTGGAACAGCTCCAGCCTCTCCCTAGCCCTAGGGGCAATGGAGCCGGGAGCAAGCAGGTTTGTAACAAGGACCCTGCGAAAGCACCTTATAATGAGATCATTGTATGCAGTGGCCAATTAACCCTAATGAAATTCCACCCACCTGCAAGGAGAGGGTGTTTTATAATGCTAGGGGCTGGGAATTCAGGATTTGGCCTCTCTAACACCTCAAAGCAGCTGTGTGAGGTGATTCAGTATGGCCTTTGAAGCCATCATCACAAGCAGGTCCTGCCGAGTTACGTTCCACACACTTGGCTCTGCAGAACTTCTTTCTTCTAAGGAAATAAGGGGATTTAATCATTTTGCAAAAGAAAGTAACGTGCTGACTCTCCATCTGGTCCCAACTGCGGGTGCTGCTCCCAATCCATTCTCCACCCAGCCTAGATCTGCGCTTGAGATTGCCTCCATCCCAGTGCAGAACCTTACCCTTGGCCTGGTTGAACTTGATCTCCACCACAGGCACCAGACACTTGCCCAAAGTCACTGTGAAGCCGATGGCAAGGCCAGGACACCCTCCACATCCCACCTGGCACTGGAGCGAGCCCTGCTCCTGGCTGAACTCCTGGGGGTGCAGGGACCCAGCCAGGGGGCCCATAGCAGGGGGGGAATTTGGGGCAATCTGGGTGACCCCACCTTGCCAACCCCAAACCCCAGTGGGTGGGGGGGAGAAGGAGGAGGAAGTGGAGAAGGAAGAATAAAAGAAAAGAATAAGGAGAAAGAGAATGAGGAATAGGAAAAGAGAATAAGGAGGAAGAGAAGAGGAGAAGGAAAAGAAGAAAGAGGAGGAAGAGAAGGAGGAAAAGGAGAAGAAAGAGAAGGAGGGGGAAGAGGAGGAGGAAAAGAAAAGGAGAAGGAAGAGAAGGAGGAGGAAGAGGAGAAGGAAAAGAAAAGGAGAAGGAAGAGAAGGAGGAGATAGAGGAGAAGAAGGAGGAGGAATAGAAGGAGGAGGAGGCTGGTCTCGCCTCCCCCTTCCCTCTCGCCGCTTTCCTTGCAGCAATTCCATGCTAGAGGTCCCCACCGAGCTGCGGAGAGCGGAGCTGCCGGGCCCTCTGCCTTCCTTTGTGCATCCCCCGCCCTGTGTCAGCCGTACCCCCCGCCCGGCCCCGCCGCAGCCCGGCTCCGGGAGCCTCCCCGGCCCGGGGACAGGAGAAAACCGCCCCTGCGGCAGGCAGAGCCGGGGCAGCGGCGGGGAACCGGGTGCCACGTCGTGTCACCCCCTCCTGCCCTCCCTCCCTGCCGGGGCACCGAGGCCGCATCCCTGCATCCCTCCCCGCGGATGCTCGCGGCTCCCCGCGCCGCTGGTGCTAAATGCTGAGCGCCGACAGGATGGAGGAGTTCCAGAGCGAGGAAGAGGAGCCCTGGTACGACCAGCAGGACCTGGAGCAGGGTAAGGATGCGGGCACACCGCTAGCTGCCAGGGGTGGCGGGCCAGGGGGTGCGGGAAGCAATTCCTGGGGCAGGAGGAGGGATACCTGCTCTCAACATTCATATTTCATCCTGCGGTGTCACCTCCACGGCAATCTCAGCTCTGCTTCTCCAAACCTCTGTCCTGGCATGGAAAGTTTGAACCTGGTGGATAGAGGCAGGGAGCCCATGTCTGTCCAGAGCACCAAGGGGGTGGAAAATTTAGGGTGGTACATCCACAGGGAAGGTGGTGCCCCAGAAAACTTGCTGCGGGCAGGATCGCACCTGGGCAGTGATGACATTGCTCTCACATCCCAGCAGAGTCAGCAGGCACGAGGGCTGGAGATTCAGACATCGGAAATAATGGGTTGCGAATGAGGATGCTGGAAGTGTCTCTTAAAAGCTTTCACTATCCAAGCCCAAATCCAAAGGCATCTTCAGCTTCTAAGTCACCTAAATACTCCTGGACATTTTCACAGTCAGCCGTAAAAGCAGGAGAAATTGGGAAGGAGAAAGAAAAAAGAATCAAGGCCAAGTTTCAAACAGCAAAAGCAGCCTTGTTAGAGGGCAAACATCCACTTGTGCTGTTTGTTTTGAAGCAGCAGTGCCGATGTTTGCACCAGTTCTGTGTGATGTTTATCTCAAGACTGGGCAGTCAGTGACTGTGGGCATCTGGGGCTTCTGGTTCTTTAATCTTAATATTTTGAGTCAACACGCAGTAAAGAAAAAAAATGGAAGAAGCCCTGTTTGGGGCCAATGGCCCAGGAGTGAACTGATTTGTCAGTGCAGAGGGGAGAACCATTCCCACCTGGCACAGCTCCCCCCAGCTCTCCGTCCCGTTATGCACTGGTGTTCCCCAGCTGACCGGCAGCAGGGACGTGCGCTCCAGCTGCAGCACCCCTGCCCGCCAGCGCTCCGGCACACTCTGCTGGGATTTAAAGTTTACACAACTCCAGTTGCAGGGCAAAGGCCCAGCGAGGAACAAGAACCACCCCAGGGATCGCTGCAGCTGGGGTTTGACCACAGCTCCTCAGCATCAACAGCAGGATGCTGGGCTCTGCTCTTTGAAACACAACGTTCTGACTAAGCCGGGGCAGAGCCATCAGCTGAACAAACAGCGCAGTCTTTGAGTGCTCAGAAATCCACATTTCTGGGTGACGTCTTCCCATGGCTCACAAGGGGCCTGGGCGCTGGGCCAGGGGCAGGATGCAGGCTGAGGAAGGAGCATAGCTGCGGGTGACTGCAGGGAGTGTCGGGCACCACCGGAGCGATTGTTTTTTATCTTAACACTGTCCCTGGTGTCAGGTTCATGAGTCAGCACTGGCACCGAACAACGGGCTCACAACAATAAAACCACTGCAGACCAGGTTCCTGCCTCTGTCCCGACAGCGTTAATGCAGAGTAACCTCCAGATGATAGATTGATGCTGGGATAGACTCCACCTTTGAGCACACACAGGGCTGGAGGAAAACACAGACCCAAAACAAAGCCCAGCGGTGGGGTTGGCAGCCTCCTGTATGACTGGGGCTGCGCCGGGTGGCCCAAACTCCAGAGGAGAGATGGGGGAGGCTTTAACTAAAATCAGCCAACTGGAAAGGTCCTACGAAGTAATTACAACCATAATTAATTTGCACGATGCACAAAGCACCATGAAGGACAGTGCCAGCCGTTGTCCACATCCACTGTGCCAGAGCGGTATCCGAGGCCCTGGGTGAGGACACGGCCATGAAGCTGTTGGTGTGGAAATGGGGGTGGGAGTGCAGAGTAAAACACCCAGCGTAACGCGACGAGGAAGCAGCCCCAGGACTGGCATTGCTGAGAGGATCGGCGTGCCAAGAGCCCAGGGTCGCACAGAACCCCACAGCTGGCACCAGCGCCAGGGGGGAGGAGGACAAAAGCACTGGCTTGGAGACAGTTCCCTGGGAGCGAGGGTGGGAGAGAGAACCCCAGCTCAGGGAGCAGAGAGGGTCTGTGAGCCAGTTAGTGGCTGGGCCTTTATAGTCATTTCACAGCATCATCAAATATTTACTACATTTACATCCCAAACTGTTTGCTAAGCAACGGATGGCTTAACTGGGAGCCGAGATGATTATGGTAATTAACCATTTTAGCACCGCAGAGGAGGCCATGCCTTCAGCCCCACTCTGAGCACCTGTTACGCTCCTCCCATCCTCTGCAGAGCTTTGCCCTGCTGAACTCACTCAGTTTTCCAAGAAAATAAACCCCAATTGCTCTTTTTTTCCCCTCCTGCATTGACGACTTGCCTTGAATGCAGCCGATCTGGTCCCTGACCTCAGGGCCCTTCCAGCCCTGGAAGCTGGTGCCTCCCAGACCCCCGTGCCCGTTTCCGAGTGCGCTGTCAGCCAGTGTGGTTCGAGGCATTGCACCAAAATGCCTTAGCACATAGAAGCAGAGACTCAAATTGCAGCCAGGAGAATTAATGACAAGGAAACAGCAGTGGTGTGTCCTCTGAGGTGTTTCATTCTCATGCTCTTCCCTCTGGGAAGGCTTTGTGATTTGAAGAAAGCAGTAAAAATGGAGTTCTGATTACTCAGTAACATGCCTTTGCTTCTTGCCAGGCTTTGTGAGCATGAAAAGATGTCAGAGCTGCTTTGCTTCAGCCACAGCCTTGCCTTCCACAGGCTGGGGAATCTGTGCCTCTGGGCATTAAGATCAAAATATGGTGATGGTAGAGTTGTGTCCAGCCTTTGGGAAGTGATGATGTGGCTACAGTTGCATCATACCCTGACCCCCGGGTGTTCGTGCAGCCAGGCCCTGAGAGAATGAATGAGCTAAAATTAGAGAGCCTGGCTGGGGATGAGTGGGGACACCTCTTCTGTTCATCAGAAGCGTTTGTGTTTAGAACAGCTGCGTGCCAGCTCAATCACTTCTGGATCCAAACACAGCAGAGACCAGACCCAGCAGCCATCCCTGCCAGCCTTCATCTCCCCCCAAGCCACCTAAAACCTCCTTGCAGCCACTGTGCTGCATTCCCGGATCTTCCCAGCCTTCCTACCCCCTGCCAGCATTCAGGTCTAAGCCAAAGAGCAGAGAGCAGCCCTGGACGGGGGCTTTCAAAGCCACCTTTGCAGTCCGTGGAGCCTTAGCACAGCCCGAGTGCTGGGGTGATTCCTCCTGTGTAGATGAAGCAGCCTCGCACTGCTCTGAGTTGGTGCCAGAACCAGCACATCATCTGCTGCCACTGCGAGGCTGAAAGTCCTCTCCTCCTGGGCAGCCACAGGAACTCTTGGGCCAAACCATCTGCAATGCAGGCTCAGGGCTTTACGGCTGTAACCTCTAAAGGTCTCCAGATTTAAGGATCTTATTTTAATTCCTCCTCCTCCTGCCAAGCATCTGCATGTTAAGAAGGAAAATGACCCAAGGTGCTGAGCTTGCACCACTCCCAACTCATCCGTGTAAAGACACAGGGTCACCTGTGCCAGAACCCATTCCTGCCCGTTTTCTGCATCACCCAGTTTGAACGGGGTGGCCCATGGAGCTGCAGTTCACTGTCAGCTCACCCAAAGCTTTCCCTACAGTGGGGAAGGGCTGGTGATCGCGGTAGCTCCAGCCACGCAGCTCAGCTGCCCCCAGGAGCGCAGCCGTGAACTCACAGTCCCTCCTGCCAGAAGGACAGAGTTTCTCCTGCCGTGGCTGAGCCTCTTACTTATTTAGCAGTCCAGGTAGCTGAGGGGAGTGGAAAGTTTTCAGTGAGTGCTGAGCTGCTGGGAATGACAAGAGGGAAGAGAAAAGTCACAGGAGACATGGAAATAAGATGACAGTTTGGTTGGTGTGAGGAAGGGATGAGAGCTTCCCTGGGGAGGGGGGAAAAAGACACTATCTATACAGATATATATTTTCCTAGAATAAAAATTCCCCTGTTATGTGAAGGCAGCAAGAAAAGGGGGCATAAGAAAGCCCCACACAGCAACTTCCAGCATCTTCCTCCTGGTCTCTCTCAGAAGCTCCTTCCCACCTCTGCTGAGCCCCAGGCACAGACAGCTGTGGGAGGGAGCAGAAGCAGAGGAGCTTCTGGTAAGGGAAAAGGAGAGGCAAAGGGGAAAAGGCAAAATACATCAGAGTTTTCCATCTCTCCCATCCCCAGAAATCAGCCAACAGCGGTGTTTCTCCTTGGCAAGGGCAGGCATGAAGGGTTTCTGGTCAGAGGGTTGAAGGACGGTCCCCCACGGCAGCCCAGGCTCCGGCCGCTAATGCCCTGCTCGCAGAGGCTGCCCCAGCCCAGCATTTCCCAGTCCTCTCTCTTTTCCCCAGTACCAGCTGGCGATGGGATGGATGCACTGACACGGGGTGATGGGTAGGAACCACCCAGAGCTGGGACAGCACCAGGGCCAAGCCTGCTCCTGCCGAGCACCGTGTGCAGAGCAGCACAGGGTGGATTCCCACCTCACCCAACACATCATTAGGGCTTCCAAACATTCCAAACAACACATACATGGGCCAAGAATTTAGGGAACTGTCTTCAATCCCACCCTGAAGGAACGAGACAGCTGTTACAGACTGCTGGTCCTTGCACAGCTTGGAATTCTGAAGGTATTTTATGTCAGGGTTTGTTCTTTGGTTTTTCCATGCATATTTAACAAACAGTTGTAAACCTTCTCTCCAAACGGTGACAGTTCTTGTAATGGTTTAAACAGCCTCTTCCTCTGCAGCCTTTGGGCAGCCACTGGGTTCAATCCATGTGCAGCACAGCTGCCCTGGCACTGCTCCCTTAACTTGCCTCCTCCCTGAGGATTTCACTCCTTTGAGTATCCAGGTCCATGCTGATCTCCTCCAGTTATGCAGCTGCAGCCAGGACATTATCACACTCCAAGGTCCTCCAAGGTTTCTTGGCTGGTAATCAAGTGCTGAGTCCTGGGAAGGCCCAGTGGATTGGGAGGTGGTCGCCGAGCGCTGGTGTCTGCAGGGGGAGGCACAGCTCATCCCCCTCGAGCATCCAAGCTGCTCCAGAAACACTGGTTTAGGTGCTGAGCTCCTGAGAGGGGCATTGCCCTGCATCCCACCCATCTTGAGAGTTCATTGAGTATTTCATCACTCCCTTTCCTTGCAAACTCAGGCTGGAAAGCTGCAGCACCGTGTTCCTCCTGCCTCACTCCACAAATGGCACACATCACTCACCTGAGGGCAGGACCTCTTCCCACACGGGCAGCATCTCCAGCCAGAATCAACAGCCAGGCACAGGGAGCAGGGCTGTGTGGGAGCACAGCACCCGTAGGAACAGGGCTTCGAGCGTTTCCCAGCAGTGGATGGGAAGGGAGCAGCAGAGGGGCAGCAGCCTGCAAGATGACACGCTTTAAAGCCAAGCAGAGAGGGTGCTAGAGGAGAGGGGGGCAGGTTTTGGGGGTTGCTGCAGTGGGTCACGCTGGTTTCTACGTTTGGCTGTAGCACCTGGCTGTGGAGGAAGGATGTCCTCCGTGCCTCAACACAGGAGAAGGAGCAGGAAGGGGTAGCCAGCAGCCACAGCGCTGGCGGTGACCCTGGGCGCTGCTCCAGGTGGCACCTGTGCTGGGACTTGGTCGCTCCCCGAGAGACCAAACCACTCGGGAGCGATGGTCCCAGCTGCCTCCCCCCAGCAAGGGGGGCACAGCCAGGGCAGCTGAGCTGACATTGACTCAGGGTAGGAGAACGCGTTGAGTGAGCACGAGCGGGGCTGGAGAGCTGACAGGGAGCCCCTTGCTGTGGGCGCCGTTCCCTGCCCTGTCCTTCGCAGGCGCGCGGTACCGTGGGGCAGCAGCCACAGCCAACACGTAAAGCACCCCTGCTGCTCACCCTCCTCATCCATTCGGTCAGTCACAACCTCCTGCCCCCAAAACACACCCCGGAGATGAGGTTCCCACACGGCATCAATCCATGTCTGAGCCTCTAGCTTTGAAAGAGTAAAAATTCACAGCTCCCTGCATCCCAACATAATTAATGAGTCGAGCTTTGCTGCCTGGAGGAGGGGAGCACAGAGGGAAGCGTTCGCTGCCTTTCTGCCTCCTCTTCTCTCACTTCTCCTCCCCAATAGCCCCACCTGGGTGTGTTTATTTAGGGCACTTTCTGATCCAGGTGCACTGCTGGGGCCCCTGAGCCACCAGTCACCGGGCTTTGAAGCTGTTGTAGCCAACAAGGCAAACAGAGGCTGTTGAGATAAGAGACCAGCAGGGAAAGAGGCAGCTGGGCCCCAGCCGTGGTCGAACACCGCACTCACGCTCCGACAGCTTGGCAAAATGCGCATCGATCGCTGCGGGCACAGGGCTGGCTCTGCTCTCTTTGTGCAGACACACACGGCCCATGAGCAAAGGAAACCATCCCCGGCCACAGAGCAAGAAGAGGGCAGAAAGGAAAGGCAGCAAGTAAATAAAGAAAAAAAGCCTGAGCATCCGGGAGGAATAAATAAAGAGCTGAAAGAAAGGAAATGGTGAACGGGACTGGGAAATGCAGAAGGGAAGGAAGGGAACAGCAGGGGCTGAGGAGGCTGGAGAGCTTCCCTGAGCACAGCACAGCATGGACAGAGCATCCCGAGCTCCTGGACACCTTTCCCACTCCTCGGTGGTGCCACTTTTGCTCAGGGGACATGAGACAGGACAGAGGGAGCTCCTCTCATTGCATTGTGCTCACCTCGAGCCCCTGCAACCCACCTCTCTGCCACCTCCTGGGCTCCTCCCAACCCCAACCAGGGGCACTTGGAAAGCCAAAGGCAGCGCAGGGCACAGAGCAGATTACACAGGGGAAAGGAAAGAAGGAAAAAGCAAGCAAGAATCCTAGCAAATCCCAGAAGGCTGACAGAACACCCTGTGAGACCAACATCAGCTCAGCCCAGCCAAAGCCACAGCTTGAGACAAGGTGAGGAAGAGGAGGCGGCGCTGGGCTGCCAGGAGCCTCGCACACATCCTGCCCTCACTCAGCCCTGCCAGAGGCTCCGTCCCCCCAGCAGCCCTGGGCTGCTCCCCAGAGCAAACCCTGCCTTCCCTGCTCCCAATCACACCAACACAGCAGGAGAACACAGAGAGCAGCAAGTGCAAAGCTGAATTGGGCAGCGACGCCCGAGTTCCGCCAGCGCGAAAGGGATGGGGAATCCACACCTCAGCAGGAACGCTGGCGGCTCTCTGGAAGCTCAGCCTGGCCAGGGGAAACACCATCACCTGTGGAACGGGCACATTGAAAAGGCTTCTCCAGGCTGTTTGCAAGATGCTGTGGGGTGGCACTCGCTTCTCTGCTCCCAGCACGTTCCTCTGCAAAGGCTCACAGGGGCCAAGCACAGAGCTGCCTCCACCACCCGCCACGGAGCAGCAGCAAGTGACACACAAAAGCCGATCTTCCCTGTAATGTACCCAGACAGCACAACCCCTGTGACTCAGAAAAATGAGCAGCAAGTACACCCTACCCTGGGGTAAACCAGCATAGCATCATTTATTTAGGTTTTGAAAGGAATAATTGCACCTACCCTTGACTCTAAGTACCCACATGTAATGGAGCAGACAGCAAATGCAATTAAATTAAACGTCAACAGCATTAAACATCAGTTCTTAACTCTCAACCCACCCCATCCATCAGCTAACAAGCACCATGAAGTTCCTCCAGAGGCTCCACACCACAGCTCTGCTAGCAGCTCCTCCACACAGGGGGATTCACCTTCTGCAGCCAGAGAGGAGCAGCCCTTCCTGCAGCCCCAGCCCACTGAGAAGGGACAAGGCATTCCTTAACAGCTGCTGAGCTGAAAAGCCCCTGCAAAAACCTGCTCTAAAAACACTTGGTTTTAGCCCTGTGAGCCAGAGGACTTCTAAGGGCCTCCTGCAAGGCTGGAGATAGCGCAGGAGGTGGAGAACTGGCTGGTTCAAAGGTGAGGAGCAGAGCGTAGCAGCGAGCAAGCTCTTCACAGCCTGAACACACCAGTCCCTCCATGCAAGAGAGAGGATGGGGAAAGCCCAAAGCGACTGCTCCAGATGGTGCCTCCCTCCAGAAAGCCGTATTTATGAGGCCCATCTCAACAGCTTCTGGATCACCATCGTGCCAAGAGCAGCTGACACCAGGCTTATGCTCCACAAAGCCACAACCAGGAGGTGCTGGGAGCAACAACCTTTCAGAGAGCAGGCTGAGGCAAAGACTGTTCTGCCCAAAGAGGTGCAGACCTGGGGAGGCAGCAGAGGCTCCAGACCCTCTTTGTGCCCGATTGTGCTGCTGCAAAGGCTGGGGCAGCCCCACCAGTGCCCACCTGCCTGTGCCAGCGTGGCCAGGGGATGCTGCAGCAGGGAACACCCTGCAGTTTGTTCCAAGGCCTCTTTCAGTCAAACACAACCTGCTACGACCTCTAGAGCAGGGTTTACTCTTTTCAAGCTCCCCCAGCAGCACAGGGCCAGCACGATTATCTCTGGGCTTCTGGATGCCCTGCCCGGCCGTGCTCCCTGTACCGAGCGCTGCCCAGATCCCACTCCTGCTCCCTTCCCACCATATGGTTCCTCTTCTCTCACCCTCCCTCCTGGCCCAGGAGCCTTTCCCGGGGAAGTACAGCCTTCATCCCTCCCTCCGCATTGCTCCGTGGGCGCAGCTCTTTGTTTGGGGACGTTGGGGTGTCTCCATGGCTGCTGTCAATTAGAAATGGTCACAGCAGCGCTCGTGGCACTGAGAGTCAGAGGGCACTGAGCTGCTGCTGCTGCCCAGCAACGTTTGCATCCACAATCCTCTCCCAAATAGGATTTGGGCAACACTGGGAACCCAGTTGATGTTGGCTGCTCCCCAGCGGTGCCTCCGTGCAGGCGGGCGAGGGGTCGGGCGGACACACAGCTCCCCACCACATCATTTCTCCTCCTGCATCAGGAGGGGGAAGGGAGGCATCAGCCTCTCTGCTAAATTAGGGCAAGTGGAACAGCACTGCCTGGCTGATCCGAGAGCAAAGGAGCAGAGAGGAATACAACAAATTGTGGGGAAACCCCAGGGCTGTGCAGGGAGAACCTCCAATAATTCCTTCCTCCCATCCCAGAAAACTTGCTGGAAAAAAAATCACATTCAGCCTCAGGTCTGTGAGGTCTCCGAGAAGAAGGAGCTGGGGGCTCCCCAAGCCCACGCAGAGCCACAATTAGTGAAAGATCAAGGGGAATTTGGTCTAAAAATGACATTAAAGCACTTCCAGACAGCATCCCCTCCCTCTCCACAGCCCCACGGCCTGGTGGGAAAGGCGACTCTGACATGAGGGGTACGGATGAGACAGGACTACAGAGCACACTTTGGGTGGCACACAGGGAGGGAGAGGGTGTGTGACAACGGCTGAGGCAGTTAAAACACTAAAAGAACCAATTCCCCTATGCCCTTCAAAGCTGGAGTCTCCCAGGCCCTCATGCTCAAAATGGAAAGGAAGAATCAATTTTCGCCTCGGAGCTCAGCCCCGTTCTTTCCTCTTTCCCACCAGTCCCCAAACACTGCCCATTTCCCCCATTAAATTATTGCTGACAGAGCCCTTTAAATTACAAGGCAGGCTCTTGCCCTGCCTAATCCACTTAACTCAACCCCAGCTGATTAAATTGGATGCCATATGGTGGGAGAGTGCTGTGTAATCCACAGGGACACACTTGACTCGTTACCTGGAGCACAGAACACAGTCCTCGTGCTCCGTGCTGGGCTCCTACTGGCAGCAAGGGATGTGGTGTGGAAGGTGCTGATCTCCGGCAAGGACACCGGCTCTCGGAGGTGGTGGAACCATCAAAGACAGCCCCAAGCAGCTCAAAGGCACAAATCATCCATCTCTGCTGGCATCTGCCTGTGCCCCCCTCCCCAGCTGCTGCAGCAAAGCCTCGGCCTCCCAAGGGCACTTTGGAAACCGCAGGAATTTGGGGCTTGGGATAAAGCAGGGGGGAGGGAGGTCTGTCCATGGGGCATTGTGCCAAGGTCTCGATCGCACCGATGGCTGGGGTGGGGGCGCAGCCCTCGGAGGGGGTCACTGTGCAACCACGATTGGAATTAAAAAGGTCACAGCCGAGAACACCACCCTGCAAGGCAGGCACATCCCCATGGGAACGGGGAGATGTGAGGACACACGGAGCAGCTGCTGGCCTGGAGCACATCTGGGGAGCAACACAACCATCACCCAAACTGATAACACAGCAGCTTCCACAGGGCAGCGTTATCCACCAGGAAAACTCCATCCCAAGCACTGCTCCTGGCGAGCACTGCAGCCCACGAGTCCCTGTCAGTCTCATTTTGGGATGTGCTGTTCAAAGTGCAAGACAACAGTGATGTTCCCTGAGCCAGGATACATCCTAGGCGTCCTGCTTCCCCTTCTTCTTGTCTTGGTGGCCACGTATCCCTCTTCCCCTGTCACCTACACAGCCAAATTAACTGTTGGAAGGACTTAGAGCTCTTGCAGCCCGGGCAGAGCCTTTGCAAAGCAGGTGCAGGAGAGGAGCATTACCATGGGATTGTCCATCCAAAAGCCCCCTCACTGCAGGATTGTCCATCCAAAATCACCTCAAACTGCATCATAACTGTACTGGAGAGAGGGAGAGAGACAGAGCAATACCTCCCCCCCCCCCCCCCCCCAGGACCTGCTCCCTTACCTTCTGAAAGCGTGAGGTCAGGTGTTGACTCTGCTGCTGCTGCAAGGGCTGGAAACCCCTCTGACAGCACCAGGGAAAAGGGGAACTCCTTGTCTCCGGTCAGGCTTTAAGAGGAGGCTGATTTCTGTGAAAGCAAAGGGATGTGATCACAGCCAGCTGTGCCATCCCACGGCCCCAAACAGCACCACCTGAGCTGCCCAAGCTTTGGCCAGGACAGGACTGGGTGGGCCCTGGGGGTTGTTCTTTACCCAGGGGGCAGCGAACCCATTATTTTCAGCCGGCCATGCTGCCAACAGCTACTTTCCCCTGCTTTTCTTCCAAGTTCAACTATTTCAGAAGCCTCCTAAGGGCGTTTAGAGGTGGCAGAGAGTGGATAGAAAGCAGTTTGTCCTCTCCCTGGAGCTGCCCCAGGGAAAGATGCAGGAGATGCTTCCAGCGCCTGGGGCAGGCGCTGCTGTCACCCGGTGAGCAGTGACGGGGGAGGCACCGCGCCCCCTTCCTTAGAGATAATGAAGCCATTTACAGAGCATCCCCGAGGCCCTGCAGGGCTTCACCAGCCCTTGTGCTCATTCTGACGACCGCTGAGCCCCCCACAGGCCTCAGCCATAGGGGATGGAGGTGCTGAGCACCATGGGCCTGATCCTGCAGGGCACGGTGCAGCACACAGGGTACCAACTCCTCGTTGCACGGAGGAGCTGCAGGTGTCCTGAGCTTCTCCCCTCGCTCCTGCAGCCCAGCAGGATGGAGGAGACCAGATCCTGTGTGTCCCATAATCATAGACTGCTTTGGGTTGGAAGGGTCCTCAAAGCCCATCCAGTTCCAATCCCAGGAACACTTCCTACTGGATCATGGTGCTGAGCCCCATCCAACCTGGCCTTGAACGCCTCCAGGGATGGGGCAGCCACCACTGCGCTGGGCAACCAGTTCCAAGCACTCATGTAAAAACCTGCCAATAAAACCAGCACTGCGAAATGTGCCACCGTGTTTGGTCTGGTGGCATTTGAGGACCCCTCTGCCTCCACCCACGGAGCTGCAGGAATTACAGCTTTGTCCCCTCTGCTTTTCAGACTTGCATTTGGCTGCAGAGCTGGGGAAGACCCTGCTGGAGCGCAACAAGGAGCTGGAGGACTCCCTGCAGCAGATGTACACCACCAACGAGGAGCAAGTGCAGGAAATCGAGGTGGGGACACCTTGGGGCAAGGGCTGGGGGTGGGAGCTGCTTGGCCACCGCCATCACCTCAGGGTGATGGCAGGGAAGGGGCTCTTCCATCAACGCCACCAGCTCAGATGTGAGGAGAAAGGAGTGGATGTGCCACGGGGGTGGGAGTTGAAGTATCTCCTGTCTGTGCCTGCAGAGGGGTGGGTTGAAAGCCCAACCCAGCCCAATGAGGGTCCCCTTCCCCACTGACTGCGATGTCCCCCTGCCCAGATGTGCACACTGGATCTCAACACCAGGCTGCAGCTGGGACACGTTTGGCCTTTCCCTGCCCATCCCTTCCCTTTGCTGCCACATTCCCTCGATTCCAGCTATTCATAACCACGTTTGTTCCCAGCTGCCCCCTCAGCACCCCTAACACAGCCCCTTTGTTAGAGGCAGAAAACAGCTCTTTCTCCAGGAGCTGCAATCTGAGCCACCGTTACAGGCAGCCTTCAGGGTCAGGGCAGCGTTTCCAAGAGCCACAGGACTGAGCTTAGAGGCTTAAACCTGCTGTGCCAGGAGGGTTTGCATCCACTGGGAAACTTTTAGGGATCTGTGAATTTAAAAAAAAATGGATAAAAAGATCGTATCTCTTAAAAAAATTTAAAAAGACACAGGGCAGGGAGGGCTGTGAGGCCACCAGGGCAGCACAGGATGGTTGGGGGCAGCCAGAGTCCAAGCACCCTGGGGGGATGGATTCAGCCTTCAGGAGTGCATCCAGCATGGATTTGGGATCTGGTTCCAGGCGAGGGTGATGCCCAAGTGATGCTATCACTGCCCCTTTCCCAGTTTTCACAGGATAAAATCTTGCAGTGACAGATGCCCAGAAAGGGGTCTGCGAGCACAAGAATCGCAGCTCTGCTCACATTTCACTGAGTCAGTGTTGCAGCCTGAATTCCTAAGGAAACACAGCTCCTGCAATCGATCCACTCCCCAGGTGGCCAATTCCAGTCAGCTTTGGGGAAGGGTCCTCGTCCCAGGGATATCATCTTTCTTTGGGTAATGGGAATAAAAGAGCAGCTGAATAGAGAGAGGCTGAGGTTGATGCCCTTCACCAAGGAGCTCAGTCATGTTTTATAACACAAAACCACTCCCAGTGGGCAGGGGTGGGAGCAGCTTACCTGGGGAAGGGACTTCAACCAGGCAGAGGATAAATCAGCCACAAAATGCATTATCAGAGGAAGGAAAGGCTGCTGGAATTCCTGCCTGTGAAACCTGGATTTGTGATCCCGTGGGAGGTGTCCCTGCCCATGGCAGGTGGGTTGGAACTGGATGGGCTTCGAGGGCCCTTCCAACCCAGACTGTTCTCGGATTTGGGATGTGGAGCGTCCCTGCGTGGCTTTTCCCTGCAGTACCTGACGAAGCAGCTGGAGATGCTGCGGCAGATGAACGAGCAGCACGCCAAGGTCTACGAGCAGCTGGACCTGACGGCGCGCGACCTGGAGCTGGCGAACCAGAAGCTCGTGCTGGAAAGCAAAACATCCCAACAGAAGATCCAGTGGTACGGCCTCACCTCCCCTGGCCTCTCCCCTGCCCGCAGCTCAGCACAGCCCTGCTCTTTAAGCCGTTCTCTTCCCAGCCAGGCTTTGCAGCTCCTCCCGACCCAAGCTCCCGGCGGCACCGATGCTGCTTGGCAGAGGCCAGCACAGCCCAGACACCCCCTGGGAACACGGCTGAATCTGGGAGCATCCATAGCTACCAGGAGAGAGGCAGAGCAGCCTCTCCTCCTCCTCGAATGTGTTTCCTTTGAGAAACGGCACATAAACCACATCAGGAGGTCCCAGCACGCGGCCCAACAGGCACAGACCCAGCGTGCAGTGAAGCCCTGCTGAGTACAGTTTGTCAATAAAGCTTTTCTTGCCCAAAACAGGCCCACGATCAAGGTCATCCCTGGAAACGCAGACTGAGCCGTGTCCTTGCAAGGCGGCAGCTTTTGCAAACGACGGCGCAAAGAGAGAGGCTCAGAGCAGGGAGTTTCACCAATGCACTCACAGCCAGAATAGAGCTGAGTCCCTGCCCGACCTCTCTGGGTTTCTCTCCACAAAAGAAACAAGAGGGGGAGAGTAAATCACTTACCTGCTTGTTTTAGTGCAGAGATACAGAGTCATGGAATGGGTTGGGGAAGGGACCTCAAAGCCCATGCAGTTCCAACCCCCTGCCATGGGCAGTGACACCTCCCACTGGATCAGGGGCTCAAAGCTCCATCCAACCTGGCCTTGAACACCTCCAGGGATGGGGCAGCCACCACTTCCCTGGACAACGTGTGCCAGGGCCTCCACACCCTCACAGGGAAACATTTCTCCCTGAGATCTCATCTCAATCTCCCCTTTCAGCTCTGTCCCAGGGTGGTGCTCATGTCCCAGAGGTGGCTGCTTTACCAAACAGATTTGAGTACAGAGGGTCTTGAATTTGTACAATCCCTTGCTGCTGCTTCAACCCCAAACCCTTGTCTACAAACGCCCCTTTACCTGAGAACCACTGCCTTGGAAAGCAAGTGACGTCCCATGTCCAGGGCACATTAGAAACTGGGAGCACCTTCCAGACACTGGTGTCGTAGGGAAAAAATACCCTGCTAGGGCCTGCAGTGCCTGAGTGCTCATCCCTGCTCCCTCCTCTCTCCACAGTTTGACAGAAACGATCGAAGGGCTGCAGAACCAAGTGGAGGAGCTGCAGAAGCAGGTGGAGGAGATGCGGAGCTTGGAGCAGCTCCGCATTCGGCGGGAGAAGAGGGAGCGGCGCCGAACCATCCACACCTTCCCCTGCCTCAAGGAGCTCTGCTCCAGCCCCAGGTACCAACCTTCTCCTCACCTCCTCTGCCCATGACCAGGGCATGCGGTGGGTGAGCCCCTCTGGGGGTGCACAGACCCCACCCACACCTCCCCAGAGATCTGGGCTCCGCAGCAGAGCCTGGAACTCAGGGCTGGAGGTGAAGAGAGGACCTGCTGTCCCTTCAGTGCCTCGAATGGGGACACAGGAGCTCTTTCAGAGGGCAGGAAGAGCCTCACAGGATGAGGATGGCTCAGCCAGCTGCACGGGGCCAGGATGCAGGGGACAGGCATTGCCTGGAGGGGCTGGGGCTCTCCTGGCAGGTTGGTGGGGAGCTGGGCAGGAACAGGAGCTGGGCAGGAACAGGACACATTGCTCGAGCTCCAGACAGCTGAACCCAGCCCACCCAAAGCACACCATATAGAGAGGACCCTCACCTCACCTGTTTTGCTGCCTCCCAGCACAGGACCAGCACCCCTGCACACTGGAACCAGTCGAGTGGGGCACTGCGTGACTCAGACACACACCCAGTGCCATTCAAACCCCTTCAGCACCGTTGCACACTTGATCCTCCTTAAACCCATCCTCTGTGTTAACTTCACCGACCTCGTGAGGGCATTTCTTGCTCAGCTTTGTCCATAACAGGGGCTTCTTTAAATAGCTCAGC
Organism: Dromococcyx pavoninus; assembly: GCA_033558185.1. Taxonomy (NCBI): domain Eukaryota; kingdom Metazoa; phylum Chordata; class Aves; order Cuculiformes; family Neomorphidae; genus Dromococcyx; species Dromococcyx pavoninus. Next base: position 47,484 of record JAUMJL010001249.1, on the reverse strand, counting down.
AATCGATACCATTTGTCACTCACAGCATCCTCTGCCAGAGGACACAACCAGAAGACCCTGACACTGCAGCAGCAGTGGGGACATTTATGAGGCCATGTCCTGACCCCCAGCAAAATCCACTCAGTGCCTCGGTGGTTCTTTCCCCCCGGCCCCACTCTCTCCCCCAGTGCCTTGGGACCTCGGTTCCACTGGCAGCTGGGAAGGTCAGGCTGCCCTTGGGTCCCTGGGGATCTGCTCGATCCTCTGCCTCCCAGGGGCTGCCATGGTACTCACTCTTCTCCAGTCTGTTCTGACCAGAGAGGGTAACACAGGCCCCTCGCTGAGGAGGGGGAAAAGCTGAGCTCCCGACAGCAACGTGAGGGAGGAGGAAAGGGCTTGTTACCACCTCCCAGGCAATGGAGAAGGGGCAACCATGTCCAAAGTCCTCATCTGCCTCCCTTGCTGCATAAATCTTCTCCTGCTCTCTCTGGAGCACCTCCCAGACCCAGGTTTTGGCTGTGGAGGGTCTGGGGTTGTTGGCAGATGCAGAGTAGTTGGTGAAGTCTGTGATGCAGGGAGCAGTTGGTGAACTCCAGCCGGAACAACTCAGAGCCTTCTACTTTCAGTTCCTGAACAGGCAGCACTTGCCCCGTCATCCTTGCTGCACAGTCAGGCTGGTGGCTTGTCCATTAACCAGATGAGTCCTGTACCTTTTAGGGTTTAATTTCCCCCTGTCCTTCTTCAGTGCTATCAAATGAGACAGCAGTTCTCTGGGACAGAACTGGTCTCTGAGTCCAGGAGAGCCCCAACTGCAGCTTGTGGTCACCCAGCACACAGGAGGAGGCATCTCTGCCTCCACGAGCTCCAGGTACTTCTTTTATCAGTGGAAGTACTCACATGACAGTAAGACACAAGGAGTCTCTCGTGGGCTGTCCCTTGGTCAGGCTCTCACAAGGGTCTTTCTTCTCTTCCAGGTACGAGGATGCGTTCCAGGTCCACAGCTCTTCCACAGAGTTCAACCAGAAGCCGTTGGAGAGGGAAAACGAGCGTCTCCAAGCCATGGTGAACTCCCTGAGGTCCCAGGTGAACCAGGAGAAGCAGCGGAAGGAGAGGGTTGAGCGAGAGTACACCTCTGTCATCCAGGAGTACTCAGACCTGGAGCAGCGGGTGTGCGAGATGGAGAACTGCAAGCTGCGCATCAAGGAGCTGGAGGCAGAGCTCCTGGAGCTGCAGCAGATGAAGCAAGTCAAGAAGTATTTGCTCAGCAGAGAAGACAACTTGTCCGAGGCCCTCCTGGAGCCGCTGAATAATGCCCCGGAAGCAGATTACATTGACCTCTCCGAGGAGGAGGGGGGCAAGAGCCAGGGGCCCTCGATGACGCCTTCCCCAAACCACCCCGTGCGGAAGAGCTGCAGCGACACCGCCCTCAACGCCATCGTGACCAAGGACGCCGTGAGCCGGCACGAGGGCAACTACACCCTGCACGCCAACAGCGTGCGCAAGCGGGGCATGTCCATCCTGCGGGAGGTGGACGAGCAGTACCACGCCCTGCTGGAGAAGTACGAGGAGCTCCTCAGCAAGTGCCGGCAGCACAAGGAGAGCGTGCGCCACGCCGGGGTCCAGACGTCCCGGCCTATCTCCCGCGACAGCTCCTTCAGAGACTTCCGAGGAGAGGGACACGAGCTGGAGGAGCGGAAAACCATGGAGAAGACCATCACCAAGCACGTGGAGGCCGTGGACAAGCGGCTGGAGCAGAGCCAGCCGGAGTACAAGGCCCTCTTTAAGGAGATCTTCTCCCGCATCCAGAAAACAAAAGCAGACATCAACGCCACGAAGGTGAAAAACAAGAGCAGCAAATGAGCCCGGCCCCTCTGCAGCCCCCGCGTGACTGCAGCAGCCACGGCTCCTCCTCCGCCCCAGGAAACGCCACGGGGCCCCTCTGCTTGGAAGGCTCGAGGGGTCTACGAGCAAGGAAAAGTCACGGAGACCCAGGTCCCTTTTCACAGCTCGGGCTCCGGGCGCCTTGCTGGGACAATTGTACATTGTAGTTAGAGGATTTCCCACCATGTGACAGATCTCTGCATGAGCTGCCGCCGCCAGCACCGCAACAGCAACGTGAACCACACCTCAACAAAGGAAACCGACCACCTTCTCCCCCCTTTTCAGCCCGACTGTCCCCAGGCGAAGGCCTGGGTGTCCTCCAGCACCGTGCGACCACTGGAGCCCAGCGTGTCGAGGCAGAACACCAAGCCACCGGCGGCTGCTCCAGCCCTCCACTTTGGTTTTATAGCTAAGAACCTCTGCTTGTACCCAAGAGATTTCCGTCCACACCTTCCCCCTCCCCAAGGGGCATTTCTTGCTATCAAAGCCATTCTCTTACCAGTCAGGTTTTTCAGCTCTTTACAATGCAAGCTCATTGCAACTGCAAAAACTTGAAGAGAAACATAAAACTGATTGTCCTGTCTCCATCAGCATCGCTCAGTGTTTCAGTCTGTCCTCTCCAGGCACATGGGAATTCCTCACTTTCAGCCTGCCCCTGTGTTCCAGCCCAGGGGAAGCTGTGTATGGCAGGACCTTGATGCGCAGGGCTTTCCCGTAAGCTGTCCCACTATCAGAGAACGTGCCCACCTCGTGGTCTGGGGCCAGCCCTGCGTGCTGTGCTCTTCAAGAGGTTCTCATTGCCCCGTCGTAGCAAACTCCCCCCATCCAGCCGGCACGGGGCCTGCAGCACTAAACACTCGTGTGCACGCAGGATGCAGCACCCAGCGGCGCCGGGAGCATCACACATCACCCCACGCTCGGGACATCTCCCCACCAAGAGGACAGATTCCACTTTTGTGCTGAAAATCACCTTTCTTGGCTCAGACAGGGCCTCCAAAGGCTGTCACCCCTCACCCTCCAGCTCTCCTTTGCGCTGAAGTCTGCTCACTTCGCGAACACGGCGCCAAAAGGGCCACCGCAGTCTCAGGAATCGCCAGGGCCCATTTTCCATGAACCAGACGTTGGCCTTGCATGGTCAGACATGTTTTTAGGCAGAGAAGCTGCGTTTTCCTCACAGCTTGGGCAACCCCCTGAGCCCCGAAACCCACGCGGTTCGGTTGAAGCTACCTATTGGGTACCTGCCTGGAGGACCTTCAGGCCAGATTTGGATTCTGTTTTCACCAGCTCACACCCCAAAATCTTGGGCGAATGGGTGGGATTTTTTGCAACATTGAGATAAATAAATGAGAAACCGGCTTTGGAGGGGAAAGACTTAAAATGGAATTATCCTCCGAGGCCCAGGACATTACAAGGAGCTCCCTTTCTTTCTCTCACCATGGAATGAAGGCAAGGATATCCCTAAAAACACCCTCTTTGGTTGAGTTGAGCACGTGGAGGTAAGTTGGCAGGAGAACAATGCCCAAACCATCCCCGCTCTGGAGGGCTCCTCCTCAAAGCACCCACCTCCTACAGCTCTGCTCTTCCAGGCTCCGCGTTTCCAGGTGCCCTCGTGGCCCCAAACTCGGGAGACCCTCGGGGCCGCGCACGGTTGTGGCTCCCAGCTCTGCAACAGTATGGAGAACCTTCATGCCTTATTTATTTATAATGGAAAGCAGTTGTCTAATAAAATAAAATAAATAAAAATGAACAACAGCATCGAAGGCAGCGGTGTTGGTGTTCTCAGAGCATTCACCACCCTGTTAATTCAATATCTGTAGCAGGGGAGAGCTGAAGCAGTGGTGGGTTGGGTCAACCAACGCTCACCCAGCACTCACCCAGCACTCACCCAGCACTCACCCGGCTGCTGCAGAGGTGTGGGAAGAGGATTGCCCTCCCATTTCAAATAATCCCATCTGCATTGGCATCAGAGTTACATGGAGAGCAGATTAAACTGGGACAATTCAGTAGGAAGAAAACCGTGGCTGCCCTGTCCCTGGAGGTGTTCAAGCCAGGTTGGATGTGGCTCTGAGCACCCTGATCTGATGGGAGTATCCCTGCCCATGGCAGGGGTGGAACTGGATGGGCTTTGAGGTCCCTTCCCACCCAAACCATTCCAGGATTCTATGAAATATGATTTTAAACATGCTTTATTCTCCTTCAATAGAAAGAAACTCTGGCATTCTCAGAGCTGAACCTCTCTCAGAGCTGAACCTCTCTCAGAGCTCTTTTTACTTTTAAGAACAGCAGAAGAGTTATTTCTTTGATTTTCTGGTACAATTTGGGTCAAGAAAACGCTCCGGGCTCCTCTGCAGAGAGGATTTGCTGAACTCCACTGCTGCATTATTTATACCCCACACATCCTCTGCACTCAGACTACTGACATTGTCTCAAGTCTCTGTTACACCGCACGGGTTCCAAGTGTGCAATTCAACTGCTATTTTTGTTTAGGTCTTTCTCGAAAGCCCCCCCCAATCCCACACCGATGGCAACAACACCAAGTTTCTGGCTGAACAAAGGAGCAGCTGCCATCGCTCAGCAGTTTGTGCAGCAAAGTGCTGAGGGCACGTTTTTCCACATCCAAAAATATAAATACAAGTCCTGATGACTCTCTGAGTCACAGGCTCTTGAATTTTTTTCCTAAATTGAGGCTTTCAGCTATCAAAAGAGAAAAAAAACGAGCATCTTCTGGCCTTTTATGCCACCTTCTACCTGAACTTTTCAAATTGCTTTGGAAACACCAAGGAGAACTACAGAGCTCCATTAAAAGGGCAGGAGAGGGGATTGAGCAACCACGCTGCTGGTCACACAAACTGGTCTGAGAGAGCAGCAGCTCGTTAACAGCTTGAACCCCGTGACTGAGACAGAAAGAAAATACCACATGCAATTAAAATGGATGACAAAAAGTACACTTTAATAAGGAAAAATGAGTAATTTCAGGATTGAGACTATTCAGCTTGCACAGATAAGATCAGTGAGGTCACGAGTTCAGTTTTACACTGAATTTGAAAGGTGACATTTAGAGAAGTGCATTTCCATCAGATCCAGTCCAGCTTCTCACTTTACCCTCAGCTGGAATAACCCTTCAGAAAAACACCCTTCATTTCAAAGAGGGATGGACCACCTGAAGCACAAATCCAAGGGTTTTACAGAGCTCAAGCTCTCATGGGGAAGAAGATTTCCTTACCTCTCTTACAGGAGCCGAGACCACCTGGAAGGTCCCTCAAAGTCCCAAACCCTCGCAGCCTGTGCCCTCACTCAGACAAGGACCGACCACCTGCTCGGACTCATTGGCTTTTGGGTCACATTTTAGTGGTGGCTCCTTAGAGCTCCTGCTCACCAGTGACCACAGCCATCAAATGGGATGAGCTGGCTTCCAAGACAGCGTCACTATTGAGGCAAACCATATCTCCGGCTTAAATCTCAAAAGCTTGGCTTTCCTAAAGTCACACCAAAGTAGGACCTTGTCACCCCAAGCCCTGCCTGCCAGGGAGAGCTGTCCCCGGCCACCCAAGCAGAGGGCAATCTGCTTTGTACCAAGGCTGCCTTGGCTGCTGCACCCAGAGTGTGGGAACGAAACAAACCCAAGGAATGGGACACCGCCTTTGGCGGTGTCCCCAGCCCCAAAACAACACCGACACGATTGACACAGTTCAAATGAGTTGCCCTGCTTTGGAGATTCTACCCATCCCTTTGGCTACAAATCACAGACCTTTACCTGCTCCCTGGTAGGAATTAAGGTCACCAGATGGCTCGATTTGTCCGTTCTTGGGTTTTTCCTTAAAGCATTTCATTTTCAGCTGAGTTTGGCGAGAGGAAGCAGAGCAGAAGAACCCCAGGACACAGAGATCTGATTGAAACAAAGCGTGGAGTCCCCATGGCCCCTGAGCACTGCTCGCCCTCACACAGGGCAGACCAACCACCAACATTTGGGATTTGCTCCTTCCCCAAGGACTCAGTACCTGGCTTTGTGCTGATTATCTCGACAGGGCCCAGCTCAGCTCCCCAGTCCCACACTGCCTTTCTATCAGCTTCAAAACACCCATTTTGACTTCACTCACAGTTTTAAACAAAAGATCGTCAGCTCCTCTCACCGCACCAGAGCTCACGACAGCCCCATCCCTGCCCGCACATCTCCTGCTGCCAGGAACAGAATCCCTGCCTCTCAAACACTCAGCCTTCTTCCAACAGGAGCAGGGGCTGGAGGATTGCCACAAGTTCTTCACACCCCTGCTTCCACCTCGACGTCTCTCTTACAGAGCTGGAAACACCGATCTGCTGCTCTAACAGCATTCAAAACACACAACTAGAGAGATATATATGTGTACAGAAGTTTTAGCACTCTTGAGCACATAAAAAACTGAAAGCTGAAACATCTCAGGTGCAAACACTAGACGGTACATGAAAAATGCTGGGTGTTTCTTCACTTTCTTGGCTCCTGTCACCACTCAGTGTGTGTCGGCGCTGGCTGCAGGCAGGAGCACGCTGTCCCCCGCGGCTGCCGGTGTCACCAGGAGCTGGAAACTGCCCAAACCAGGGCGTCCTGCACCCCACACCGTGCCCACGACGGGGCAACACACACCCACCTCACCCCACCCTCATCTCCAGCTACCCCACCACCCACAGAGCCGCATACGCCCTGGACACCCACGCCCCCCCCACGGTGCCTCACAGACCCCGTAAGCCCCCCCAGGCCTCCCACAACCCCTACTCAGCACCCACAGACCCCTTAACACTCCCAGCCCTCGCACACCCCCCATAACTCCCCCAGGACTCTCAGACCCCATAACTCCCCCAGATCGCCCACATCACCCACTCAGCACATGCAGAGCTCATACCCTCCTGCAGACATCCCATATCCCCCATATCCCCCATAACCCCCCCAAGCCTCCCACACCCCCCGTTCAGTCCTCAGACCTCCCATAACCCCCAACACCTCACAGACCCCCTACAACGTCCCTAAGACCGTCCCACACCATCCCTAACCCCCCAGATCTCCCGCACCCCCCCTCAGCACCCACATGCCCCCGCCCCGCCCCGACCCCGCCCCGGAACGCGCCGCGCGGCCGCCGTTTCCGCGGGGACGCGGTGTCGGAGCCGCCGTTTCCGCGGGAGCCAAGATGGCGGCGCACAGGCTGTGGGCCCTGTGCCGGGCGCGGCCGCCGTCCCTCGCTGCCGGGTTCTCGCAGTGGGCCGCCGAGGGCACCGAGTACCGGAGCGCCTACAGCCTGGACAAGCTGTACCCGCCGGGCCGGGCCGGGGCCCCCGACAGCGCCAGCGTGAGCGGGCGGGGGGGGGGGGAACGAGGGACGGGGGAATGGCAGCAGGGGCGGGGCTTCGCGTCGTGGGTGTGATGGGGTGGGCGGGGCTTCGCGCAATGCCTTTGCCGCTACGGGCGGTTGGGGCTCTGAGAGTGGGTGGGGCTTAGAGGGGGTGGAGCCGCCACGAGCGGGAGGAGTTGATGACAATGCCGTGTGGGCGGGGCTTAGCGGGAGGGGCGTTGGGGCGGGGTTTAGCCGAGGAGGCGGGGCTTAGGGCGATGGCTTTATTACCGGGTGGGTGGTGTTTACAGCAAGGGGCGGAAGCACGGGGGGTGGGCGGGGCTGAGAGCAAGGGGTTAATACGGGGTGGGCGTGGCTTGGGGCGATGGTGGGCGTGGCCACTGTAGTGGGTGGGGCTTTGTGCAATCTGCTTGCCGTGTGGTGGGCGGTGTTTTGCAAAGGGGGCGGGGCCCAGGTAAGCCGTTTGGAGCCCCAGGTCCCAGCCACCCCCATCCCCAAACGCAGACACCCCGCGGTGTTTTGCAGGAGGAGCCGCAGCCCCCCGCCCTCGACATCCCCATGGGTGAGTCCGTGTCCCCCAAAAGCCCAGACCCTGCAGCCCAGACCCCCTGTCCCTCAGCCCCCGGGCCGGGCGGTGTCCTGGGGGTCAGCGCTGCTCTCTTCCAGCTCGCCTGACCGTGTCCTACTGCCGGAGCAGCGGCCCAGGCGGGCAGAATGTCAACAAAGGTGAGCGGGGGCCACAAAGGACAAACTTTGCTTTATAACAATGCTTTATACTCCATGAAGGATTGGGAGCATCTTTGTGCTGCCGACTGCCAATTGTTCATTATCGCTACCCCACGCTTGCAGACCCTCTCGGTGTTCACGGTGCCATACGGACTCTCCTAAACACTTGCTGGGTTCACTGATGCTACACGTGTCACACAAAACACCACCTGTCTGATCAGTGTTCATTAATCAAACTTACACAGGATTCTGAAACTTCACAGTGCAATAAATTCTCTCAAATAAACTAAAAATCCTTCCTGCTCCGCCATTGCCATTGAAAATGAGGTGGTGACAGGCAATAGCAATAAATCCTGAAGCATCCAGAAAGACAAATTCCCTGACAGAGGCCCCATAAAAAATTTAGAGTTTTGTCTTGTAGAGCAGCACAAAAAATATAGCAAGAAAAAACTGTGACCTGTCAGGAAATGGACCCTGGGATCATCCTGTGCTCAAAGCCAGCAATGAGCAGATTGAATTATGTCAGAGAACTTAGCCATTATGTTAAAATAAAGCTCCCGGTTTTCCTCTCAGTGAACACCAAGGCAGAGGTTCGGTTCCACCTGGCAACAGCAGACTGGATCCCAGAGGCTGCAAGGGAGAAAATGGCATCGATGGTAACTGCCCCCTCTTCGGCCACGCTTTGAACTTCGCACTTGCAGACAGAACTAATGAGGTTTTGATGATCACATCACGTTTTGCCCCTCTCTAGCACAGGAATAAGATAAACCGAGCCGGCGAGCTGATCGTGAGCTCTGACGAGAGCCGCTACCAAATGAGGAACTTGGCAATTTGTCTGGAGAAAATCAGAACCATGGTGACAGAGGCAACTGAGAAACCCAAGGTGGTGTCCAAGGAGACGACACAGAGACTCATAGAGAGGTACCTCTGCTGAAATGGCCTTTATCTCAGATGGATTCAGGTCATCATGTTCCACGATTTACCTTGCAGCCTCTTTAAACAGCCTTCACACTCATTTGGATTTCCTTATTTAAATAATCCCTGGTCCGTAGATGCTCCATAGGTGGTCCCACTGCGTTCCTGGGGAGCCTCCCAAGAGCAGGGACTCTTTTTTCTGCCCATGGACATCTATCAGCTCATCGAGGCTGCATTATAACAGTGCTTAAAGTTGAATATTTAAATGTTTTCTTTGGACACTAAAAGGTCTTTTTGTTTTATTTTAGGGTGGAAAAAATGAACCGCGAACGACTACGACAGAAGAAGATACACTCGCATATAAAACAGAGCAGGAAGGCAGACCTGGACTGAGAAGAGCAGAGCTGGAAGTCCTCAGCATACCAACTTTATAAAGAAGTGGCCTTGGCAGCTGTAGATGATGCTGAGCTCATGAGAGATATTGAATAAAAATCATCTAAAAGTGTAAATAAAAATATTTCACGTCTCCTTTTGAACACAGTGATGCACAGGGACAGTGTGACTGTTGTTTTGCAGAAAGGTTGTTGCACATTTGTGAGAGAAACTAAAAATTCAGGGTATTGTCAGCTCCTTTTTCAGGTTTAATCCTTGATCTCCTTTTCCCAGCTCTGCTCTGAGAGCCCCCTCTGCTGCTGAACAGAGGCAGCAGTAGGTGGGAAAGGCAAAACCAGTCTGAACTACATTTCTAAGTAGCAAAACCAAACTTTTCACCACTTCAGGCACTTCCCTTCTAGTTTAGCTGATTTTTTTCCTAACAAAAAATGAAGCACGTGACATTTTGTTAAAGGCACCCAAAGCTGCGGCAGGAGGCAGCTGCTCTGTTAGCCCTGAAGGACAGAACCCACCCTGTAAGGCCAGGAGGCTCCTGGCCCTTGAGGTGGAACATGGAAAACCTCATCCCAAGTCCTGCCAGTGTCGGGAGTCGCTTCTCAGTGGATTTGGTTTACATGGAACGAAGTTCTGGCCTTTACCACGGGGATGGTTGGACTGGATGATCTTGGAGGTGTTTTCCAACCTTAATGGGTCTACAATCTCATCACTGATTGGCTTCCTGGGAGTGTCTCAAAGACACCAAAATTCCCCTTTTTCTTACTCTCCTGTGTGGCCCCAGTGGCCTAATGGATAAGGCACTGGCCTTCTAAGTCAGGGAGTGTGGGTTCGAGTCCCACCTGGGGTGAGAAAAGGAGAGAAGCCTCTGTTTTCCAGGCTTTAGGCAAGAGAGGACAGCAACAGCCTCAGCTGAAGCCAGCAGACCCCAAAACCACGTTGTCACCTTGCCCTGATTTTGTAGTGAGAGAGGCAAAAAACCCATGGAATAAACACATGACCCAACCTTGAACACCTCCAGGGATGAATCAACCTGGGCCAGGGCCTCCCCACACTCACAGCAAAACATTTCTCCCTAAGATCTCCCCTCTTTCAGATCAAAACCCTTCCCCTCATCCTGTCCCTGCACTCCCTGATCCCAAGCCCCTCCCCAGCCTTCCTGGAGCCCCTGTCATCCCTGGGAGGCCGTTCTAAGGTCTCCCCAGAGCCTTCTCTTCTCCAGGCTGAACAACCCCAACTCTCTCAGCCTGTCTTCGTACAGGAGGTGCTCCAGCCCTCAGATCATCTCTGTGGCCTCCTCTGGTCTCACTCCAACAGCTCCAGGTCCTTCCTGTGCTGAGGACTCCAGAGCAGAATTTAGGGCTCCAGATGGGGTCTCACTGGAGTGGAGCAGAGGAGCAGAATTCCCTCCTTGCCCTGATGGTCCCTCTGCTGTGGATGCAGCCCAGGATAAAGCACAGAATTAAAGTTGGTGTTGGGAGAAAAGGAGGCTGAGGCGAGGCCTTATCACTGTCTGCAGCTCCTGAAAGGAGGTTGTGGTGAGGTGAGTGCTGGTCTCTTCTCGCAAGTGATAGGATGAGAGGAAATAGCCTCAGGTTGCACCAGGGGAAGTTTAGATTGGATATTGGGAAAAAATCCTTCAGGTAAAGAGTGGTGAAGGCCCGGCAGAGGCTGCCCAGGGAGTATTGGAGTCCCCATCCCTGGAAGGGTTCAAAAGACTGTACATGAGGTGCTCAGGGATGGTTCAGTAGCAGACAGGGATGCTTGGACTCGCTGATCTCCAAGGTCTTTTCCAACCAAGCAATTCCATGGTTCTGTGAGCTCCCTGGCTTGGGCGCAGCAGCACCAGGCACAGATTTCAGGGATTAAAATAAGTATTGAGAGATTGTGCCAAGACCCCCCCTCCTCGTTCCCACCGCGCTGCCATCCCCGGGGGTGCGGGGACATCACCCCGCACCGCGGCGGGGACTCCCCCGACGCGGGGCACCCCAATTGGGAAAAAGAGTCACCCCAGATGGGACTCGAACCCACAATCCCTGGCTTAGGAGGCCAGTGCCTTATCCATTAGGCCACTGGGGCTGCACACGGAACACTTTGGCGCTGCCACTTAACTCTCTGCTGCCCGGAGAGGAGCGGGAGGGGGTCCTGCATGGGGTGTGGGGAGGGGGGTTCCCAGAGGAGGTGCAGAACGGGAGTCCCAAGAGAAGGGTCCCGCAGCCCGTGCAGGACCCCCCACCCCAAGGGCCCCAGCCCCGCCCCCCGGGGCCGGTGCTCCCCCCTCCGCTCCGGGGGGGGCGGGGCAAGACACTGCTGCGAGGCCGCGGTGGCCGAACGGACAAAGCACCGGCCTCCCAAGCCTCGAGTCACAGGTTCGAGTCCCACCTTGGGCAACTCAGTGGGGCTGGGAAAGCCCTCCGAGCTCACCCCGCCCAAGCCCACGGTGCTGGCTGAGACACGTCCCAAAGAGCCGCACCTTTTGAACCCCCCTCCGGGATGGGCACTGTCAGTAAGCGAGTTTTCCCTGATATCCAGTTCAAACCTCCTCGGCACAACTTGAAGTCATTTCCTTTCATCCCATCACTTTTTATCTGGGAGAAGAACCCAGCACCCACTTCACCATGACCTCCTTTCAGGCAGGTTTTATTCCCAGGGTTCTACAGGGAGGCAGTTGGGGACCCACCAGCACCCACATCCCACCAGGACCTCACAGGGCACTCCCTACAGCAAACAAAGAACCCCAGCCCCAGGCTCCCCCGACCTTTTACCCCCCTCCCCTGTGCAACAGGAATGGCCTCATCTGGCTGAGCCCCAACACCTCCAGGCTCGACTCCACACCAGTGCAGGGTCCCCAGGTTTCTGCCCCACTATGGGACAGGGCCTTGGGGGTACAAATCACTCCGGGTGGGAGATCCCTGGGGCCTTGTAGGGCAGATGCCACCATAAAGCTGCCACAGCACGGATAGGTCCCCCTTGAACTCTGCAACACAGATACCCCTGGGGTATCAACGCCCTTCCCTCCACACCAGCCTTGCAGGGAAATTAAACAACTCAAGCATCTCCAGTGGCTTTAAAACAACCACGAAGGGACTCGAACCCTCAATCTTCTGATCCGAAGTCAGACGCCTTATCCATTAGGCCACGTGGTCCCCCATAATTGCTCTCTAGGGACAGGAACACACGCACAGGGGGACCCATGGGGGGGTCCCTCACATCCCCCAGGTATTGCCCATGCTCCCATCTCTCCTGGAAATGGGGGTGCCCTCCTGGCCCAGAGCTGGGATGGGGGTGAGTGGGCAGGGGGCCATCCCCCATGGGACTTCATGAGCCAGGAGGTCACCACAGACCCCCCCAGCCCCAGTTTACTCTGGGTGTGCTGGTGGAGACTGGGCCTTAGAGGAGTCTTTCAGGCTACAGCAGTGACAAAAACTCAGGCCATCACTCAAGAAGTCCCTCAGACCACACAGTGAACCAGACCAGGCCCCTCATGATGCTGCCACCAGGGCGCCCCAATGGAACCACAGGTACAGCAGCGCCAGGAGATGCAGAGCAAATGTTGCCCGAGGGAAGACAAGTGGTCATCTTGTTCCTGAAGCAAAACCCCCAGAAAGCCATCTGATATGTCCCAGTTTTCAACAACACCCTGAAGATGGGCACCCAAAGAGATGGGCACCAACAGGTCCCAGGTAACCCCAGGCTGGTGCCACCCCTTCTGCCCCTTTCCCAGCCCCCAGAGTGGGCAGGGGTGCTGGGCAGCACAAGGACCTAGAGCTGGGCAGGTTTGCTGCTTTCCAGGCAGCAGAGTCACTTAGAAAGACGCTTCACCTTAGATTTCACTCATGTGAGATCACCCTGACCGCAGCTGCCTTTTAAAACCCATTTACTCGACAGGACAAGACCCTCCAAGCAGGTTTTTAATGCAACAAAGCACCATCCCAACGGCACTTACACAGAGATTCTGGTCCCAGGGCAGCACAGCCAAACAGCACAAACCCCACACCAGCCCCTCATGGAGATGTGGTTTCTGGTGGAACAGGAAAGCCTTCTTCCCGTTAGAGCTTGTCCTGCTCCAGGAAGAGGTTTGCATGATACCTGCAAGGGGAGAACATTCTGGCATCAGGCAGGTTTTTAATGAGGGTCAGGTGGAGCCAGTGATAGAGCACCTGGAGGGGATAAAAACACAGCTGGAATTCCCTGCTCAGCCCTGAACCAACAGAGCCCCAGCTCTGCCCAAAGGAGTCTGAATAAACAGCTTTAACTGCTCTGAATTTGCATCTTCTGGGATGCTGAAAGATGCCTGTGGGTCAGGCAACATCGTGGCCCACCCCGACCTACTTCTTCAGTCCCACACTCTGCAAGCTCTGTCTGCTGTGTCTGCACTCAGACACACGCGTTCGGCAGCGTTGGGTGATCTGAGGGCTGGAGACCCTCTGCTGTGAGGACAGGCTGGGAGAGCTGGGGTTGTTCAGCCTAGAGAAGAGAAGGCTGTGGGGGGACCGTAGAGCAGCCTCCCAGGTATGAAAAGGGCTCCAGGAAAGCTGGGGAGGGGCTTGGGATCAGGGAGTGCAGGGACAGAAAAAAGGGGAGCGGGTTTGAGCTGAAAGAGGGGAGATTGAGCTGAGACCTTAGGGAGAAATGTTTTGCTGTGAGGGTGGGGAGGCCCTGGCCCAGGTTGCCCAGAGAAGTGGTGGCTGCCCCATCCCTGGAGGTGTTGAAGGCCAGGTTGGATGGGGCTTGGAGCCCCCTGATCCAGTGGGAGGTGTCCCTGCCCATGGCAGGGGATGGAAACTGTATGGGCTTTGGAGTGCCTTCCCACCTAAACCATTCCATGATTCTGTCGTTTGCACTCCTGGGTTCTCTGGATTCATCAGCCTTCCTCACGGACACCTGCATCGGGGCTGGGAAACTGTTTCCCAGGGGGCAACCAAACCTGAGGAGGAGGATGATGATGGAATCACAGAATAGTTTGGGTGGGAAGGGACCTCAAAGCCCATCCAGTCCCACCTCCTTGCCATGGGCAGTGACTCCTCACGAAGGATCAGGGTGCGTGATGATGATGATGATGATGATGATGCAGCACTAAAACGGGGGGAAAGAGCACGGTAACGGGGATTGGCTCCGGCAAAAGAGAACACCCACCCCAGATGGGACTCGAACCCACAATCCCTGGCTTAGGAGGCCAGTGCCTTATCCATTAGGCCACTGGGGCTGGGTAGAGCGCGTTCTCCGGCCCGCAGAACGGCCCCCCCATCGCCCCCCGCCCCAGCTGGAAATGGAGGGGGAATGGAGCAGGGGTGAAAAAGAGACCCGACCACGAAGGGACTCGAACCCTCAATCTTCTGATCCGAAGTCAGACGCCTTATCCATTAGGCCACGCGGTCGCTGGGGCTGCAGCTTCCACCCGGGTGCTGCCGGCCCCGGCATCGCCCCCCGCCAACCCCACCTGGGCTGTGGGACACCGGCGCTGTGGGGCCCTGGGGTTATTTGGCCCAGGGGCCACTCGGGATGCGGGAAGGCTCCGCTGCCAGCGCCTCACCCGGCCTCACGAATGCCACTTCCCCCCAGGGTGCACAGAGGGGCCGAGGGCCCAAAGCCTGCAGAGCAGCAGGACGTGTTCTCAGCTCCAGGCCGCTCGCGCCCCAAGCCTGCAGACACAGATCTCCTCACACCCCTGGTCCCACGTGCTTCCCACCTCCTGCCTCAGACACAGAGAGACCTCAGTAATAAGTTGCCATTTGAGATGTCCCAGCAGGATGGGATTCCCAAGAACACCTGAACTGGAGCAGCTGTCCCACAAGGGAACCATCGCCTGAAGGTACCACTGGAATGATGGCAGAAAAAACAGGCAGGGATGGAGAGGAGGGCAGCTGAGGGAAAGACAGGTGGAAATGAGCCTTTCATCCCAACCACGAGGACTCGGAGCAGCACCTTGAGCAAAAGGGAGAGCAGCAATAAGGCAGAAAGGGAAAACAAGTGGGAACAAGAAATGCTCAGTGCTTTGAGAAATGGGGACAAACTCCAAGACCCCCATCCCAGTCTGTCCTCCCCCAGCGCTCCTCACATCACACAAGCACCCGTTCCTGTTCCATTTCAGAGGGTGGCAGCCGTCTCTCAGCCCTGCAAATGACACAGGATTCGTTTATGAGTGGCTCTGGCTCCTCGCCTTCTCTTTGTGGAAATGGGCCCCTTATTTTCCTCTCCCTCAAATTGTTGGATTTTGTTTTAATGCCCTTATTTTTCCCACACCACAACCCAAGGCTGCTCCCAAGAGCCAGCTGAGTGCATCAAACCATTAGCAACATCTTCCTTCCAATGTAAATAAATACAGAAAAAGTCCAGCTCCTGTTTACCAAACACCCTCATTAACAAATACCAAATCAACTCCTGCACAACGACTGACGTCTCCGGCGCCATCCAGAAGGCACACGGTGCCATTTCCCTCCATATTTGGACGCGGGAGACAATGCAGCGAGCGTTTATAGCGATCCTCGCCTTCTCTCTCAGGACAGGTAAGTCTGAGAGCAATAGAAAATCTTTGAGGAATTGAAAAGCTTTGAGGAATTCTGTTCTCCTCTACGCAAGCAGGGATTTGCTGGCATTAATGATGTTTTTTACCCCCTTCCTCTCTGCGGGCTGAGAGCTCCCCTGAGCCTTCCCTGCTTTATGTGGGTTTTGGTCCCAGCAGGGGCTGCCCCGAGCTACGGCTGCACCTACTACGATGTGGTTGAGCACCTGAACGTCTCCTCTCACAGCAAGGTGCATGCACACATCCTGCCCAAGGCAGACCTGGATGAGACTCTGGAAGTGAGGATGGATTTCGTGCTGGTGGCCATTCTCTCCGTGGTAAGGAAGGAACCAAAAACCCTGCCCAGTCCCTGGAACGGAAAACTGGGTGAGCGCGAGGTCAGGGACTGAGGCTGCTGCCTTGAAGGGCTGGGCCACGGGGCCAGAATGAGCCCCTTCCACTGCTGCAGCTCCCGGCTGTTTGAAGGCATCTCTGGAAGATCTGGAGTGTTGTCTCCCCCCTGCTCCCAGGGAAGTGCCCAGAGGCAGAACGGGGCAATGAGCCCACATTAGGGCAGGCTCCGACACAGCCCCGTGGTGCCGGGACCGGGCGCTGCCCCCGCAGGGCACCACTGGGTAAATGTTGACAATAACCTGTTTTTTCTGAAAACCTGTTTTTTCCAAAGCACTGGCCCTGTGCTCATACTCTTCTCTTCAGCCGCAGGGCCAAGGTCCTAGTGCTCCACCCGAGAGCTGAGTTTCTGCAACCTGTGCTGCCCAAGGATAAAAGGGCAGAGCTGGGCTGCTTCGGAGGGATCAAAGAAACCCAGGTGAACATCTCCCCTCTTGTTTCTCCAGGTCGAAAAGCTCCAGACGGTCACGTTTTACTTCCTGCTGACCCTGGTAGGTCCCTCGAGCGCGTTTCTCCCCTCTGATGCTCAGCACAAGGGCTGGCGCCGAGCCCGGTGCTCATTTCTCTCCTGCAACTTCTTCCCCCAGGAGTGGAAAAACTCTTTTGTAACCTGGGACCCACGGGATTTCTGTAACATCTCCCACCTTGTTCTGCCCATGGAGACATTTTGGTCTCCCCACATCTTAATTTTAGAGACGTAAGTTCCCCTTTCATTTTTATTCACTGGCTCGATAGAAGCACCAAGAGTGAAAATTGTTGGTGTCACTGTAGGAAACAGGATAAACTCCTACATTAAAAGCTGCTCCCATGAGCTTTCTACAATCAAGCAGCTCATTATTTACATTAATGGTGACCTCAGCAGACACAAAGCACTTTTGGGGCTCTGTAATACTGTAACATCCCCAGAAATGTCCCACTTGAGCTGCAGTTGGAGCTGGGGAAGCAGCAGAAATCGGTGATGGAATAGAGCGAAGCAGCTTGGTGACCCCTGGCAGCTCCTTATGTGACAGAGGATCAATCCTGGGGGTCTGACAGCAGGACGGGTGCTGTTGCTTGCACCTCGGCTCCGGGGGAGGAAGGGGAGCAGCCCCACAGCACAGCCCTTGCCCCAGGGGGAGAGGGAAGCAAAGGGGGTAAAGGAAGGAATTTCCTTGGGAGTTACAGGGGTAAATCCCTGCTGTGCTAGGCGTGAGTGCAGCTACTGCAAACCTCAGCCCAGAGGCGCTCAAAGCCCATCCTCAAGCCCCAGGTTTCCTCCCCTCACTGCTGCACCCCAAGGCTGGGTAAAGGGGCATCGCTTTGGGGGGGCTCTGTGCACAGCCCCAGCATTTGCAGCACTGAAGAGCACTGCAGCTCCCTCGAGCTCAGTCATTCTTTGGCTTTGCCTCCTCCAGAGTGAACAGGCAAAACTCAATCTTCGATTACGTGACCGTCTTGCACAACGGCAGCTTCGTGTCCACCCAGCCCTTCCAGGTCACCCTAACGTGTAGCCTGATGATCCTCAAGTTTCCCTTCGACACCCAGATGTGCAACGTCAGCATAGCTTCATTCCTCCACCCAGGTACCTCCATTCCTCCACCCAGGTACAGCAGCGGCCTGCGGTTTACACAGCCGGGCAAACCTTCCAGAGGCAGGAACAGATGAGAAGGGCCCTGCCCAGCTCCTGGGCTCGCTCAGCACCTCCCCACGCTCACGTGGAAGGGCCGAGATAACACCAGGGACAATGGGTTAAACCACTGCCATTCTGGTTTGGCTTCCCAGCAGCATCTATGGAAGCATCAGGATGTTCCGTGGCAAAACATCACCCAGGACCAGTCTCTATAAACCAAGAGAGCAATGGGCTTCTTGCAGCAAGGCTGCAGGACTGGTCTTTAAACGGTCCTTACCCGAAAGCCACGGAAACGAGGGGAAAAGACGGACAGTTTCAGGGATCCAAAGCGAAGGCAGAGTTTATCCCAAAAGGGAAGGGTTGAAAAATAAGCAGAGATGATACGAAACCCTGCAGCTCCCACCACAAAGGACAACTGTCCTACTTCACCAGAGATCTCCCCTCGGATCCATGTTCCTGGAGTCCAGCCAAGGCTCCTCACCTCAGTCCTTTTTAATTTCTCCGTGATGGGCTGAGAGATCCCAGCAGAGCAGAGCTGCTCCCCACTGCACACAGCCCTGGCTGGGGGGCAGAGGGAGGGGAAGTAGCTGAGCTCTAACACCCAACTTCTCTCCTCCTCCTGCCCAAGCAGTAACAGAACTCGTCATGAAGACGAAACGGACTCGCGCTGAGATGATGAGAGACAGCCAGAGCTACTTCCTGACTGATGGAGAATGGAAGTTCACCAACCTGAGCATCATTGAATACATCGAACAGCTGGACAAAGGAGATTTCTCCGTGGTCACCTATGTGGTACGGCGAGTCCTTTCACATCACATTGCTCTGATTGGCCACCAAAAAGAAGATAAAGGAGAAACGAGATTATTATCTGCATTAGGGAACAGGAATTTGCCCAACACAGTGATCTCCTCACCTCAGTTCTGTCCCTCCTCTTCACCAGGTCTCCATGGAGAGGCGACCCACCCTGTACATCTTGAACCTGATCCTCCCAACGTGTGCCCTGTACCTGCTGGACATGGCCGTGCTCTTTGGACCCAGCTCTCTTGAGGAGAAAATCAGTTTCCAGATTGCCATTATCCTGGGCAGCTCCATGTTAGCTGTGATCCTCAACAACATCCTCCCCACCTCCTCCAACAAACCACCCATAATAGGTATCTGTCTTTATTGATTAAAAACTGTTTTTTACACAGGTACCAACTCCACAGGAGGGCTTTGTGTGTTCATGGACACCAGGTCAGGAACAGCTGAGGGCTCTCAGCTCGCTCGAGTTAGAAATGTCCCCCCATCCCCCCCAGACAGGGTTATAAACTCAAGAAAACTCTGCCAATTAAAGGCTCTCTTTGTTTTCTCGTGTCCCACAGTGGTGTTCTTCCTCGGCACCTTCCTGCTCATGATCATGGCCGTGTTGGACACCTTCTTCCTGCTGCACCAGCAGCACAAGTCCCTGCGCTTGGACAAGATTGCCAGAAGCTTCCAGCAAGGTAAAACAACCCATGACCTCTCGCAGGAGCAGGTTTGGTGGGGTTTTACTGCGGGTTTGTTTGAGGCAGGGAGGATGACCCCCAGTCCCTCCACTGGCAGTCGTTTGCTCCTCACAGACGTGCGCAAGGAGCTGGTGATGAGAGCCAGGAGCCACCAGAGCCCGGGACACCCGGCCAAGGTGGGCACCCAAACGCTCGGCCCTGCCAAGACGACCCCGGGAAAGGAGCAGCCAGAAAGGCCCCGCTGGGAATCAGAGCAGGACCTGTTCCTGTCGGTGCTGGAGAAGGTGCTTCTCTACAGCCACCTCCTCCTCTCCCTCTTCTTCTTCACCATTATCTCGATCAAATGGAGCTCCTAGAGCCCAGCTTGGCGCTGGCTCTGTCGGTCCCCACTGCAGTGCTTCTCCCCCCACTGGTGTTTCCCCCTCCCACACTCACAGAACCACCTAAACAAAATAAAATGGAAAACCAACCCCCCAGGGCAGGCGCTCGGTGGGGTCAGTGCTTGGTGCTCCAGTCCAGGAGAACCAGGGGTGTTCTTAAAGCATTCTGAGGGCCAGCAAGGGGTTTGAATAAAACAGTGAAACTGGGGATTCCTTCAGCCTATCCATCTGTAATTCTTAACCACGAACACAGCCAACAGAACAAGGGATTAATGCCCTTCTCTAAGGAGAAGGTTCCACTTTGGGGAAGGGTGTTTAAGAATTGCACCTCAGATAATTAAATAAAACAATCCAAGTCTGGTGTGTTGGAACCATTGTTCCTGGGGGCTTTCAGTAAGGTCTGCATCATTCAGACACCAGGACAGAGGGAACAACAGGATCACTGGGATCAGAGGGGCGATTCTGGGAATGTTTTAAAAACATAACTCAATGTTTTTTTACTCCACCTCAACACATATGTGCTCCTCCAGCTCCTCCTGCAATTGGCTGCACTAAACCACCACAGCCAACCCAGAAAAACACCCTCGGCCTCTGCCTGCAGAGCTACTGAGACAGCTCCCTCTGCACTGCATATCCTGCCGAACACACCCACACCTCAAAGGGCTTTGCAGAACATTCCCTGCACACAGAGAAACAGACGTTTTATTTCCACCACAGAAGATCCAACAGGACTCCATTTATCCACAGGTCTAGCTGGGATCTTGGCCCTTGCTACAAAAACAAAAGCAGAAAGGACAAAATCCAGGAAAACCAGGCTGTTTTCAAGTTACTGTCTTGTTCTCAAACCTTGCAACCTCCTGCCCAAGATCAAAGCCCCAGGCAGGAGGGAGAGCACTTGATTTCAGAGCCTGCAGAGCCTGGCAGCTGCTGCACAAACTGCTCCCAGCAGCTCACAGATCGGCGATGGGTTTGTGGGGCCAGTACGGGTACTTCTCCTTGTCCAGCTTGGTCTCGGGGAAGGCATCGTGCAGGTCATCCAAGGTCATCTGCTCAAAAGGAATCATGCTCCTGAGCTTCTGAAGCTGCAAGTGGGAGCAGAGACAGACACCTTGTAAGTCACTCGTCAGCAAGACAGATAAGAACACGGCGTGTGCCAGGCTGGGAGACAGAGGACACTCAGCAGGCAGAGCCCGGGCCTACCTGCTGCTCGTACTGGGCAATCCGAGCCTTGGAAGCCTGCACGTACTCCGTGGTGCTCTTCGCCTGCAGCAGAGCAGAGGATGGGGTGAATAAAGACCTCAGAGCAGCCTCCCAAAACTGAAAGGGGCTCCAGGGAAACTGAGGAGGGGCTCCTGATCAGGGAGTGCAGGGATAGGACGAAGGGGAACGGTTTTAAGCTGAAAGAGGGGAGATTGAGATGAGATCTTAGAGAGAAAGGTTATGCTGTGAGGGTCTTTGAGGTTCCTTCCAACCCAACCCATTCTGTGATTCCATCATTCTATGACCTAGAGGAAACCCACAATGTGAGCTGGCATTAAAATCCACCATCATTACATGGGGTAAGTGGACAGAACGTTGATCCAACCCCAGCCAGCCAAACCCTTCCGTGTGCAGAGAACCACTGGCTTAGCCAAAAGCCAGAGTGTGTGAAGACCAGAGCTCTGCAGATGCACACAGGGAACAACCCCTCCCTCCCACCCCTTCCCCATCTCCTCAGAGGTCAGAGACAACCCCGGCACTTGGAAGCAGCTTTAACACTCACAGCTTCCTGCTCCTGGGCATCAATTTTGGCAGTTTGTGTGTCCACTGGCTCAGGAACCTTCAGCGCACTGAACTGCGAGCGGGAAGAGAAACCTTTTTATAGACTTTGTCTGAAATAATTCTTTCCACCAAGGCTGCTTTCCCTGGCAGCAGGGGAGCGTTCCAGGAAAACCTCTGGCGAACAAAACCCAGCTGAGAAAGAGACTCACCTTCTTCTGGAACTCGTCCACCATGCCAGCTTTGGCAACCACAGCCTTATAGTGGGCCCAGTCGATGGCCGGGGGCTTCTCTGGCAGAGCCGCCAGCCTGGAGAAGGAGCACATGGTGAGGGGAAACCATGCACAGTGCCAGCCCCTGCCACAGGCAGGGACACCTCCCACTGGATCAGGGGGCTCCAAGCCCCATCTCATCTGGCCTTGAGCACCTCCAGGGATAGGGCAGACACCACTGCTCTGGGCAACCTGGGCCAGGGCCTTCCCACCCTCATAGGAAAACATTTCCTCCTAAGATCCCATCTCAATCTCCCCTCTTTTAGCCCAAAACTGTTCCCCTCTATTCTTTCCCTCCACTCCCTGATCAAGAGCCCCTCCCCAGCTTTCCTGGAGCCCCTTTCAGTACTGTGAAGCTGCTCTAAGATCTCCCCACAGCCTTCTCTTCTCCAGGCTGAACACTCCAGCTCTCTCAGCCTGTCCTCATACAGGAGGTGCTCCAGCCCTCGGATCATCTCCGTGGCCTCCTCCGGGCTGTGGACTCCGACACTCACCGAGCAGCGAGTGCGTCACTGCGGGTCTTGAGAGCGTTGAACATGGCCCTCTGGTTGGGGGGGACCCTCTCGGCGAAGGCCGCCCAGTCAATGGCCTTGATGGCAGCTCTGCGCCCTGCCATGCTTCCTGTCTGAAAGACAGCGGGGTCAGCGCAGGAGTGGGGACACTGGGAACGGCGGCGGGGGGCAGCTGGGAACGTGAGAAAGGAGGAAAGAGACCGGGAACCAGGGGGGAGAGAGAGAAAGAGACCAGGAATCGGGAGTGGGGGGAAGACCAGGAATGAGGGAAAGTGGGAGAAGACACCAGAAATGCGGAAGGCGGGACACTACAGTCAGGAACTGGGGTGAAGGAAGCCAGGATCGGGGGAGGGAGATTAGAGCCGGGAAACAGAGGGGAGACCAAAACAGAGGGGAGTTGAAGACAGAGAACAGGGAGAGACGGGGTGGGCAGGGAGACTGGGAACGGGGGCAGAAAAGTGGGAAGAGACAAGAAACGGGGAAAGAGGGAAGAGACCGGGAACGGGAGAGAGTCGAGGAATGATGAAGCGCTGGGGGAGGAGAAAGCCGATACGGGGGGTCACCGGGAACGAGGCGAGGGTTGGAGCCGGGGAACGGAGGGGGAAGCGGGAACGCAGGGGAGAGGCGCGGGGAACCGGAGGCCGCTCCTTTAGCCCAGACCCTCCAAAGACCCGGCCCGTTCTGCGCCCCAGGTTCCCGGCCCGTTCGGGCGCGGGGCTCCCGGGGGTCCCACTCTCCCCCCTGTTCGCCCCGCGGGTCCCCGCTCCCCCGGCTCCACTCTCACCTTCAGTGACCGCCACAGCCGTCTCGGGTGCAGACCTCGCCTCGCCGGAAGTTCCGCCCCGATCGACCAATCGGAGCGCGGCCTCCCCAGAAGTCCCGCCCCCTCCCCGGAAGCGTTCCCCGCGCAGCGCCATGGCGGAGCTGGCGGCAGCGGAGGCGCCGCCGCGGGGCCGCACGCCCAGCCCGGGGCCGCCGAGCCCCCGCGCGGCGGGGGCGGGGGCCGGGCCCGCGCACACCCCACAGACCCCGCCCGCCTCCTCCTCCAAGTGGGTGCGGCTGAACGTGGGCGGAACGTACTTCGTGAGCACCCGGCAGACGCTGTGCCGCGAGCCCAAGTCCTTCCTCTGCCGCCTTTGCTGCCAGGACGGGCCCGAGCTCGGCTCTGACAAGGTGAGGCGGCACCGGTAGCCCCGACCGCCTGGTACGGCCAAGGACAGCCCCGGTGTCCCCAGGTCCAGTAGCGCTGTCGCCCCTAGTACCACCAGAAACAGCCCCGGTGTCCCCAATCCAGCACCCCGGAACCCTCGGGATGGGCAGGGACAGTCTCGGTGTCCCCGGTCCAGCACCTCCCAGTACCAGCAGAGACAGCCCCGGTGTCCCCGGTACAAGCAGGGGCAGCCCCGACCCCCAGGTACCAGCTGTGACAGCCCCGGTGTCCCCAGAGCCAGCACCCCCTGACCCCCTGGCAGAGGGGCAACCTGGACAACCCCGGTGTCCCCAGGAGCCATTAGCACACCTTTCCCAGGCAAAGGAACCTAGGCTCTCTAAGAGAATCTCTTCAGTTCATGGGTTTCAACTGAAATTATAATTTTCCTGGTACCCCTTAACCTCCCCTGTTGCCCCTCTGCAGGACGAGACAGGGGCCTATCTCATCGACAGAGACCCCACGTACTTTGGCCCAATACTGAACTACCTCCGCCACGGGAAGCTGATCATAAACAAGGAGCTTGCGGAAGAAGGTAAGAGGGAAATGGGGAAAGAACTGCAAACACTGACTGGCAGCCCTCACCTAAAACCAGCCTGGGTTCCCCAGGGCAATGTGTGCAGCACAGCCTGGCTTGGGCTGATGGTTGGACTGGGTGATCTTAGAGGTCTTTTCCAGCCTCGGTGATTCCACGATGTTCCCAGGGAAAGGGGGATGATCCTTCTTAGAGAGCCTCTAAGTCAGAAAAGGAGGGGACAGCTACTTGGTCATTTTGCAGCAGCCCAGATCAGGCACAGCCTGTTCAGTTTTGGGGATTCTATTCCGTCTGGGCTGGATTCAGAGTCAGAATCAGCTGTTTCAGCCCTGCAGCACAGTCATCTTCACTGTGCCCTTACAAAGTTACAGAATCTGCCTCTGCTTCGGGTTCCTTTCCAGGGGTACTGGAAGAAGCTGAGTTTTACAACATCGCGTCCCTCGTGCGGCTGGTGAAGGAGCGGATTCGGGACAACGAGAACAGAACCTCTCAAGTGAGGCCCAGGAGCATCTGCATTACAAAACCAGTACCACCCCTTGGGTTTAGCAGTCGTCTCTAACGGGGGAATAAGTGCTGTTGGGTGGATCCAGGGCATAGGGAGGACGGTGGGTCCGTTACAGATAGCACAGACCAAGAGTTGTCTTGTCAGGATTGTAGGGAAAGGCCATGGAGAGCTGAACAAGAGGGGCCAGGAGCAAGAATGGGTGGTTAGAAATCAAAACCATTCTGCTTTGGTAGGTAAAGAACAGTTCAAACTCCTCCTTCTCCAAACCATTTTCTGCCCCTCATATCCATCTCTCCGGCAGCTTTCCTGTGCCTGCTCAGCTGGCATCAACACACATGGTAGGTTCAATAGCAGAAGAGAAACATTTCCAAAAAGCAGTAAATGGCTTTGAAAGCCAGAGGAGTTTTGCTTCCACTGGCTCTGGGACACTTGGAAGGCTTTGAAGGGAAGGCTGGAAGCCATTTGGACCTGGTTTAGAATCTGCTGGGCAGGCACAAGGGTGAAACCTCGGAGAGCTGGTGGGGCTTGGACTGTCCCAAGTGACAAGAGGACAGAGCAGGGGAGGCTTAGTCATTTCCTGGTGTGGTACTTGTACACCAGCTCCTCAGCTTGTTTGTGTTCTGCCTGCCTCAGGGACCTGTGAAGCACGTGTACAGGGTCCTGCAGTGCCAAGAGGAGGAGCTCACACAGATGGTGTCCACAATGTCCGACGGGTGGAAGTTTGAACAGGTACTGTTCCCCTTGGAAAGCTGCACTGGGAATGGGCAAGGTTTGCTGTTGCATTGCACTTTGCACTGCTCTTCTCCTTGGAATAAGCAGTGTGGGCTGAGCTGCAGTCCCCTGGTGTGAAACAATTGACAGGGAAAGGCAGAATTCCCTCCAGCTGCCAAGAGAGATTTTGGTTTTCTCATGGGACTTCTTGCATCCTTGTCAAACCCCAGAGCAATTCTTCCTTTCTCCTGCATTTCACCACATGTGCCAGGAAACAGTACAAGGGTTTTATGCCGGAAAACTAGCAGAGCCATGAAAAAACAGCACAGCTTTCCTGGAAGCTCAAAGTCACGACTGCAGTGTTTGCTAAAGAGGCACTGAGTGACACAAGAAATGTGCTTCCTGCAGGTGCCGTGGATACAGGCACTTCCCAACATCCAAAAGGCTGGTTCAGGAACCAGCAGGGAGCCAGAAGCAGTCAGAGCTGTTGCAGCCTTGTTGTCTGGGCTCTCAGAGGAGCTTGTGGCCTTTGGCCTCTCTGCCTCGCACCATTCAGTCCTGCTGAAGTTAAGGCTGAACAGACATTTGCTGTTTTAATCAGGAACCTGTTCTCCTGCCCACCCACAGTTCAGCGGTCTGGGAGCTGCTCTCCATCAAGAGATACTTGGTGGTTGTTGAGTAAATAGTGGTGTGAGATATCCAAGAGCCTAAACAAAGACAGGGAGCGGGGAAGGAAAGGAAAAAGTACCTTTTTTTTTTTAACCCAGTGTCTATCTTTTGCTCTCAGCACAAACATCAAAACCAGTTTAAAACTGTACTGGGGGTCAGGCAGCACGACAGCCCCCAGGCCTCCTGCAGGTGCCCTGTCCCGATGTCACCTGCCTGAGGAGGCTCTGGTTGTGTCAGTCTCGTAGGGAAAGAGGGAGCTCTTCTCCAATCCCTTGGGACGCGGCAGCTTCCCAGATATCACAGCTGGTGAGGTTCACACGGCTTCCTTCAGATTGCTTGGATTTATTACCTGGAAAGCAGAACCGAGCTGTAATTGAGAAATGAGCTCTGCACTCCAGGATGTCCCTTCAATGCAATAGTGATAAATGAGACAGATGGGGTTTCTTGGCTCGAGGCCAGGCCCCTCATCGCAGCAGTAATAGAATATAATCCCATATATAGAGCTATCAAGCTCCATCCTGACAGCACCTACGTAAGGAACGGTGCCAGTTGCCACATGTCCTTGGATAATCTGACATCTGTGTGGGAAGGAGTTGCCTTTCCCATTTTCACACAGCAGAGTCAAACGGCAAGCAGAGAGCAGCACAGCCTGGAGCAGAGCCTGTGCATCCTGCCCCGAGTCCGAACTCCAAAACCTGGCCTGTTCTTCCTTCTCCTGCCCTCAGCAGCTGGAAAACGTTCTGTTGTGTCTGGCATCGCAGTTTCAGGCTGGGATTTCTTCCCGGTGCCACTGGAGGCTCTGGAGCTCAGTCTGTCAGCCTCTGGTGGCACAGGAGGCGCTTCAGGTCCAGGTCCCAGGGGGCAGTCAGACCTCACAGAGCAGTTGTAGGAATAAGGCGAGAGGGAATTTTTATTGCTAATTACCTTGTCCTTCTCCTGCTGCCCAGCTGATCAGCATTGGATCTTCCTATAACTACGGAAATGAAGACCAGGCAGAATTCCTCTGCGTTGTGTCCAGGGAACTCAACAACTCCACCAATGGCATTGTGAAAGAGCCCAGCGAGAAGGCGAAGGTGAGGGATTTGCTCAGGTGTATTGATAGAGTTCCCCAGGCAAAGGAAAAGTCCTTCTGACACCTGCAGGTCCATAATGTGCAGTAGCAGCTCTGTGTGCCAGCTCTCCTGCTCCCTCCTGCATGCATGATCTGCTCCTTTTGGAAGATCTCATGTTCACTGTAGGACAAGAGCTGAGGCTGTTTGTGTCCTTCAAATTAAGACAAAATATATTGGAGGAAAGAGACTTGAAAAGGAGGACAGCATAGCCAGGACCTTCAAGGCTGGTCACGTTTTGAGGTTGGAGGGTTTTTTCCTCTTTCAGTCCATTCTTTTTGTCCCCAGAATGGCAACAAAAGGTGACTTCCCTAACTCCTGGCAGGCAGCAGGGTTCTGGAGAAGGGGCTCAGTTGGCTTTAACCAACCCAACGCTTGTTGTGGCAGCACAAACTCCAGCAAACTGCTCTCACCTTTGTCCAGCTTCCCTTTCTCTGCGAAACGCCAGCGCTCTGAACGTGAACTTGTGCATCTGAACCTGTGCAGGGTGTTCATAGGAGGTCTCTTCTCTTTCAGATTCTGCAGGAGCGAGGATCGCGGATGTGACTGAGGCGTCGGCTCCGTTAGAACTGGGCGGTGCCAGAGTGCAGTGCCCAAGCCCATCCTGCCAACGGCCAACGATTCTGGTCAGAACCAAAGGCTTCCCTCTGACCCTGGAAACCAAGGAAGG
Organism: Dromococcyx pavoninus; assembly: GCA_033558185.1. NCBI lineage: Eukaryota > Metazoa > Chordata > Aves > Cuculiformes > Neomorphidae > Dromococcyx > Dromococcyx pavoninus. The sequence continues at coordinate 19,944 of JAUMJL010001249.1, read as the reverse complement.
GAGGGACTCCTCCACTTGGATGGTCCTTGCCACAAGTATTTCTTCTAGTCTCTCGGCCAGCGCCGTACGGAGTTTCTCCAGCTGTGGCTGGGCTGGGTTCCCTCCTGGAGCCCTTGGGGAAGCTGCGGAGGGCCAAGGGCCCTTGTGAGGCCCCGTGTTCCCCAGCCTGGCGTCGGCAGGAGGAGCCGGGTTTGAGCTGCGCCCAGAGCAGTGTAGGGACCTTGCCAGGCTCCCCCTCCTGCCCAGCCACCCCCCAAATCAGAGCAGGGCTTGAAGTGGAGGAACAGAATAACGGCTCGACAGAAACCCACTGGACCCTTTTTCCATCTTGCTTTGTGTCTGTTCCTTGTCCAGCTCCAAAGAGCTGAGGGAGCGAAGCTGTGTGTCTGTCTGTTGACACCATTCCACATGGGCTCCAGGCACCTTCCAGAGCCCAGTTCCTCGCATGTGTAAACAGAGACACCCGTGTTCCCCCGGAACAGCAGCGGAGCAAGAGCTGTATCCCTTACTCTTCTCTGCTGAAGAGTGGTGACCCCTTCCCTGCCGCAGCCATACCTGAGCCTGGTGCCAAGGCACAAGTTTAGGGACTTGCTGCTGCCAAGTTCAGCTTTGCCTTGTTCGTCTCCAGTAGCGCAGGCTCTGTCTCTGTCCCCCTCAGACAGGAGGCCTGCAGGCGGCATTTCTTTCGTACTGTAGCCAGGAGGTAGGCGTGGGTCAGCCCCCGTTTACGTGCAGTGATCGATCTCAGCCCCTCATGTCCCCACCTTGAATCGCGCAGGGGCACAGGGAGCTGGGGAGGGGGTGAAGAGTTGCCAAACTGGTGTGGTGTTTCTTGTCCAAAGTGATGTGTCGACTCCTGTGACCTTTCTTTCTTTCTTTCTTTCTTTCTTTCTTTTCGGAATGCCTTGGGTGGATGTGCAAAATGTTCGTGCCTCTCTTGAACTCTGCTCTTGGCCAAAGCGCCGTCTCTGCTTCCCCTCTGTCACTCTGTGCCATCCCTGGCCGAGGGCACCTCCCTCCTCGTCTGGTAAATGGAGTTTCTTACGAATTTGCTGCATGTTTTTCCCTTTTCATCCTGGCTTCGTTCTTTGTAGCCCAAGTGTCCACACACTTGGGTCTTCTTGACTCAAGTCCCAAACCGACATTAAACACCGAGCTCTGGAGATGCTGGAACTCACAGATATTAAATCACTCAGAGCAGACGTTTCTCAATAAAATATTGGAAAATTCCTCCCCTGGACTGAGGAGTTGGGCTCGTTTCTGGAGGGCATCAGTGACCTGGGGTCTCCTCAAAGATCTGAGATGGAATCAGGCAGATTTCCCATCTCATCACTTGTTTCTGATGGGACCTTGCAGTAGGACGTTACTGATGGTCCAACCACCACGTCAGCAAACAAGACGTGCAGCAAGGACAGAGTCGATGCTGCTGCACTCGGCCTCGTTCCCAGCCAGTCCTCTCCCACCCTGCTTTGCCAAACCTCCCCTCTGGCAGAGGCATTGCCTCACGCTCAAGAAAGCCTGGTTAATTATCTGTGTTCGTTTAATCCTGGTAACGATGGACTGTGCCAAATGTCTTTGAGTTCACGCTTGCCATCGCGCTGGAGATCCCGGCTCCTCTCTCCCTCTGCCCTGGTTCTGACCTGCTGTGGTGTGACAGACGGCGTGTCCGCTGGGCCTCAGGAACACCGTGACGTGTGCAGCCCCTCCTGTCGCTGTCTCGTAGCCTCGGTTGTTGTACATCTGTGCTCACAGCTAAGAAGTTGCATGTTTGCAAGTCAGCAGAGCCCTCCCATCCGCTGCCTTTCCCTTTCTCAGAAGGAGTTTCTGGGAGCTGGTTCAGAAGCACCAAACTAAAGGCAACAGGAACGGCTGCGTCACATCGGTGGCAGCTGAGCGAGCTCAGCAACGCCGGCTGCAAGGGGAGACTTTGTCCAGTACAGCTCAAGTCAATAAAAACGGTACCTCAGTGCTCTTCTGTGTCACCAGAAATGCCACATGTGGTGAAGGTCACCAGAGGGAAGAGTGATCACTTCACCTGAGCCACCGAGAGCCTGGGAACTGCCACGACTAGCCGAGCGGGACAGGGATTTAACTCCTGTGCCCAGGACACACCCTCACAGCTGCTGTTCACAGTGAGGACGTGCCTGGGCGCTGGAGACTCCTTGGGTTCAACTGCAGGGTCTTTACATTCACCAGGACAAGTTTATGGTAGCAAACCAGTCACTGGCACTGGACACTCGAGGGTGTGGGTGCTGTTTAGGACCAGGCGTGCAGGTACCTTCCCACGGGAGGATTTCTCCTTTCCCAACTGTGCTGGGTCACCTTCACCCAAACAGTAAGGCTGCTCTCTGCATTTGCTGCCCTCTGTTCTCAGACAGTGCTTCTCCTCCCACTGCCTTTCACTCACTCACAGCTGTATCAAAAGTAGTGCTGAGTTAGGATGCAGTTTGTCCCATTCCCTCTAAAAAGGGAGCACGTTGTGGTGAGTCAGGGTAGATCTGGGTATTCAGGAGCGCTCCTGCCTCTTGGGACGTTCCCAATTGAAGCATTGATCCTGGGAATGCAGAATAGGACACTTTGGGTTTTTTTAACCTTTCCCAGTGGCCTGAATTGTTCCCTTACTGCAAGGCTGGAAATGCCCTCTCGAAGTGTCTTTGTTTCTGCACATTTTTAAAAGCCAATCTCTCTCAGGGTGGCTGCGTGCGCTGAGGCGGAGGGGGTGGCGGCAGGGCCGGGGCCGGAGCTCCCCTGCCCCCAGGCCGGGGGGGGTTGTACAGTTTGTCCCATGTCAGTGCCTTTTGCTACTGTCTCTCTGTTTATTAAATGTGTTTGGATAACACTTGAGATGCTGTCATTATTATTTTTTTTTCCAATAAAGATTCTGAAGTGGGTTTGAGGAGTTTGACCGAGCGCTCTGTGCCCTGCGGCTCCTCTGCTTCCTCCCCACACAAACCCTGTGTGTGGGGAAGGACACAGGAAGGCTGGGTGCCTGCTTCTGGCTCCACGTCATCTACACCAGTCGTTTGTCAAGAGGAGAATTTAATTGGATTTCTGAGTCCTTGGTTACTTTCAGAGGAAAAGACAAACTGAAGCAGGTTTCTGATTTTTCTATTGTACAAAAGAATCCAAACATCTGCATTCCAGTGGGAGGTGTCCCTGCTCATGGCAGGGGGATTGGAACTGGATGATCTTTAAGGTCCCTTCCAACCCAAATCACTCTATGATTTATCTTCCCGTTTCCCCTGACAGCCCCAAGCCGGTAGAACATTCACACAAGCATTAAACGAGAGATAAGAAAGGAAGAGGATTTTTGTCAGCTTTGGTTGCAAAGCCCCTACTCCACTCTGGCCCAACTCGTGTGGCGGAGATGTCCAACTGTTGCCAACAGCTGCCCTGAGATGCAGCCAGTCTGCAGCAGAGAGACTTTAAACCCCCTTTCTCAGCCTTCTCTGTGTTGGAAAGGGCACAAAAGGCTCCACCCCACCTTCCCCCCTCCAGAGGGGAGGCTCAGGCCCACCCTGGCCTCTGCACTGTGTCTGGGAATCCCTGGGGCTGAGGCCACCTCCCCGGGACACCGCAAAGCTCCCATCATTCCCCAGCGGGTTTGCCTGCAGCACGATGAGTTTTTCTGGCCTGCCCGCTCGTGTCTGTGGGCAAAGAGGAAACCCGAGCTGACAGCAGGCAGGAGTTTTACCACGGCCTGTACCCTGCGCAGGGCTCGCTCTGCTCTGCCTCGGGCTGTCACACAAAGACAAAGGTCAGCCCGACGCCCACCTCCACGTGGAACGGAGTCACTGAGCCACACCTCTACAGGAAGAAAGCCTGCATGCATTTTGAGCCTTCTAATTTGTTTGGGAAACAAGGACCTCAGCCATGTCTTTCCACCTCAATCCAGTTTTGAGGCAGTGACTGAAGGTTTGACCCCACTTTCCTAAAGGCAAATAACCTCCACATGCTCTCTCCCTTCCAGGGCTGGAGAAACACGTTGGTTTCTCCAAACCACAGTAAAGAGCTGCAATCCCCCAGCAGTTGACTCAGCTGGAGGTGTAACAGATGAGCAAAGGCATCAATGTTTGGCCTTCCGGCAATATTCCCAGTTGGAGGACTCCACCCCCCTTCCCAGGGGTTCCTCAGACTTCACCAGATGGGGGTGGGATGCAAGTCCATCACCAGCCTGAAGCGAGGAGTTCTTGGGTTTCGTGGGTCTCAGATAGGTCCCCGGTGAGCTGAGAGCTCAGCTGGTCCCTGCGCCACCAAGGAAATCCCGGGGGCAACAGGGCCTCCAGCGCGGCCTGGACGCACCGCTGGGCCTGAGCAACGCGAGCGGCCGTGGCTGAAAATGAGGAAACCATCTGGGCAACCAGGCAAGGAGCCAGGCCCTTAACCCAGGAGCCGAGTTCGAGCTCAGAAACCCCCCAGGCCTCAGGGGGTTCCCAGACAGTGATCGGGGGGAGCTGCAGCAGGGCTGAACCCTCACCCACAGCCCATTGCCCCTCCTGGGCTCCATCCTCACCTGGAGCTCGAGTTCTCACCCAGCTAATGATAAAGTAACTCCATTTCTCCAAAAGCCCCACTTTTGAGGGAACAAACCGCACTCCACACCCTCACAAACACAGGACATTTATGCCAGAACCCCCCCCAGCTTTGAGCTGTCCTCAATAACCTCAGCCGGGTTCCCAGCAAAGGCCTCCCTCCCCCAGGCAGCCCAGTGCCAGCATCAGTGCGGTCCCTGCCCGGCTCCCAGGTAGCACAAACCCCCCCAGCACAAGGGACCAGGGCAGCATGTCACAGCATGAGCCAGAGCCACTTCCAAAGCCCCTACCAGTGTGAATTTACACAAGCACATCCTCCTCAGCCCCATCTCCGTTGCCCTGGGGAGCACTCTCCTCCTCAGCACCCACCTCCCCGCCTCCTTTCCTGGACCCTGGGCCGACCACAAGCCCCGGCCAAGGTTGGGGACCAAGGGCGAGCTCACACACAGACCATCTGCCATCCCCCACCAGTCTGAGGTTCACCACCTGCTTAGAGAGAAGGGACAAGCTGCATCTTGCTGGATTCCTGCGAGCTGTGGAAGCTGTCGGCACACGCTGTGGTGCCAGCTGCCTCCACATCCCCCTTCCCATCTCCACACCAAGCAGCATTATCCCCAGGAGTGGCCGATGATCATCAAACCAGGTCCCAAAAGCGGGATTTCTCACCCATGTCACGCCAGAACTGTTGATGATCAATGAGCACAAAGCAGCCGTGTGGATCCAAAGCCAACCCAGGGGAGCAGAAATCAGCAGGGAGAGAGATCAAATGCTGAGCGAGGCGAGGAGTTGGGCTCAAATGCAGCTGGGTAGCAAACAGGGTGCAGGGGCTGCGGGAGAGAAGCCCACCTGAGGGTGATCAGGCTAAGTAAGAGCTGTTAGTGCAGGCAGGATCCTGTGGCTGTGGGAGGGATGCTATGGAAACTGATTGGGAAATTCATGATAAGCCAGCACTGTTCCCTCAGCACGGGCAGGGCTGGCCCGTAGGGGTTTCACCAGGGTTGTTTGGGACCTGTCTCAGTCCCAGGCACAAATCTATGAATCTACTTTCAGGTGTTTGGAGAGCTTGGTTTCTACTGGGTCTGCCTGGGTTCAAGGGAAGAATCAGAGCAGGAGTTTGATTTGGGACCCAACCTGGGATGGGAATAACTCGCTGCTCTGAACCACTCTGCGACTGCACAGCTGAAACATCACTTGTTGTCCCTTCCTTTAAAACAAAAACCAAACCCCCAAACCAAACAACCCCTCGACTTCCCCTAGGAGATTCTAATCTGGATCTCTGGAACTGGTCTTTCTCCAAAGCAGTTTGCAAGCTCAGACCTTTGTTTTCCAGGCACACAGTTTGCCCCAAACCCCCTGCCGAGGCTCCCGGGCTCGGGCCCAGCTCACAGAGACACAGAGAGAGAGCAGGGCACCCCGGGCACCCCCACAGCCTGTCCCCTTGGGGCTGCTGACAACGGGTCCCACAGACACAAACCTGCAGAGCTGGGCCAGGCTTCACCACTGGGGCCAGGGATTCAGTCACAGCTGGATCCAGGTACTCTGCTCACGGCACGCTGGGTCACCTTGGAAAAGTCAGCTGGGTGTAACACAGCCTGCCTGGGAGAGGACAGCAAATAAGTCAGGGGCTCAGGATGAAAAGGTACTTAAAAAGTCACGTATGAAGGTATTTATGAAGAGAAGTTCTTGGTACACCCACCCGACCCTGAATGACCTCCAAACCAGTTCACAACCCGCCCAGTTTACAGGAAACAGCCCGCTCGGTGCTCCCAGCCTGGTCACACACCCATAAAGTGCTGGTCCAGCACGCCCCAGCACGGAGCTGAAAGGTGCTGCCACACAGCAGGACACAGCCCTAACGTACCACGAACAAGACACTTTCTCCTCCATCTCCACCCCTGCTCCCAAGCCATGGGCACTGTCTGGTGTTGGAACATCGCTCCAAGCCCTACCCTGGGCCAGCAGCTCTGCCTCTCCATCAGCACCCTGTGGCTGTGGGGGATGTGGGCTGCTCTTTCCCCGCAGAGGCACCCACCAGCCACAAGTACCATCATCCTAAACCCTTTCCTAGGAGGTGAGCCACATCAGTGCCCTGTGTCTCTCAGCACAAAGGGCTGCCAGCAGCCCCGCCAGTGCTCTCATCCACTGGACCCCATCACGGGTGAGGGAAACTGAGGCATGGAAGAAGCAGAGAGAATCCCTGTGAGCACTCCTGGTCTGCCATAAACAACAGCTACGGCTGCTCCATCCCAGACAGGGAAATGCAAGGTTTCAGTGCTGGTGTCCTGGGGTCACTGGGAGAAGAAGAAACATTCTCTGCACAAGAGAGAATCAGCTCATCGGGGCAGATGATGATTGCAGAGTGTGGCCAGAAAGGAGGGCAGAAACCTGCAGCGTGTTCTCCCTTGTCCCACCCCAGGACACCTGCCCGTCCCCAGGTACCCCACGGGCTGGCAGAGGGAAGCACCTTTGCCCCAGTTCACCTCTCACTAACCAAAGCGCAGTGTTTGCACCCAGGTGTGGCTGTGAACTTCACTCCTACTCCCAACACCACTGGCACAAGGTGATGGTGTGCAGGTGAAAATCTGCCCGTGCCCCTGCTCTTCCACGGTCCCTGCTCAGCCCCAGGAGCAGGTTGCCTGAGAACATCGAGCCCATAGGAGCATGAAAGCACACACCAGCCCTCCCGGTTGGCAGCGCCAATCCCACCTGGTTACCTCGGGAAGGGTTAAGCCAAGGCTTCGCACCGCTGCTGTCATTTGGTGTAGCCAGCACCGGAACAAACTTGTTCCTTTACCTTTATGCAGGCAGAAGGCAGCGAGGAGACAGTGAGGAGGTCATGAGGAAACCATGAGGAGGCAGCAAGGAGGCCATGAGGAAACCAAACTGCTGCCGAACAGGCTCAAGAGTTGGACAGGGCAGATGGGAACGGAGAGGAGCCCGGCTGCTGCCTCTTCGTGCAGGTTTGCTGTTGACTGGCGGAGGTGTGGGGCTGCTCTCCAGGCAGTTCTCCCCGAGACACGAGCACTCGAATCAGTGGCATTATTTGCGCCTGCCTAAAGTGCACAGAAAATTAAAGTGCGCTGAGCCCCACGGCCGTGGTTTGTGTCTCGGAGTCCCTTCCCACGGGCCCCCTCCGCTCCTTTGTTTTGGCTGTGAGCCAGGCAGCATCAGAGCCCCTGGGAAATGATGTCAAGGTTAATATTGCAACAGACCTCATCAAAGCTTTCAGTCACTACTGCAGCAGAAGATCAAACCATGGGCCAGGAGCTGAGCCACCCGCACCGCGCGGGAGCCACACGCTTGCTGCCTCTCATTCAGCCAACCCTGGGCTCCGCCTGAGGTATGAACCTTTCTCCGTGTGTCACCAGTTTGAAATAAGGAACGAGATACAACTATGATTAATAGTTAAAGCTACATATAAAGCTCATTTGTAGCTATAGTTTTAGGAAAGTAAACGCTCTTTGAGTGCTAAATAAATATTGTGCTGTGCAGTGACCTCGTGGGCACCTTTTTTTGAGCTCATTCAGCTGCCAAAGATTTTTTTTACTACATGGTTATTCGTGTAGAGAGGATGGTGAATATATATCTATATATATCTATCACTGAGTATTTCATGGTGCCGGTCTCAAAGGAGTCAAATCTGGGATCTCTCAGAAGCTCCAGATCTAAGCAGAGGCAAAGCAAAAGCCTCTCCGCAATCACCGCACCCTAATTAACGGCTTTACAAATGTTTCCTCACCACCAGCTCTTTCTAGGTGGGTGCAGTTTTCCTGATGGTCACACACAAGCTTTAGCAGCTTCTGTTTTCCTTGGCGTTTGCTGGGTTTTTCCTTCTCTCCTCAGCGCATGAGCTGAGTGACCTTAGCAATTGCCAGCAAGGGGACTCTGTATGATGAAAGCAGGTGAAAGGGAAAATCAGGGCGGAACCAGGTAAGGCCGATTCCTAACTCCGAGGAGGTGTGGTCCTACCCTGTACCTGGCTGTGGTCACAGCCTTATGAAGTATAAAAGGGGAGGGCAGCTGTTTCTCAAGCAATCCATTGCCAAGATCCTGTAGAGAGAAGGAAGGGAGGTGCTGGAAGAAATGCAGAGCAAGAAGTCTAAAGTGTCAGCTGCAAAAGGTGTGGGACGCGCTGGTGCCTCCAAGCCTCGGGAACACCACCAACTCTTCCCTGTGGACCTGTTGGCTGGGCTGAGGGCTGCGTGGTAGCTGTGGTCCCTTCCTCATCAGGCCAGCTCAGGTGGAGAAAGAAGCCATCATGTCCCAAGGAGGAGGAGCAGTGCGTGGACCTGCCAAGCCCCAGGACCAGGGATGGGCCTGGATGGTCCTGCTCGCCGCTGTGCTGCTGCAGGCCCTGACTTTGGGCTTCCCCTCCTGCATCGGCGTCTTCTTCACGGACCTCCAGCACGAGTTCCAGGCCAGCAACAGTGAGACGTCGTGGTTTCCATCCATCATGGTAGCCGTGCTGCACGGAGGCGGTAAGTAGCAGCTGCAGGGAAGGCCTTCCACAGCCTCCTGTGGCGGTGTTGGTGACGAGGGGCCATGAGGGCACTGATAACATCTCGTCAAGGCAGACGGTGGAAGGGACTGGGAGGTGGGAGCAGCCCGGCTGACGGGCAGCGCCCAGCACCCACAACCACCTTCATCACCCAGGCCACAGCCGAGTGTCCATAGAGACCGAGTTCCTTTTCACCACCCTAAGAGACAAAGAGGGTGAATCCCTTTCTCAACCCAACTTCTCTAGACCAACAAGAACTTAATTATCTCCATAGAGGCTCTTTGAATAAGCTGCCAGGTGGAGCTTTCTTGATTCATCTTCTGCCCATGAGAGCAAATCTCCTTCCACGTGCCACGACAACTGTGTTCTTCACGGCTGAAAGACGCCAAAAGCCAAGCTCCTCCAGGCTGAGGCAGAGTGCTCAGAGCAGCTCCTTGGGCGGTGGCAAGGAGCGTGCATCGAAGCGGCATCAGGGTGGACGTGAGCAGAGCTGGATTAAAGCAGAATGTGGGTCAGGCGGCACCCTCAGGGTGAAGGGGGGTGGATGGAGGGCTGTGCTTTGCAGACAGGACAGTGAATCACCAAAATTTTACCCAAAGAAAATGCAGGAGCTGCACAGGAGAGGGGCCCCAGATCCCCCACCCCAACTATTTCTGCATAGAAGAGAAAATCAAACGCCCAGCAGCTCGAGGACTTCCCAACAAGGGGTCTGTGCTGCTGCTGACCCCTCCACTGCAACTCCTGTTTTTATTTGACAAACAGACTACCCAAACCCCACCAGGCAACAGAAGCAAAGTATCCAGTGACGTCCACGTATCTGAGCTGCTCCCTCAGTTCATCCCTGTCCCGTCCCACACCAGTGAAAGGTGACACTACAAAGGGAATAAAAGCAGAGCCCTGAGTCACACTGCTGCCAAGGCTGTGGCAGGTCCAGGCTCTGCTGTTCAGGACCTGGCTGGCAGCCACCTGGCACAGGAGAGAGCTCGCACCTCAGCTAAAGCAACTGGGTCCAGAATTACAAGGTGTGGATGGAGAGAGACCTGAGGGGAAGTGGCTACAGAAGGAATTGTCACCGAAGGTCAGCAGAAACAAGAGTCCTTGGGGCTTCGACTTTGGAAATGGCTGCACATTCCCTGCGCTGCCTCCCATCCCCTCTCAGAGCAAATCTGCCTCCTCTTGCAAGGAGTTTCACAGAGGCAGCAGGTCACCGAGGGCAATTTAGGAGATTTTGTAGCAGAGTATTTTAAAAACACAGTGAAGTGAGTGGAAGTACACAGAAATAACACCTTGTCTGGCATCTCTTACTCAGAGACATGAGTCCTCTGCTTTTTCAAACCATTCTCAGAATTTATGTCACACAAGAACAGAATTACATTTACAGGCCCTTTTTCCATTCCATTTCCAAGAGTTTTAACTAAAATCCATCACAAGGAAGGCCAGAAATACCACCTGATGGCCCCAAAACCAAGCAGATCAGAGGAGCCTTCCCTTCAGCTAACGAGGGAGGACCAGGGGACACATTGTCTGTTCCGAGCTCCCCTCCCACACCACACTGTGGGGACTCTCCTCAGGGTCTCTCGACTAAACGGTTTGATGATCGCAGCAGTCCAGCAGGTACAAAACACCTCTTCCCTCCCTAACGGCTTCCCTTTTCCCTCCAGGGCCCCTGTGCAGCCTCTTGGTGAAGCGCTTTGGCTGCAGGTTTGCCGTGATGCTGGGGGGCCTGCTCAGCGGCGTGGGCATGGTGTGCAGCTCCTTCTGCAGGTCCATCAGCCAGCTCTACCTCACAGCCGGCCTCGTCACGGGTGAGTGCTGAGGAGCAGCAGCGAAACCCAGCCGCGAGAGCCCTGACTAAGCGCTCCCATTTTTCCACTCATCCATGAAATAGGATAAATCCAAAGCCCCTCAGCGCAGCTGGATGGGCCCTTTACACCCTTTCACACACACCTCCTTCAGCCAAGCCCACAGGAAAGTGCTTCAGTCTGGAGAGAGCTGCAGGTCTGCAGAGGGTGGAACGGAGACCAAAGCTGTCCTTTTTAGTGGCTTCTCAGCCTTTTGTCTTTGAATAAGGGAGGGGTTTTTCCAATCTTGGAATGTAATGTGTTGGGACAAAGTCCTTCCCAAGCTCCCTGAGCTTGTATTTCACCACTCCCAATCGAGGGAAATGTGAAGATACCTTTTTTCTAACAAAAGAACCTGTTGGTTTTGGACAGAAGTAACCGATGGGAACATTTCCTTTCCAAATATTTCTCTCATGTGACTGCTGTTCAACCCCTGCTCTTTCCTAACACACATCAATTTCTGCAGCCAGGTTACTCAGGGACCAGTCCTGTTGGAGCTTGCAAGCTAAGCTGCACAGAGAGAAAAACAACAAATAACTCCCTGAGCCCTGGCAAAAGTGTCAGGAAAGCAGCACTGCTTGTTGCATGCGCCATAAAAACCAAGTTGTGATGAACAATTCCATAACAATCCCAGGAGTGGCAGCATGCCCAGACATATGTCAGCTTAGATCAGTATATTTAGTACACCCAGAACACAAGAACCTTAATTCATCCACAATATACTTCTTCATCCCTTGTGTGGGGTTTCTGAGTATTAATCACCCTGCGCAGCCTGGCAGGAGAAGAAATGTTTCAGCAGCAGATGAAGTCAGCTGTGAGTGCGCCCTGGACTGGGGCTCATTTCACCCTTCAGGCACCAGAGGGGGTCACACACTCTCATTTTCTCTTATATTCTTACCTTTAGGTCTGGGATCCTGTTTCAGCTTCCAGGCAGGAGTGACTGTGCTGGGCTACTACTTTGTAAGGTGGCGAACGCTGGCCAATGCCATGGCATCCACTGGCGTCTCTCTGGGTTTCACGCTCTGGCCGCTGCTTTCTCAACACCTGCTGGACGAGATGGGCTGGAGAAACACTTTTCTTATCTTTGGGGGAATATTATTGAACTGCTGCGTGTGTGGAGCCATCATGAGACCGGTTGAGCTTTCACCACAGTCACCCAAGCCTGCCGAGGAGCTGGGGAGAAGAGCAGAAGGAGCACGACCGTCCAACGGAGCATCTTCTCCTCACCCCAAGCTCCAGCAGCCAACCAGGAGGACCACGTGCTTCCAGACACTGCAGAAGTACCTGGCTTTTGACATCTTCTGTCAAAACAAAGGTTACCAGATTTACACTGTCGGAGTGACCTGGATGATGATGGGCTTCGCATTACCCCACGTGTACCTCGTACCTTATGCCATCCATAACGGGGTGGAGGAACGCAGGGCAGCCCTGCTCATCTCCGTTATTGGGCTGATCAACATCTTCATCCGCCCTTTGACAGGGCTGCTCTCAGGACACAGAGTCTTTACAGGGAGACGCATCTACCTGTTCAGCCTGGCCGTGCTGCTCTGCGGGCTGAGCAACTTCATTTGTGTCATCTCCGCTGAGTTCAGCGTGCTCATCGTCTACTGCGTCATCCTCAGCATAGCCATGAGTGGCATCGGGGCGCTCACCTTCCAGGTGCTGATGGACGTGGTGGAGATGGACAGGTTCTCAAGTGCTCTAGGGCTCTTCACCATTCTGGAGAGCATCACCTTGCTCATCGGGCCTCCTCTGACAGGTGAGAGAAGCTCGGAGGGGAAAATCGGCTGCTCAGACACTGGTGACAAGGGATCGGGAGCATAAAGGAGAGAAATGAGGGGGGTTCCAAACCTGTGCAGGCAGGTGAGTGATGCAGAGGGAGCAACATAAAAGGGAGAGCCAGGATCAGTCCCTTCTCACAACTGACGGTCATGTCTGCAGCTGCCCGAGCGTCGCTGCAACGGCAGCAAAGGAGTTCCCCACGTGGCAGGCGGCTCCGACAGGCTCTGACAGGAGTGCGAGCAAGGAGAGCTGTGTTTCAGCGGGCAGCAAGGCCAAGAGGGGACCTGCTGCAGTGGGATCTTGCCCTCTGTGAACCATTTCAGGGCTTTGCCAGTTCGCATTGTTTTATTTACGAAGCCTCAAGGAATTGTGATTATCCCATTAAACAAATTAACTGTGATCACAATTATTACCAGTCCTACATTATTCAAGAGCTTTATAGTTAAAGCTCCTGTTCACTCCTCTTTCCGAGCTCTAGAGGGTATTCCTTTTTCTCTGGAGACAAGAAAGGAGCCAGTTATAACCCCCATGCAATGAATTATTCACAGATTTCCCAGTTCACTCCAAATGCCATTAAGTGACCTGTCCAAGACTCACCTGCTCCTGCAGGACGGCAGTAAATTCAGGAGACTAACGAACAAGAAACATGAGCCTGAGAAGTAATCCTCAATTCAGACTTTAGTTCTCTTTTCCAAACAATGACTTTTGTGCCACTCAGTAGGAAAATAACATCTGTTCTAAGCATGGGATGCTGACGTGACCATCTTTCATGGCGTTCCCTGGCATTACTGCTCAAAGTACAAAAAAGGTCTTTTCTTGGACACCTCTGACAGGATCGGCAGAAGGGCAAAAGAAAGCACAGCAAAAGCAGCTCCATTTCTAGTCCTGACATTTGCTAAGGAAAAGGGCACTATGAAACGAAACAGCACCAGTCTGTACTGAACAATGCAAGCAAATAAACATTACTCCAGTGTCTCCATATAAATAAGCAGACTATGGAGAAGGCATCACATATTTGACCAGAGTCTCGCTCTTCCATCTCTAACCCTCGTGTTAAATTACTCATTTGATATATCCTGCTTCTAAATGTTTTACATTGAAGGCACTTAATGTTAGCTATAACGCTTGCTGTGCTGTGAATGTTCTTCTCCAACCACACACCACTAGAGACAAGTTCTAAAACACGTTGATTTTTGAGAGATTTCTCTTTTTTTCTGCTTTCTAACCTGGGATGTAACATGGTCACTCATTACAAAATCCAGTGAGGGGCAGTGGCGCAGGGGTCTTCTGCTGAGTAAACAAAGAAGCAGCAGGCTGGGGAAAAGTTACAATTTCCTTTCTTTCCTGATTTTCCTGTGTATTGGGAAATACTTTACACAGAAGCAGAAACATCACCTGAGCAGTGACTACAAGAAACCCCAAACAACCCCTAGAATCGAGAGCAGAGAACTCACCTGTGAATGCTTCTCTTTTCTACCTGGCTGTTGGCTGAGTGATTTTGGTTTAACATCTCTGTAATTGTCACCCAGTTGCCTTTGGCACGCAGCTGCTCCTCCACTAACTGTGGCTTCTATTTCAGGTCTCCTGGTGGACATAACTAATGACTTCCACTACGTCTTCTACAACTCCAGTTTCTTCCTGATTTCAGCTGCATTGTTCATGGGGCTCAGCTTCTGCACACTGGAAAAAAAGAACAAATTGAAAGAGGCTTCAAAAGTACTTTTGGAAAATCCCCCCAGATACCAGTACAACGAAACAGCAGCTGAAGCACAGTCGGAGGGCCTGTCCCCTCCAGTTGTCATGTACATCACAAGCATATGACAAGAAAGAAACAAGAAAATAAACGAGGAACATATGTAATTGGAGGGCCTGTGCAAAGCTACACAGGGCCAGCACCGATGGCAGATGGGAAAACAAGCGTCTGCTTTCCACAGCTGCCATCACCCCCTGCCCTGCTCTTCCACTCTGCAGGGCCGGGTCAGACTCCACACGAGAGACCGGAGCCCAGGCTGAGCCCAGAACCCAGCACCAGCCAAGGAGCCAAAGGGCAGAAAGAACTGGGATAACGGCCACGGTAACCGGCGCCCAGGGACAACACCGTGTCACTTCCATTCTTTTCAGCCAGAGCCTCTGAGAAGTCACTGGAATCTCACATGGAGGTTTGGGGTGGTAGCACTGGACAAAGCATCTTAACGGCCACACACAGTGGTTGTTTCTTCACAGAGAAGTGTTTCTGCCTTGTCTGAACACACCATTTTGGGGCAAACAGACAGGAGCTTTCACAGTTGCTTCCCATGGTGGGGGTGGTAAGACACGTTCCACATGAAGTATGCTATTATTTTCCACATCTCTAAATATTACATGGAGGCAGAACGCAGCCAAGAGTCAGGCACAAAAAAACCACTTTCTCCTACAAGATGTTTATACAAGTTCTTCCTGCCAAAGATATTTTCAAAGCCTCAAAGGATCAACTCCAGAGCATCAAAAAAAAAAAAACCACAAACCTTAGAGTGCCTCCTTTGTGTAACGAGGGATATCTCAAGTGCTGCCTGATGGATCATAAAACAGGATTCACAGCTTGCATAAACGCACTTCTTTCCAGCATTAACTGGGACCCATTTTTGGGGGGAAGGGGGAAGGTGTTACTAGACCTGAGAATAAATGTATGCAGCCCTAAATAGAGCCAAACTCAAAGCCACTGTCGTTCCTCCTTGTGTAAATGAATTTAGCTCTTTAGTCTCAGGCTGTCAGGTTTAATTACACCAGCTTTCTCATTATAGAGAAGCTTGCACAAGCCTAACTTACATTTCTTATAAGCACAAGCCTAACTTACAAAGACATCCGTGGAGAAAGCACACTGGGAAGGGTCCAGCATCACTGACCTTCCCACCCATAGTTACACTCGTGAGTGCCCAGACGAGAGCGGTGTCACCCTCCAGCCTCGCACAGCACCAGCTCGAGGTGTGAGCTGTTCACATTCTGCACCTAACAGAGGCTGAGAGCTCACCCAGCACTGGAGATGAAGATCACTCAGCACCATCACTGGGAACCATCAGAAGCACAAAACGGGAGTGAAATGGAGGAAGTTAACCGTGTCCAACTCAACTGCAGTGCTTACCCTTGAGAGCTCTCGTATCAAACTCCTGGCTACAAACCCACAGTTTTCATCAGAGCTGTGGGTTCCCCAGACACAACAAACCAACCAAAGGAATCCACACATGATGAAACCACTGGAAAACTGACTCCGAGGCCTTCCAAGACTCAAACGGCTTCATCACTGACTTTTACCATGGAAGGGGGATCAGCCCCTCCGAAGGGCTGCTGCTCCCACCACGTGGCACTGTCCCTGTTCCAGTCCTGCTCTAGGGTGGTTGAGCCCGTGAGCTTTGCATTTCCTGATCAAAGACACCCTTCGATAGCAGGGCAAGCCACAGACAGGGAGATCCAATCTCCCACCTCATTGTTAATTTGTGCAATGCTTACACAGTTCATAACTCAGAAATAAGCAGGAAGTGGTGCTCCTCAGCTCGCCAAAACACCCAGGGAGAGCAGGGAGCTTCCCCACCTCAAGCAGAACAAAGAAAAGGGATCAAGTCTCAAATCTCTTCTAGCTATTGCAAATAAAACAGCGAAGCAGCTGCACACATTGCCAACTTTTCTGTGTGTAATTCTTAGATTTTAAGTTCTGCTTCCCCTCCTATGTTCCCTTTCTGTTTTCTTCCAGAAATATGGAGACACGTTGCCCCTACAGCTTCTCACAGAATAACAAAGGTCAGTCGAAGGAGCAGCAGAATGCATCTGTGTGGAGCCCATCGCTCTGGCTGCGATGGTTTAGCTCTAGCAGATGTACAGTCCAGTGTGTGCTGGAAGGTACAGAGGGGTGGAATAAAAGGCACTCACCAAGTGAAACTGCCACAGAGATGAGCTCCTCCCACACCTTGGTTTTGACAGGTTCTTATCAGAGCACAGCAGTGCATTTTTGGATGCAAAATTAGGAGAGTGCTTTGTAAAAGTGCCTTTTGATACTCTCAGACTCCACACCAGGGTCACTCAGACTTATTTGCAGATGCAGGGAGAGGTTTTTGGGAAGAAAAACAATGAATTCACAAATCCATTATTTTGACGTTTCTCAAATTGTTGACCGAGAACTTCCTAGCAGCCTTACAGAAATTAAGGTGCCTGAAAACACGGTTGTCTCACCTGTGGCTTTCCACAGACCTTTTAGATGCAATCCACGCCCCACAGGCTGGAAATTAATATTGGAAAGAGAAGAGGTAACATTTTAAGCTGTGTTTCCACAAGTAAATAATATGTCTGAGCTTCTGTGATGGAGAAAAATGCTACCTTCCTGTTCCACAGCTCTCCTCTCCTAGTCCTCCTTTCTACCTGAACTCCGAGCTGCCTTGAGCAGAGCTTTGTAAGGCATTAATGGAGGGACCGTGCCCACTCACCACGCTGCAGTGCAACAAATATCTGCCCCGAGCTCTCCTACAGCAGCAGTAACGCTCAGTCCTTAAGAATCTTGAGGTTCAGAAGAAAATAAAGCAATAAAAGTTCCTTTCGTCAGTTTAAGATCTTCCCATTACACAAGGTAACCACAGCTTAATTACCACCACCCCCTGAAGCAGGTGTTTTTTAAACACCCATAGACAGCAGAATAACCCTGGCTTTTATTGTGGACAAAGGCAACACCTCAGCCAGGCTACAAACCTCTGAGAGCCAGTAGAGCTAGAAAAATGGACCAGAAATGAATGTCCCTCATTTCCCGAGTCCCCTCTGACCCCTTCCTGCTCCCTTTATCTTTTACAGTATCATTAACCTTGCAAGGTAAGCATTTTTGCAAAAAGCACCTTTCCGTACCACAATGAAATGTTCACCAGGAAGTTGACACTGAAATATTGCAAGATCACGACCCTTCAAAGCCGTAGATACTCTGCCAAGGTAACTCTTGGAAAAGTTTATTTAAAAAAAAAAAAAAAGCAGGGTCACAGTAACCTCACACATTTTAAAACACCTCAGAAGTGCAAAGTCACTCAAACGAAGTGCTTGGCATGCTGTTTGAGTAACTGCAAGGACAGAAACATCACAACTGGAAGCAAAAATAGGCTGAGTTCTAACTGGGATGTGTTGTCAGCAGCACCAGAGCAGCCCCTGGAGATGTGAACACCCCATTCTGTGCTGACTGTTCTGTCTCCAAGCAAGGGCTTGGAGCACTCAGACCATTAAATCATAGAGACAATATTCGGGGAGTGAACAGCCACCTCTGATCTTTCTGGGTGACCAGGACAAAATCCCTGCAGTGAGCCAGCACAAGGACCACCAGCACACAGCTGGTATCAGAGCACTCGTGTAACAGCACCGGCTCGGTCTGCGACAGCGGCACAAAATCTGAGGGCTGTAAAACCAGGGGATGGTACTGAACTCCCCAGGAGTTCAGCAAATTAAATGTAAAATGTTTCTGACATCTCTTATCCAGCTTTGATTAAACTTGATGCAAGACAAAGGCTGGAAGGAGCATGCTCACATCTCCCAGGCACTGAACAGCAAGACCTGGAGATGCATCCCCTGAAACCCAGCAAACACAGACACTGCAGCCTTCCCTGAACACTGCTCTGTGAAACCACGCCAGGGGACAAAGGTCCTGCTGTTTCTGTGCATGCAAAACTATACCAACTGATCACAGATCTGGCAGTCACAAACTGCAATCATCCCATTTGTCCTATGCAAATACTGGGTCTCACCTCTTATTACAATCCCAGTATCCTTAATCACATCTCTTGGTACTGAGGAGCTCCTCTGTTTGCTTTCTCTTCACCTGCTTTCTCACATGAGTCACTGTCTGTGTAACCATGGGTCCGCTTTAGAGTGTGTCAACACTTACCACTTAGAAAGCCATACATTAAAAGAGATTTGCTGACAAGCCAGCAGAACATTCTAAAGCAGAAGTGGTCTGTAGCACCTTTGCTGATCATTTTCACATATATTTACACACACAGCCCAAGTTCAGCTGATACTTACAAGTTCTGGAGTTACTAGCACCAGCCAGGCTTACCCTTTACACTTGGTAGAAATAAATACATCCCCTTCCACGTTCCACCTTCCCACAGCACTGCAGCGCTAAAGGATTGAGCATTGCTGCCTTCAGCACCCTCCTTTGCTCCTCCCAGGCCGGCCCAGCGCTCCCGCTCCACCCGCTTTGCGTGAAAACCAACTGCGTTTGAGACACCGTTTGAGACACCCCAAGGCAGGGTCTGGTGGCAGCGTGTTTCCCACCTCCCCCACAGAAGAGCGTGCGTGCGTTTAATTGCTTCAATAAAAGTGAGATGTGAACATCTGATTCATGTAAATATGGGACAATATCGAAGCAAGATGATGGCATATAACCTTTTCTGTATAACCGTAAGGTTAAGCAGCTGTATTTTTTTTTTGTGAAAGACACCAGGTGTATGCCTTGATGAACCAGTTCAACCCATTTTTGCTGATAACCGCATAGAGCTGCACGAGAGGATACAAAGAGCGCAGAGGCAGAATCAAAGTTTATCCAGAGGACAAGCGAAGGATTGATAACATCACCCAGAGACCACAGGATGGGAGCAGAGGAGACCCCAAGTGATGAAGGGAGCATGGGCCATAGAAAACACACCTATTGTAGGAATCCATCTACATAAACCAGCCTTTTGTCGGAAATAGCCAGCAATATGTACTGGCACAGTAAACACAAACCGAGTGTAAGAACTGCCCAGGGTGCGTGTGGGTGGAGCGCAGGCTCCACGCACCCAGCGCTCTCTGCTCGCCTTTATTCGCTTCATAAATCGGAATCACTGGGCTGTTTACGGTCTGGGCATTGCTCATTTATCACAGCCGGCCCGGATAATAGATAAATAGAAGTTTTGCTTCAACCAGATTGTGATGGTTGAAGTCAGTAGGGGGTCGGGAAGAATGTTTCCAAATACCCAGTTAAGGACATGTAAATAACCTTTCAAGACTCGTTTTAATATGAAGCAGGGACAGGTAATGCACAGGTATAGACGTATTGAGAAAAAAGACGAGGAGGATGAAACAGAAGAACAGGGAAAGGAAGAGGAGGACGAAAAAGAAGAGAATGGAGACAAAAAAGAACAGGGAGAGGAACAGAAAAAGGAAAAAGAAGCGATGAGAAGGAGCCGCCCCCTGCGCCCCGCCCACAAGATGAAGGCACCGCCCACAAAACGGCATCCCGCCCACAAGATGAGGTCCCGCCCACAAAATGGCGGCCCGGGCCGCCCCAAGATGGCGGGTCGCCCCCAAGATG
>JAUMJL010001248.1:0-28194 GCA_033558185.1 Dromococcyx pavoninus | reverse complement strand
GCTGAGGAACCCAAAAATGGGCTGAGGAACCCAAAAATGATCTGAGCGGCCAAAACATGGGCTGAGGAACCCAAAAATGGGCTGAGGAACCCAAAAATGGGCTGAGGGAGCAAAAAATGGGCTGAGGAACCCAAAAATGGGCTGAGGAACCCAAAAATGGTCTGAGGAACCCAAAAATGGGGTGAGGAACCAAAAAATGAGCTGAGGAACCCAAAAATGGGCTGAGGAACCCAAAAATGGTCTGAGGGGCCAAAAAATGGGCTGAGGAACCCAAAAATGGGCTGAGGAACCCAAAAATGGGCTGAGGGGCTCAAAACACAGGCTGAGGAACCTAAAAATGGGCTGAGGAACCCAAAAATGGGCTGAGGAAACCTAAAATGGGCTGAGGGGCCAAAAAATGGGCTGAGGAACCCAAAAATGGGCTGAGGAACCCAAAAAATGGGATGAGGAACCCAAAAATGGGCTGAGGAAACCAAAAATGGGCTGAGGGCCAAAAAATGGGCTGAGGAACCCAAAAATGGGCTGAGGGGCCAAAAAATGGGCTGAGGAACCCAAAAATGGGCTGAGGAACCCAAAAATGGGCTGAGGGGCCAAAAAATGGCCTGCGGAACCCAAAAATTGGCTGAGGGGCCAAAAAATGGGCTGAGGAACCCAAAAATGAGCTGAGGAAACCAAAAATGGTCTGAGGGGCCAAAAAATGAACTGAAGGAACCCAAAAATGGGCTGAGGGGCCAAAAAATGGGCTGAGGAACCCAAAAATGGGCTGAGGAACCCAAAAATGGGCTGAGGGGCCAAAAAATGGGCTGAGGAACCGAAAAATGGGCTGAGGAACCCAAAAATGGGCTGAGGAACGCAAAAATGGGCTGAAGAAACCCAAAATGCGCTGAGGAACCCAAAAGTGAACTGAGCAACCCAAAAATGGATTCAGGAAACCAAAAATGGATTGAGGAACCCAAAAACGGTCTCAGGAAGCCAAAAATGGTCTGAAGAACCCAAAAATGGATTGAAGAACCCCAAAATGCACTGAGGAACCCAAAAGTAGACTGAACAACCCAAAAATGGATTGAGGAAACCAAAAATGCGCCGAGGAACCCAAAAATTGATTGAGGAACCCAAAAATCGGCTGAGGAACCCAAAAACTGATTGAGGAACCCAGAAATGGATTGAGGAACCCAAAAATGGGCTGAGGAACCCAATAATGAACTGAAGAACCCAAAAATGGGTTTGAAGGAACCCCAAAATGGGCTGAAGAACGCAAAAATGGATTTTGGAACCCAAAAATGGGCTCAGGAAGCCAACAATGGATTGAGGAACCGAAGAATGGGCTGAGGGACCCAAAAATGGATTGACGGACAAAAAATGGATTGAGGAAACCAAATATGGTTTGAAGAAACGAAATATGGATGGAGGATTGGTTTCCTCAATCCATTTTTGGGTTCTTCAGCCCATTTTTGGGTTCCTGAAACCATTTTTGGGTTCCTCAATCCATTTTGGGTGTTCCTCAATACAGTTTTGGTTTCCAGAGCCAATTTTTGTTTTCCTCAATCCATTTTTGGGTTCGCCAATTCATTTTTGTGTTCTTCAGGTCATTTTTGAGTTCCTCAACCCATTTTTTGTTTCCTCAGACCATTTTTGGGTACCTCAATCCATTTTTAGATTCTTCAGCGCATTTTTGGGTTCTTCAATCCATGTTTGGATTCCTGAGCCCAGTTTTGGTTTCCTCAATGCATTTTTGGGTTCTTCAGGCCATTTTTGGATTTCTGAGCCCATTTTGGGGTTCCTAAATCCATTTATGGGTTCCTCAGCTCATTTTGGGGCTCCTCAATCCATTTTTAGGTTCTTCAGCCCATTCTTGGATTCTGGAATCCATTTTAGGGTTCCTCAATACATTTTTGTGTTCCTGAGCCCATTTTCGGGTTCCTGAGCCTATTTTTGGGTTTCTCAATCCATATTTGGGTTCTTCAGCCCATTTATAGGTTCCTCAGCCCATTTTCGGGTTCCTGAGCCTATTTTTGGTTTCCCCAATCCATTTTTTGGTTCCTCAGCCGATTTTGGGGTTCTTCAGCCCATTTTTGGTTCCTCAGCCCATTTTTGGGTTCCTCGATCCATTTTTGGGTTCCTCAATCCATTTTTGTGTTCCTGGGCCTATTTTATGCTTCTTCAAACCATTTTTTGTTTCCTCAATCCAGTTTTGGGATCCTCAACTCATTTTTGGGCTCCTCAATCCATTTTTTTGTTCTTCTGCCCATTTTTGGTTTCCTGAACCCGTTTTTGGGTTTCTCAACCAATTTTTTTTTCCTCAATCCATTTTTGGGTTCCTCAATCCATTTTTCGGTTCCTCAATCCATTTTTGTGTTCCTGGGCCTATTTTATGCTTCGTCAAACCATTTTTTGTTTCCTCAATCCAGTTTTGCGCTCCTCAACTCATTTTTGGGCTCCTCAATCCATTTTTTGGTTCTTCTGCCCATTTTTGGTTTCCTGAACCCGTTTTTGGGTTCCTCAACCAA
Organism: Dromococcyx pavoninus; assembly: GCA_033558185.1. Lineage (NCBI taxonomy): Eukaryota > Metazoa > Chordata > Aves > Cuculiformes > Neomorphidae > Dromococcyx > Dromococcyx pavoninus. The sequence goes on along the minus strand of JAUMJL010001248.1, from coordinate 25,687 downwards.
TTTTTCTTTTCCTCAATCCATTTTTGGGTTCCTCAATCCATTTTTGGGTTCTTCACACTGTTTTTTGGTTCCTGAGCCCTTTTTTGTGTTCCTCAGGACATTTTTGTTTTCTCAGCCAATTTTTGGGTTCCTCAATCCATTTTAGGTTTCCTCACTCGCTTTTTGGGTTCCTCACTCCATTTTTGGGTTCCTAAATCCATTTTTGTGTTCTTCAACCCACTTTTGGTTTCCTGAACGCATTTTTGGTTTCCTCAATCAATTTTTTTTTTCTCCCTGAATCCTTTTTTTGGGTTCCTCTGCACATTTTTGCGTTCCTGAATCCATTTTTTGTTTCCTGAATCCATTTTTTGGTCCGTCAATCCATTTTTGTGTTCCTCAATCTATTTTTGGGTTCCTCAATTCATTTTTTGGACCCACAATCCATTTTCTGGATACTCAGCCCATTTTTGTATTTTTCAATCCATTTTGAGGTTCCTGAGCCCGTTTTTGGTTTCTTCAATCCATTTTTGGGTTCCTCAGCCCATTTTTGGGTTCCTCAATCATTTTTTGGGTTCCTGAGCCCATTTTTGGGTTCTTCAGACCATTTTTCGTTTCCTGAATCCATTTTTGGGTTCCTCAGCCCATTTTTGGGTTCCTCAATCATTTTTTGGGTTCCTGACCCCATTTTTGGGTTCTTCAGACCATTTTTCGTTTCCTGAATCCATTTTTGGCTTCCTCAGCCCATTTTTGGTTTCCTGAATCCATTTCTGGGTCACTCATTCCTTTTTTGGGTTCCTGAATAATTTTTTTTTTTCTCAATCCATTTTTTGGGTTTCTCAGCCCATTTTTGGTTTCCTCATCACACTTTTGGATTCTTCAATCCATTTTTTGGGTACCTCTACCCATATGGGGTTTCTAAAGCCCATTTTTGGACTCCTAAGCCAAGTTTGGGGTTTCTGAATCCATTTCTTGGTCCCTCAATCCATTTTTGGAGTACGCAGCCCATTTTTGGGTTCTTCAATCCATTTTTCGGTTCCTCAGCCCATTTTTGGGTTCCTCAACCATGTTTGGGTTCCTCAGCCTGTTTTTGGGTTCCTCAATCTATTTTTGGGTGTCTCACCCCGTTTTTGGATTCCTCAGCTTTTTTGTGTTCGTCAATCCATTTTTGGGTTTCTGATCCTATTTTTGGTTCTTCAGCTCCTTTTTCTCTCCACTCTGCAGCCCTCTCTGTAGCCCATTTCTTGCTCCTTTTTTTCCTCCTATCGAACCGCATGGCTAGACTCAGTCGAACTTCTGGTGCCCCCTAGAGAGCCCTTATCTCTCCCCTTAGGATCCCGCTGTGGAGTCACTTGCAGAGCACGTATCGACCCCTCTCTAACCCATACGCTGTCCCCTTTTCAACTCATATCATGCCCTTTTTCACCCCCGTGGAACCCCCTACAGAGCTGCCATCCCAGCCGATATGTCCCGCTTATGGAGCCCCCTCTAGAGCCCCTCTTCCACACTTTCTCTCTCCTATGGTGCCTTCTAGAGAGGTGCTATCACTCTTCCTCTGTCCCTCCTATGGAGTCCCTTCTACGGGCGTTATCGTGCCCTGTAGTTGGCATAAGGCGCCACATCTAGGGCCCCCATCTCTCTCTGTCTCCCCTTCGGACCTGTCTCTAGAGTCCCTATCACGCTCTCAATGTCCCTCCTATGGAGCCCCTTTAACAGCCCTTATCGCACCCTCTGTTGCGTTTCGGGTGCGACCTACGGAGAGCTCCCATAATGGCCAAAAAGTGCCGCATATGGAGTTTGCTATGGAGCCCCTATCTCGCTCTTTTTCTTCCCCATGGAGTCTCCTAGAGAGGTGTTTTCACTGTCCCTGTGTCCTTCCTACGGAGTCCCTTCTACGACCATTACCGCGCCCTGCAGTGGGCTTATGGCGCCCCCTTCAGAGCCCCTATCTTGCTCTGTTTCACCAATGGAGATCTGTATAGAACTCGTTTGGGGCTCCCTATATCCCAGCTATGGAGCCACTTATGGAGCCCCTATCATATCCTACGTCGCCCTCATGGAAACCCCTGTAGATTTCCTATCATGGCTAATAAGTCCCACAAGTGGTGCCCTCTCTAGAGACCTTATCTCGCTTATTGTCTCCGGTTGGCAGCACTCTATAGAGCCCCCTTCACCTTCCCTACGGAACCCATTAAACAGCCCCTATCACCTCCTGTATTGTGCCTATAGAGCCCCTCGAGTGCCCCCTAAGTTCCTGATATTGTGCCCAGTCCAGTGAGGAGCGATTCATATTTTCATGTGCTTCTCAGCAGACTCGGAATGCACGGAAGCTTTACGTCGAGAGATAATCTCTCTGTGTACTGTTAAATCTGAAATCGGTTCCTTGCCGATCGGTTCACAAGGCATCTGTTCATCACATACAGGTACGCCTTCCAGTCTGATTCTTGCCTCGGAGCCGTGCCTTCTCTGCTCTCTTTTGCCGTCTCTGCCACAGCTCTTCCGCATGACTGTAAAACGCGTGCGTCTGGCTGCTACATGAGAACCGATTTAGGCCGCAAGGTCGTTCGGCCGCAGAGGTTGAAACCTCCGGGGAGAGAGCCTGTGTGCCCTTTCTTAGCCGAGCAAGCTCCGCGCGCATTCTTGGGCATTCTCAGCAGACTCCGGTTCAACTGGTTCTTTACACTAAGAGGTGTCTGAGAACTGCTAGTGTTGAAACGTGTTGCTGTCAAAAGTTTTCTTCCTGCACCCGTTTCACAGACACAGAAAAGCAGTCGGTCTGCTCCTTCCTTCCGAGAGCAGCAGTCATTTGAATCTTCATCCATCTCTGCAGTTAGGAGCCACATCACTGCAGTGGGAATTCTCAGCCGCTGGTGGATCTGTTTCCGTAGAAAGCATTAAATCACTCCATAAAAGCAGCAGGTTCTTCAGCGCTTGTCTGTCTTCTCGGAAGACCAACACCCAGGGAATGCATTGTTAACCACCCTGCTTGTCCGCAAGGCTGACAATGTCTGGCACGGGGGAGAGAGGAATTGCAGGTCTTTGTAGGAGGATCTGCCAGTGAAGTGCGCTCACTTTGCTCTTTGAAATGAGGCGCTCCATAGAGGATGGCAAGCATTCACAGGAGCTGCAGAAGGTCTCCTTGATGCTTGATCTAGAGAGCATTCGTACTGCCTTAGAGGAGCAAGAGAAGGAGAACCAAAATTGACAGGCACGGCAATGCCCTGAAACCCGGCATTAGTCCCCTAGATCCATGCCACGGTCTCTGCTGCCATCTATTGTCCGTTTATGCATACTACAGTCCCTCCGGGAAAGAACTGGTATTTGATTCTATAAAGCCGAGCAGATGTAAAAAACCAGAGACTAGTGATAGGGGCTCTGTAGCGGGCTCCATAAGCGCGATACAGGGCGCAATAGGGGCTGTATAAGGGGCTCGGTATTTGAAAAGTGAGACAAGGGTCTGTAGAGGGGGCTGCTTGCATCTGTTCATCACACACAGGTACGCCTTCCAGTCTGCTTCTTGTCTCTCGAGCCGTGCCTTCTCTGCTCTCTTCTGCCGTCTCTGCCACAACTCTTCCGCATGACTGTAAAACGCCGGGGTCTGTCTGATAGAGGAAAACGGCTACCCCGCAAGCTCCTTCGGCCGCAGTGTTTGAAACCTCCGGAGAGAGAGCCTGTGTGCTCTTGCTTAGTCGAACAAGCTTCGCGCGCATTCCTGGGCATTCTCAGCAGACTCCGGCTCCACAGGTTCTTTGCACTAACAGATAAAGCTGTCTGAGAACTGCTAGCTCTATAACGCGTTGCTCAAAAGTTTTCTTCCTGCACCCGTTTCACAGACACAGAAAAGCAGCCGGTCTGCTCCTTCCCTCCGAGAGCAGCAGTCATTTAAATCTTCATCCATTTCTGCCATTAGCAGCCACATCACTGCAGTGGGAATTCTCAGCCGGTGGTGAATCTGTTTCCGTAGAAGGCATTAAATCACTCAAAAAAAGCTGCAGGTTCTTCAGCGCTTGCCTGTGTCCTCGGAAGACCAACACCCAGGGAATGCATTGTTAATGACCCTGCTTGTCCGCAAGGCTGGCAATGTCTGGGACGGGGAGAGAGGAACTGCAAGTTTTTGTAGAAGGATCTGCCAGTGAAGAATATTCTAGTGTCAAAAATTACAATTTTGTGTGGAACAGTTACCACAAGTGAAACTTTGTTTTTAAGTAGCTGTATGAGGCGTAGAAAACACGTAATTGAGGGTTTTTTTCTTTCTAATTAATTTTGCAAGTTCTTTTGTATTCAGGCTTTGGTTTGTCCAGAAGACTTTCAGAAAGCTTCAGCATGTATACATACACATCATCCCTGGTGCTCGCTGTGAAATCCTCCTTTTTGTTTTTCTGATACTTTCTGTGCTTCTTATCAGCATCTGCTCTGCCAATTTTAGCAGCTGCTAAATTCTGTGCTCTTGTCTTCATCTGAGGTCAGACACCTGCCACTGCATGCATGCAATGTGTACCAAGCTCCCTGCTGCCTTTTGATTAATTTGCACCTCCCACTTACGAGCACCTTATAAAGCCCCTATCAAGCTTACCGAGCCCCCTATAGATCTCCTATCGCACCATGTAAATTCCTGCTATGGTGTCCCAAGTATAGCAGTTATAGTGTCCTGTGTACCCTGTACGTAGCCCCCTCTAGAGCCCCTGTCGCCCCCCACTGTTGCACTCATGGAACCCCACTCCAGGAGCTTCTCTCACAAGTGGGCCCCTCTACAGCCTGCAAGTGCCCCCTCTACAGCCCCTTGTCGCACTTTTCAAATACCGAGCCCTTTATACAGCTCCTATTGCGCCCTGTATCGCGCTTATGGAGCCCGCTACAGAGCCGCTATCACTAGTCTCCGTTTTTTTACATCTGCTCGGCTTTATAGAATCAAATACCAGTTCTTTCCCGGAGGGACTGTAGTATGCATAAACGGACAATAGATAGCAGCAGAGACCGTGGCATGGATCTAGGGGACTAATGCATTTACCTGGCTGTGCTCAGGCTTCTGCCGCGTTTCAGGGCATTGCCGTGCCTGTCAATTTCTGTTCTCCTTCTCTTGCTACCCTAAGGCAGTACGAATGCTCTCTAGATCAAGCATCAAGGAGACCTTCTGCAGCTCCTGTGAATGCTTGTCGTCCTCTATGGAGCGCCTCATTTCAAAGAGCAAAGTGAGCGCTCTTCACTGGCAGATCCTTCTGACAAAACCTGCAGTTCCTCTCTCCCCCGTGCCAGACATTGTCAGCCTTGCGGACAAGCAGGGTGGTTAACAATGCATTCCCTGGGTGTTGGTCTTCCGAGGAGACAGGCAAGCGCTGAAGAACCTGCAGCTTTTTTTTGAGTGATTTAATGCTTTCTACGGAAACAGATTCACCAGCGGCTGAGAATTCCCACTGCAGTGATGTGGCTCCTAACTTCAGAGATGGATGAAGATTCAAAGGACTGCTGCTCTCGGAAGGAAGGAGCAGACCGACTGCTTTTCTGCGGCTTTGAAACGGGTGCAGGAAGAAAACTTTTGACAGCAACACGTTTCAGCGCTAGCAGTTCTCAGACAGCTTTACCTCTTAGTGTAAAGAACCTGTTGAACCAGAGTCTGCTGAGAATGCCCAGGAATGCGCGCGGAGCTTGCTCGGCTAAGACAGGGCACACAGGCTCTCTCCCCGGAGGTTTCAACCTCCGCGGCTGAACGACCTTGCGGGCTAAATCGGTTCTCATGTAGCAGCCAGACGCACGCGTTTTACGGTCATGCGGAAGAGCTGTGGCAGAGACAGCAGAAGAGAGCAGAGAAGGCACGGCTCCGAGGCAAGAATCAGACTGGAAGGCGTACCTGTATGTGATGAACAGATGCCTGATGAACCGATCGGCAAGGAACCGATTTCAGATCTAACAGTACACAGAGAGACTTATCTCTCGATGTAAAACTTCCGTGCATCCCGAGTCTGCTAGGAAGCACATGAAAATATGAATCGCTCCTCACTGGACTATTACCAGTTCGTTTGATTACTTGTGCTGCGCAGACGAAGGCAGAGGATGATCTTGCAGGGTGAAACATTTCTCGTCTGACAGGTTTCTTTTCTGAGCAACAGCTAGACGTTTTACAGTGATGTGGCTGTTTACAGCTGAGATGGAGGAAGATTTAAATGACTGCTGCTGTCAGAGGGCAGGAACAGACCAACTGCTTTTCTGTGACTTTGGAACTGGCTGTAAAAGGGGCTCAGTTAGGAGGGACATTGAGAGTGTAATAGGGGCTCTAGAGACGACTCCATAGGAGAGACAAAGAGCGAGATAGGGACTCAAGAGAGGGTCCCATATGCGCGACTTATCGCAGGGATAGGAACTTTATAGGGGGCGATACAGGGCGCGATAGGTGGCATAAGGTGTACAGAGGGTTTGACAGGTGCTCTTCGGAGGGCTCCATAGCGGGATCATAAGGGGAGCGATATGGACTCTCCAGGAGGCAGCAGAAGTGCGACCGAGTGTGCCGTAGAGGCTGTACAAGAGGCTCCATAGGAGGAAGATAGGGAGCAAGAAACGGGCTCTATAGAGGGCTGCATAGTGGAGAGAAAGATAGAGATAGGGTCTCGATAGCAGGGAATTCTTGGCGGTGATAGAAGATCTAGAGGGAGATCCGTGGGAGAGAGCAAGCACGATAGGGGCAAGTGTAGAGGGTTCCATAGGGAGAGACAGGGCGTGATAGGGTCTCTAGGGGGTGCCCCTTTCGGGATAGAAAGGGCTCTATCGGGGTTCGATAGCGTAGACCTCGGGGGCGAGATAGGGGCTCTCTATAGAGCTCTAGAAGGGAGACAAAGAGCAAAAGAAAGGGGCTCCGTATGTTGGACTTATTGGTCGTGAGGGGAGCTCTATAGACGTTTCCATGGGTGCAAGACAGGGCATGAGAGGGTCTTTGTAGGAGGATGTAATAGGGGTACAGAGGATGTGCTAAGTGCTCTTACAAGGGGGCAAAATATCAGCAACTTAGGGGCACTATAGAGTTCTCTGTAGGCACAATACAGGAGGCGATAAGGGCTGTTTAATGGGTTCCGTAGGGAAGGTGAAGGGGGCTCTATAGAGTGCTGCCTACAGGAGACAATAAGCGAGATAAGGTCTCTAGAGAGGGCACCACTTGTGGGACTTATTAGCCATGATAGGAAATCTACAGGGGCTTCCATGAGGGCGACGTAGGATATGATAGGGGCTCCATAAGTGGCTCCATAGCTGGGATATAGGGAGCCCCAAACGGGTTCTATACAGATCTCCATTGGTGAAACAGAGCAAGATAGGGGCTCTGAAGGGGGCGCCATAAGCCCACTGCAGGGCGCGGTAATGGTCGTAGAAGGGACTCCGTAGGAGGGACACAGGGACAGTGAAAACACCTCTCTAGGAGACTCCATGGGGAAGAAAAAGAGCGAGATAGGGGCTCCATAGCAAACTCCATATGCGGCACTTTTTGGCCATTATGGGAGCTCTCCGTAGGTCGCACCCGAAACGCAACAGAGGGTGCGATAAGGGCTGTTAAAGGGGCTCCATAGGAGGGACATTGAGAGCGTGATAGGGACTCTAGAGACAGGTCCGAAGGGGAGACAGAGAGAGATGGGGGCCCTAGATGTGGCGCCTTATGCCAACTACAGGGCACGATAACGCCCGTAGAAGGGACTCCATAGGAGGGACAGAGGAAGAGTGATAGCACCTCTCTAGAAGGCACCATAGGAGAGAGAAAGTGTGAAAGAGGGGCTCTAGAGGGGGCTCCATAAGCGGGACATATCGGTTGGGATGGCAGCTCTGTAGGGGGTTTCACGGGGGTGAAAAAAAGTGTGATATGAGCTGAATAGGGGGCAGCATATGGGATAGAAAGGGGTCGATATGTGCTCTGCAAGTGATTCCACAGCGGGATCCTAAGGGGAGAGATAAGCGCTCTCTGCGGGGCAGAAGTTCGACTGAGTGTTCCGAAGAGTCTAGCCATGCGGTTCGATAGGAGGAAAAAAAGGAGCAAGTAACGGGCTATAGAAAGAGCAGCAGAGTGGAGAGAAAGATGGGCTGAAGAACCCAGAAATGGGATCAAAACCCCCAAAATGGATTTAGGAACCAAAAAAATGAGGAATCAAAAAATGGGCTGAGGAATGCAATAATGAACTGAAGAACCCAAAAATGGGTTGAGGAACCCCAAAATGGGCCGAAGAACGCAAAAACGGATTGTGGAACCCAAAAATGGGCTCAGGAAGCCAAAAAAGGATTGAAGAACCCAAAAATGGATTCAGGAAACAAAAATTGATCGAGGAACCCAAAATAGGGTTCAGGAATGCAAAAATGGGCTGAAGAACCCAAAAATGGATTGAGGAGCCAAAAAAATGAGCTTAGGAAACCAAAAATCGATTGAAGAACCCAAAAATGGGCTGAGGAACCCAATAATGAACTGAAAAACCCAAAAATGGGTTGAGGAACCCAATAATGAACTGAAGAACGCAAAAATGGATTGAGGAAACCAAAAATGGGCTGAGGAAACCAAAAATGGGCTGAGGAACCCAAAAATGGGCTGAGGGGCCAAAAAATGGGCTGAGGAACCCAAAAATGGGCTGAGGGGCCAAAAAATGGGCTGAGGAACTTAAAAATGGGCTGAGGGACCCAAAAATGATCTGAGGGGCCAAAAAATGGGCTGAGGAACCCAAAAATGGGCTGAGGAACCCAAAAATGGGCTGAGGGGCCAAAAAATGGGCTGAGGAACCCAAAAATGGGCTGAGGAACCCAAAAATGGGCTGAGGAACCAAAAAATGGGCTGAGGAGCCAAAAAATGGGCTAAGGAACCCAAAAATGGGCTGAGGAACCCAAAAATGGGCTGAGGGGCCAAAAAATGGGCTAAGGAACCCAAAAATGGGCTGAGGAACCCAAAAATGGGCTGAGGCGCCAAAAAATGGGCTGAGAGTCAAAAAAATGGGCTGAGGAACCCAAAAATGGTCTGAGGAACCCAAAAATGGGCTGAGGGGCCAATAAAATGGGCTGAGGAACCGAAAAATGGGCTGAGGAACCCAAAAATGGGCTGAGGGGCCAAAAAATGGGCTGAGGAACCGAAAAATGGGCTGAGGAACCCAAAAATGGGCTGAGGAACCCAAAAATGGGCTGAGGGGCCAAAAAATGGCCTGAGGAACCCAAAAATTGGCTGAGGGGCCAAAAAATGGGCTGAGGGGCCAAAAAATGGGCTGAGGAACCCAAAAATGGGCTGAGGGGCCAAAAAATGGGCTGTGGAACCCAAAAATGGGCTGAGGAACCCAAAAATGGGCTGAGGGCCAAAAAATGGGCTGAGGAACCCAAAAATTGGCTGAGGAACCCAAAAATATGCTGAGGGGCCAAAAAATGGGCTGAGGAACCCAAAAATTGGCTGAGGAACCCAAAAATATGCTGAGGGGCCAAAAAATGGGCTGAGGAACCCAAAAATGGTCTGAGGAACCCAAAAATGGGTTGAGGGGCCAAAAAATGGCCTGAGGAACCCAAAAATGGGCTGAGGAACCCAAAAATGGCCTGAGGAACCCAAAAATGGGCTGAGGAACCCAAAAATTGGCTGAAGAACCCAAAAATGATCTGAGGGGCCAAAAAATGGGCTGAGGAACCCAAAAATGGGCTGAGGAACCCAAAAATGGGCTGAGGAACCCAAAAATGATCTGAGCGGCCAAAACATGGGCTGAGGAACCCAAAAATGGGCTGAGGAACCCAAAAATGGGCTGAGGGGGCAAAAAATGGGCTGAGGAACCCAAAAATGGGCTGAGGAACCCAAAAATGGTCTGAGGAACCCAAAAATGGGGTGAGGAACCAAAAAATGAGCTGAGGAACCCAAAAATGGGCTGAGGAACCCAAAAATGGTCTGAGGGGCCAAAAAATGGGCTGAGGAACCCAAAAATGGGCTGAGGAACCCAAAAATGGGCTGAGGGGCTCAAAACACGGGCTGAGGAACCTAAAAATGGGCTGAGGAACCCAAAAATGGGCTGAGGAAACCTAAAATGGGCTGAGGGGCCAAAAAATGGGCTGAGGAACCCAAAAATGGGCTGAGGAACCCAAAAAATGGGATGAGGAACCCAAAAATGGGCTGAGGAAACCAAAAATGGGCTGAGGGCCAAAAAATGGGCTGAGGAACCCAAAAATGGGCTGAGGGGCCAAAAAATGGGCTGAGGAACCCAAAAATGGGCTGAGGAACCCAAAAATGGGCTGAGGGGCCAAAAAATGGCCTGCGGAACCCAAAAATTGGCTGAGGGGCCAAAAAATGGGCTGAGGAACCCAAAAATGGGCTGAGGAAACCAAAAATGGTCTGAGGGGCCAAAAAATGAACTGAAGGAACCCAAAAATGGGCTGAGGGGCCAAAAAATGGGCTGAGGAACCCAAAAATGGGCTGAGGAACCCAAAAATGGGCTGAGGGGCCAAAAAATGGGCTGAGGAACCGAAAAATGGGCTGAGGAACCCAAAAATGGGCTGAGGAACGCAAAAATGGGCTGAAGAAACCCAAAATGCGCTGAGGAACCCAAAAGTGAACTGAGCAACCCAAAAATGGATTCAGGAAACCAAAAATGGATTGAGGAACCCAAAAACGGTCTCAGGAAGCCAAAAATGGTCTGAAGAACCCAAAAATGGATTGAAGAACCCCAAAATGCACTGAGGAACCCAAAAGTAGACTGAACAACCCAAAAATGGATTGAGGAAACCAAAAATGCGCCGAGGAACCCAAAAATTGATTGAGGAACCCAAAAATCGGCTGAGGAACCCAAAAACTGATTGAGGAACCCAGAAATGGATTGAGGAACCCAAAAATGGGCTGAGGAACCCAATAATGAACTGAAGAACCCAAAAATGGGTTTGAAGGAACCCCAAAATGGGCTGAAGAACGCAAAAATGGATTTTGGAACCCAAAAATGGGCTCAGGAAGCCAACAATGGATTGAGGAACCGAAGAATGGGCTGAGGGACCCAAAAATGGATTGACGGACAAAAAATGGATTGAGGAAACCAAATATGGTTTGAAGAAACGAAATATGGATGGAGGATTGGTTTCCTCAATCCATTTTTGGGTTCTTCAGCCCATTTTTGGGTTCCTGAAACCATTTTTGGGTTCCTCAATCCATTTTGGGTGTTCCTCAATACAGTTTTGGTTTCCAGAGCCAATTTTTGTTTTCCTCAATCCATTTTTGGGTTCGCCAATTCATTTTTGTGTTCTTCAGGTCATTTTTGAGTTCCTCAACCCATTTTTTGTTTCCTCAGACCATTTTTGGGTACCTCAATCCATTTTTAGATTCTTCAGCGCATTTTTGGGTTCTTCAATCCATGTTTGGATTCCTGAGCCCAGTTTTGGTTTCCTCAATGCATTTTTGGGTTCTTCAGGCCATTTTTGGATTTCTGAGCCCATTTTGGGGTTCCTAAATCCATTTATGGGTTCCTCAGCTCATTTTGGGGCTCCTCAATCCATTTTTAGGTTCTTCAGCCCATTCTTGGATTCTGGAATCCATTTTAGGGTTCCTCAATACATTTTTGTGTTCCTGAGCCCATTTTCGGGTTCCTGAGCCTATTTTTGGGTTTCTCAATCCATATTTGGGTTCTTCAGCCCATTTATAGGTTCCTCAGCCCATTTTCGGGTTCCTGAGCCTATTTTTTGTTTCCCCAATCCATTTTTTGGTTCCTCAGCCGATTTTGGGGTTCTTCAGCCCATTTTTGGTTCCTCAGCCCATTTTTGGGTTCCTCGATCCATTTTTGGGTTCCTCAATCCATTTTTGTGTTCCTGGGCCTATTTTATGCTTCTTCAAACCATTTTTTGTTTCCTCAATCCAGTTTTGGGATCCTCAACTCATTTTTGGGCTCCTCAATCCATTTTTTTGTTCTTCTGCCCATTTTTGGTTTCCTGAACCCGTTTTTGGGTTTCTCAACCAATTTTTTTTTCCTCAATCCATTTTTGGGTTCCTCAATCCATTTTTCGGTTCCTCAATCCATTTTTGTGTTCCTGGGCCTATTTTATGCTTCGTCAAACCATTTTTTGTTTCCTCAATCCAGTTTTGCGCTCCTCAACTCATTTTTGGGCTCCTCAATCCATTTTTTGGTTCTTCTGCCCATTTTTGGTTTCCTGAACCCGTTTTTGGGTTCCTCAACCAATTTTTCTTTTCCTCAATCCATTTTTGGGTTCCTCAATCCATTTTTGGGTTCTTCACACTGTTTTTTGGTTCCTGAGCCCTTTTTTGTGTTCCTCAGGACATTTTTGTTTTCTCAGCCAATTTTTGGGTTCCTCAATCCATTTTAGGTTTCCTCACTCGCTTTTTGGGTTCCTCACTCCATTTTTGGGTTCCTAAATCCATTTTTGTGTTCTTCAACCCACTTTTGGTTTCCTGAACGCATTTTTGGTTTCCTCAATCAATTTTTTTTTTCTCCCTGAATCCTTTTTTTGGGTTCCTCTGCACATTTTTGCGTTCCTGAATCCATTTTTTGTTTCCTGAATCCATTTTTTGGTCCGTCAATCCATTTTTGTGTTCCTCAATCTATTTTTGGGTTCCTCAATTCATTTTTTGGACCCACAATCCATTTTCTGGATACTCAGCCCATTTTTGTATTTTTCAATCCATTTTGAGGTTCCTGAGCCCGTTTTTGGTTTCTTCAATCCATTTTTGGGTTCCTCAGCCCATTTTTGGGTTCCTCAATCATTTTTTGGGTTCCTGAGCCCATTTTTGGGTTCTTCAGACCATTTTTCGTTTCCTGAATCCATTTTTGGCTTCCTCAGCCCATTTTTGGGTTCCTCAATCATTTTTTGGGTTCCTGACCCCATTTTTGGGTTCTTCAGACCATTTTTCGTTTCCTGAATCCATTTTTGGCTTCCTCAGCCCATTTTTGGTTTCCTGAATCCATTTCTGGGTCACTCATTCCTTTTTTGGGTTCCTGAATAATTTTTTTTTTTCTCAATCCATTTTTTGGGTTTCTCAGCCCATTTTTGGTTTCCTCATCACACTTTTGGATTCTTCAATCCATTTTTTGGGTACCTCTACCCATATGGGGTTTCTAAAGCCCATTTTTGGACTCCTAAGCCAAGTTTGGGGTTTCTGAATCCATTTCTTGGTCCCTCAATCCATTTTTGGAGTACGCAGCCCATTTTTGGGTTCTTCAATCCATTTTTCGGTTCCTCAGCCCATTTTTGGGTTCCTCAACCATGTTTGGGTTCCTCAGCCTGTTTTTGGGTTCCTCAATCTATTTTTGGGTGTCTCACCCCGTTTTTGGATTCCTCAGCTTTTTTGTGTTCGTCAATCCATTTTTGGGTTTCTGATCCTATTTTTGGTTCTTCAGCTCCTTTTTCTCTCCACTCTGCAGCCCTCTCTGTAGCCCATTTCTTGCTCCTTTTTTTCCTCCTATCGAACCGCATGGCTAGACTCAGTCGAACTTCTGGTGCCCCCTAGAGAGCCCTTATCTCTCCCCTTAGGATCCCGCTGTGGAGTCACTTGCAGAGCACGTATCGACCCCTCTCTAACCCATACGCTGTCCCCTTTTCAACTCATATCATGCCCTTTTTCACCCCCGTGGAACCCCCTACAGAGCTGCCATCCCAGCCGATATGTCCCGCTTATGGAGCCCCCTCTAGAGCCCCTCTTCCACACTTTCTCTCTCCTATGGTGCCTTCTAGAGAGGTGCTATCACTCTTCCTCTGTCCCTCCTATGGAGTCCCTTCTACGGGCGTTATCGTGCCCTGTAGTTGGCATAAGGCGCCACATCTAGGGCCCCCATCTCTCTCTGTCTCCCCTTCGGACCTGTCTCTAGAGTCCCTATCACGCTCTCAATGTCCCTCCTATGGAGCCCCTTTAACAGCCCTTATCGCACCCTCTGTTGCGTTTCGGGTGCGACCTACGGAGAGCTCCCATAATGGCCAAAAAGTGCCGCATATGGAGTTTGCTATGGAGCCCCTATCTCGCTCTTTTTCTTCCCCATGGAGTCTCCTAGAGAGGTGTTTTCACTGTCCCTGTGTCCTTCCTACGGAGTCCCTTCTACGACCATTACCGCGCCCTGCAGTGGGCTTATGGCGCCCCCTTCAGAGCCCCTATCTTGCTCTGTTTCACCAATGGAGATCTGTATAGAACTCGTTTGGGGCTCCCTATATCCCAGCTATGGAGCCACTTATGGAGCCCCTATCATATCCTACGTCGCCCTCATGGAAACCCCTGTAGATTTCCTATCATGGCTAATAAGTCCCACAAGTGGTGCCCTCTCTAGAGACCTTATCTCGCTTATTGTCTCCGGTTGGCAGCACTCTATAGAGCCCCCTTCACCTTCCCTACGGAACCCATTAAACAGCCCCTATCACCTCCTGTATTGTGCCTATAGAGCCCCTCGAGTGCCCCCTAAGTTCCTGATATTGTGCCCAGTCCAGTGAGGAGCGATTCATATTTTCATGTGCTTCTCAGCAGACTCGGAATGCACGGAAGCTTTACGTCGAGAGATAATCTCTCTGTGTACTGTTAAATCTGAAATCGGTTCCTTGCCGATCGGTTCACAAGGCATCTGTTCATCACATACAGGTACGCCTTCCAGTCTGATTCTTGCCTCGGAGCCGTGCCTTCTCTGCTCTCTTTTGCCGTCTCTGCCACAGCTCTTCCGCATGACTGTAAAACGCGTGCGTCTGGCTGCTACATGAGAACCGATTTAGGCCGCAAGGTCGTTCGGCCGCAGAGGTTGAAACCTCCGGGGAGAGAGCCTGTGTGCCCTTTCTTAGCCGAGCAAGCTCCGCGCGCATTCTTGGGCATTCTCAGCAGACTCCGGTTCAACTGGTTCTTTACACTAAGAGGTGTCTGAGAACTGCTAGTGTTGAAACGTGTTGCTGTCAAAAGTTTTCTTCCTGCACCCGTTTCACAGACACAGAAAAGCAGTCGGTCTGCTCCTTCCTTCCGAGAGCAGCAGTCATTTGAATCTTCATCCATCTCTGCAGTTAGGAGCCACATCACTGCAGTGGGAATTCTCAGCCGCTGGTGGATCTGTTTCCGTAGAAAGCATTAAATCACTCCATAAAAGCAGCAGGTTCTTCAGCGCTTGTCTGTCTTCTCGGAAGACCAACACCCAGGGAATGCATTGTTAACCACCCTGCTTGTCCGCAAGGCTGACAATGTCTGGCACGGGGGAGAGAGGAATTGCAGGTCTTTGTAGGAGGATCTGCCAGTGAAGTGCGCTCACTTTGCTCTTTGAAATGAGGCGCTCCATAGAGGATGGCAAGCATTCACAGGAGCTGCAGAAGGTCTCCTTGATGCTTGATCTAGAGAGCATTCGTACTGCCTTAGAGGAGCAAGAGAAGGAGAACCAAAATTGACAGGCACGGCAATGCCCTGAAACCCGGCATTAGTCCCCTAGATCCATGCCACGGTCTCTGCTGCCATCTATTGTCCGTTTATGCATACTACAGTCCCTCCGGGAAAGAACTGGTATTTGATTCTATAAAGCCGAGCAGATGTAAAAAACCAGAGACTAGTGATAGGGGCTCTGTAGCGGGCTCCATAAGCGCGATACAGGGCGCAATAGGGGCTGTATAAGGGGCTCGGTATTTGAAAAGTGAGACAAGGGTCTGTAGAGGGGGCTGCTTGCATCTGTTCATCACACACAGGTACGCCTTCCAGTCTGCTTCTTGTCTCTCGAGCCGTGCCTTCTCTGCTCTCTTCTGCCGTCTCTGCCACAACTCTTCCGCATGACTGTAAAACGCCGGGGTCTGTCTGATAGAGGAAAACGGCTACCCCGCAAGCTCCTTCGGCCGCAGTGTTTGAAACCTCCGGAGAGAGAGCCTGTGTGCTCTTGCTTAGTCGAACAAGCTTCGCGCGCATTCCTGGGCATTCTCAGCAGACTCCGGCTCCACAGGTTCTTTGCACTAACAGATAAAGCTGTCTGAGAACTGCTAGCTCTATAACGCGTTGCTCAAAAGTTTTCTTCCTGCACCCGTTTCACAGACACAGAAAAGCAGCCGGTCTGCTCCTTCCCTCCGAGAGCAGCAGTCATTTAAATCTTCATCCATTTCTGCCATTAGCAGCCACATCACTGCAGTGGGAATTCTCAGCCGGTGGTGAATCTGTTTCCGTAGAAGGCATTAAATCACTCAAAAAAAGCTGCAGGTTCTTCAGCGCTTGCCTGTGTCCTCGGAAGACCAACACCCAGGGAATGCATTGTTAATGACCCTGCTTGTCCGCAAGGCTGGCAATGTCTGGGACGGGGAGAGAGGAACTGCAAGTTTTTGTAGAAGGATCTGCCAGTGAAGAATATTCTAGTGTCAAAAATTACAATTTTGTGTGGAACAGTTACCACAAGTGAAACTTTGTTTTTAAGTAGCTGTATGAGGCGTAGAAAACACGTAATTGAGGGTTTTTTTTTTTCTAATTAATTTTGCAAGTTCTTTTGTATTCAGGCTTTGGTTTGTCCAGAAGACTTTCAGAAAGCTTCAGCATGTATACATACACATCATCCCTGGTGCTCGCTGTGAAATCCTCCTTTTTGTTTTTCTGATACTTTCTGTGCTTCTTATCAGCATCTGCTCTGCCAATTTTAGCAGCTGCTAAATTCTGTGCTCTTGTCTTCATCTGAGGTCAGACACCTGCCACTGCATGCATGCAATGTGTACCAAGCTCCCTGCTGCCTTTTGATTAATTTGCACCTCCCACTTACGAGCACCTTATAAAGCCCCTATCAAGCTTACCGAGCCCCCTATAGATCTCCTATCGCACCATGTAAATTCCTGCTATGGTGTCCCAAGTATAGCAGTTATAGTGTCCTGTGTACCCTGTACGTAGCCCCCTCTAGAGCCCCTGTCGCCCCCCACTGTTGCACTCATGGAACCCCACTCCAGGAGCTTCTCTCACAAGTGGGCCCCTCTACAGCCTGCAAGTGCCCCCTCTACAGCCCCTTGTCGCACTTTTCAAATACCGAGCCCTTTATACAGCTCCTATTGCGCCCTGTATCGCGCTTATGGAGCCCGCTACAGAGCCGCTATCACTAGTCTCCGTTTTTTTACATCTGCTCGGCTTTATAGAATCAAATACCAGTTCTTTCCCGGAGGGACTGTAGTATGCATAAACGGACAATAGATAGCAGCAGAGACCGTGGCATGGATCTAGGGGACTAATGCATTTACCTGGCTGTGCTCAGGCTTCTGCCGCGTTTCAGGGCATTGCCGTGCCTGTCAATTTCTGTTCTCCTTCTCTTGCTACCCTAAGGCAGTACGAATGCTCTCTAGATCAAGCATCAAGGAGACCTTCTGCAGCTCCTGTGAATGCTTGTCGTCCTCTATGGAGCGCCTCATTTCAAAGAGCAAAGTGAGCGCTCTTCACTGGCAGATCCTTCTGACAAAACCTGCAGTTCCTCTCTCCCCCGTGCCAGACATTGTCAGCCTTGCGGACAAGCAGGGTGGTTAACAATGCATTCCCTGGGTGTTGGTCTTCCGAGGAGACAGGCAAGCGCTGAAGAACCTGCAGCTTTTTTTTGAGTGATTTAATGCTTTCTACGGAAACAGATTCACCAGCGGCTGAGAATTCCCACTGCAGTGATGTGGCTCCTAACTTCAGAGATGGATGAAGATTCAAAGGACTGCTGCTCTCGGAAGGAAGGAGCAGACCGACTGCTTTTCTGCGGCTTTGAAACGGGTGCAGGAAGAAAACTTTTGACAGCAACACGTTTCAGCGCTAGCAGTTCTCAGACAGCTTTACCTCTTAGTGTAAAGAACCTGTTGAACCAGAGTCTGCTGAGAATGCCCAGGAATGCGCGCGGAGCTTGCTCGGCTAAGACAGGGCACACAGGCTCTCTCCCCGGAGGTTTCAACCTCCGCGGCTGAACGACCTTGCGGGCTAAATCGGTTCTCATGTAGCAGCCAGACGCACGCGTTTTACGGTCATGCGGAAGAGCTGTGGCAGAGACAGCAGAAGAGAGCAGAGAAGGCACGGCTCCGAGGCAAGAATCAGACTGGAAGGCGTACCTGTATGTGATGAACAGATGCCTGATGAACCGATCGGCAAGGAACCGATTTCAGATCTAACAGTACACAGAGAGACTTATCTCTCGATGTAAAACTTCCGTGCATCCCGAGTCTGCTAGGAAGCACATGAAAATATGAATCGCTCCTCACTGGACTATTACCAGTTCGTTTGATTACTTGTGCTGCGCAGACGAAGGCAGAGGATGATCTTGCAGGGTGAAACATTTCTCGTCTGACAGGTTTCTTTTCTGAGCAACAGCTAGACGTTTTACAGTGATGTGGCTGTTTACAGCTGAGATGGAGGAAGATTTAAATGACTGCTGCTGTCAGAGGGCAGGAACAGACCAACTGCTTTTCTGTGACTTTGGAACTGGTTGTAAAAGGGGCTAAGTTAGGAGGGACATTGAGAGTGTAATAGGGGCTCTAGAGACGACTCCATAGGAGAGACAAAGAGCGAGATAGGGACTCAAGAGAGGGTCCCATATGCGCGACTTATCGCAGGGATAGGAACTTTATAGGGGGCGATACAGGGCGCGATAGGTGGCATAAGGTGTACAGAGGGTTTGACAGGTGCTCTTCGGAGGGCTCCATAGCGGGATCATAAGGGGAGCGATATGGACTCTCCAGGAGGCAGCAGAAGTGCGACCGAGTGTGCCGTAGAGGCTGTACAAGAGGCTCCATAGGAGGAAGATAGGGAGCAAGAAACGGGCTCTATAGAGGGCTGCATAGTGGAGAGAAAGATAGAGATAGGGTCTCGATAGCAGGGAATTCTTGGCGGTGATAGAAGATCTAGAGGGAGATCCGTGGGAGAGAGCAAGCACGATAGGGGCAAGTGTAGAGGGTTCCATAGGGAGAGACAGGGCGTGATAGGGTCTCTAGGGGGTGCCCCTTTCGGGATAGAAAGGGCTCTATCGGGGTTCGATAGCGTAGACCTCGGGGGCGAGATAGGGGCTCTCTATAGAGCTCTAGAAGGGAGACAAAGAGCAAAAGAAAGGGGCTCCGTATGTTGGACTTATTGGTCGTGAGGGGAGCTCTATAGACGTTTCCATGGGTGCAAGACAGGGCATGAGAGGGTCTTTGTAGGAGGATGTAATAGGGGTACAGAGGATGTGCTAAGTGCTCTTACAAGGGGGCAAAATATCAGCAACTTAGGGGCACTATAGAGTTCTCTGTAGGCACAATACAGGAGGCGATAAGGGCTGTTTAATGGGTTCCGTAGGGAAGGTGAAGGGGGCTCTATAGAGTGCTGCCTACAGGAGACAATAAGCGAGATAAGGTCTCTAGAGAGGGCACCACTTGTGGGACTTATTAGCCATGATAGGAAATCTACAGGGGCTTCCATGAGGGCGACGTAGGATATGATAGGGGCTCCATAAGTGGCTCCATAGCTGGGATATAGGGAGCCCCAAACGGGTTCTATACAGATCTCCATTGGTGAAACAGAGCAAGATAGGGGCTCTGAAGGGGGCGCCATAAGCCCACTGCAGGGCGCGGTAATGGTCGTAGAAGGGACTCCGTAGGAGGGACACAGGGACAGTGAAAACACCTCTCTAGGAGACTCCATGGGGAAGAAAAAGAGCGAGATAGGGGCTCCATAGCAAACTCCATATGCGGCACTTTTTGGCCATTATGGGAGCTCTCCGTAGGTCGCACCCGAAACGCAACAGAGGGTGCGATAAGGGCTGTTAAAGGGGCTCCATAGGAGGGACATTGAGAGCGTGATAGGGACTCTAGAGACAGGTCCGAAGGGGAGACAGAGAGAGATGGGGGCCCTAGATGTGGCGCCTTATGCCAACTACAGGGCACGATAACGCCCGTAGAAGGGACTCCATAGGAGGGACAGAGGAAGAGTGATAGCACCTCTCTAGAAGGCACCATAGGAGAGAGAAAGTGTGAAAGAGGGGCTCTAGAGGGGGCTCCATAAGCGGGACATATCGGTTGGGATGGCAGCTCTGTAGGGGGTTTCACGGGGGTGAAAAAAAGTGTGATATGAGCTGAATAGGGGGCAGCATATGGGATAGAAAGGGGTCGATATGTGCTCTGCAAGTGATTCCACAGCGGGATTTTAAGGGGAGAGATAAGCGCTCTCTGCGGGGCAGAAGTTCGACTGAGTGTTCCGAAGAGTCTAGCCATGCGGTTCGATAGGAGGAAAAAAAGGAGCAAGTAACGGGCTATAGAAAGAGCAGCAGAGTGGAGAGAAAGATGGGCTGAAGAACCCAGAAATGGGATCAAAACCCCCAAAATGGATTTAGGAACCAAAAAAATGAGGAATCAAAAAATGGGCTGAGGAATGCAATAATGAACTGAAGAACCCAAAAATGGGTTGAGGAACCCCAAAATGGGCCGAAGAACGCAAAAACGGATTGTGGAACCCAAAAATGGGCTCAGGAAGCCAAAAAAGGATTGAGGAACCCAAAAATGGATTCAGGAAACAAAAATTGATCGAGGAACCCAAAATAGGGTTCAGGAATGCAAAAATGGGCTGAAGAACCCAAAAATGGATTGAGGAGCCAAAAAAATGAGCTTAGGAAACCAAAAATCGATTGAAGAACCCAAAAATGGGCTGAGGAACCCAATAATGAACTGAAAAACCCAAAAATGGGTTGAGGAACCCAATAATGAACTGAAGAACGCAAAAATGGATTGAGGAAACCAAAAATGGGATGAGGAAGCCAAACATGGTTTGAGGAACCCAAAAATGGTCTGAGGAAACCAAACATGGTTTGAGGAACCCAAAAATGGGCTGAGGAACGCAAAAATGGGCTGAAGAAACCCAAAATGCGCTGAGGAACCCAAAAGTGGACTGAACAACCCAAAAATGGATTGAGGAACCCAAAAATGGGCTGAGGAACCCAGAAATGGATTGAGGAACCTCAAAAAATCGATTGAGGAACCCAAAATAGATAGAGGAACCCAAAAATGGGCTGAGGAACCCAGAAATGGATTGAGGAACCTCAAAAAATCGATTGAGGAACCCAAAATAGATTGAGGACCCCCAAAAATGGGCTGAGGAACCTAGAAATTAATTGAGGAACCCAAAAATTAGCTGAAAAAACAAGAAATGAATTGAGGAAACTAAAAATGGATTGAGGAATCAAAAAATGGCCGGAGGAACCCCAAAATTGGCTGAACAACCGTAAAATGGATTGAGGAACCCAAAAATGAGCTCAGGAATTGAAATATGGATTGAAGAACCCAAAAATGGGCGGACGAACCCAAAAGCGGACTGAAGAACCCAAAAAAAGGATTGAGGAACCCAAAAATGGCCTGAGGAACCCAAAAATGGATTGAGAAACCCCAAAAATGGATTGAGGAAACCAAAAATGTGCTGAGGAACCCAAAAATTGATTGAGGAACCCCAAAATCGCCTGAGGAACCCCAAAACTGATTGAGGAACCCAGAAATGGATTGAGGAACCTCAAAAAATCGATTGAGGAACCCAAAATAGATTGAGGAACCCAAAAATGGGCTGAGGAACCCAGAAATTAATTGCGGAACACCAAAATGGGCTGAAAAAACAAGAAATGAATTGAGGAAACTAAAAATGGATTGAGGAATCAAAAAACGGCCCGAGGAACCCAAAAATTGGCTGAACAACCAAAAAATGGATTGAAGAACCCAAAAATGGGCGGACAAACCCAAAAGTGGGCTGAAGAACCCAAAAATGGATTGAGGAAAGCAAAAATGGGCTGAGGAAAGCAAAAATGGGCTGAGAAACCCAAAAATGGGCTGAGGAACCCAAAAATGGGCTGAGGGGCCAAAAAATGGGCTGAGGGGCCAAAAAATGGGCTGAGGAACCCAAAAATGGGCTGAGGGGACAAAAAATGGGCTGAGGAACCCAAAAATGGGCTGAGGGGCCAAAAAATGAGCTGAGGAACCCAAAAATGGGCTGAGGAACCCAAAAATGGGCTGAGGAACCCAAAAATGGGCTGAGGGGCCAAAAAATGGGCTGAGGAACCCAAAAATGGGCTGAGAAACCCAAAAATGGGCTGAGGGGCCAAAAAATGGGCTGAGGGGCCAAAAAATGGGCTGAGGAACCCAAAAATGGGCTGAGGGGCCAAAAAATGGGCTGAGGAACCCAAAAATGGGCTGAGGAACCCAAAAATGGTCTGAGGAACACAAAAATGGGCTGAGGAACCCAAAAATTGGCTGAGGGGCCAAAAAATGGGCTGAGGAACCCAAAAATGGGCTGAGGAACCCAAAAATGGGCTGAGGGGCCAAAAAATGGGCTGAGGAACCCAAAAATGGGCTGAAGAACCCAAAAATGGGCTGAGGGGCCAAAAAATGGGCTGAGGAACCCAAAAATGGGCTGAGGAACCCAAAAATTGGCTGAGGAGGGGCCAAAAATGGGCTGAGGAACCCAAAAATGGGCTGAGGAACCCAAAAATGAGCTGAGGGGCCAAAAAATGGGCTGAGGAACCCAAAAATGGGCTGAGGAACCCAAAAATGGACTGAGGGGCCAAAAAATGGGCTGAGGAACCCAAAAATGGGCTGAGGAACCCAAAAATGGGCTGAGGGGCCAAAAAATGGGCTGAGGAACCAAAAAATGGGCTTAGGAACCCAAAAATGGGCTGAGGGGCCAAAAATGGGCTGAGGGTCCAAAAAATGGGCTGAGGAACTTAAAAATGGGCTGAGGGGCCAAAAAATGGGCTGAGGGGCCAAAAAATGGGCTGAGGAACCCAAAAATGGGCTGAGGAACCCAAAAATGGGCTGAGGGGCCAAAAAATGGGCTGAGGAACCCAAAAATGGGCTGAGGAATCCAAAAATGGGCTGAGGGGCCAAAAAATGGGCTGAGGAACCCAAAAATAGGCTGAGGAACCCAAAAATGGGCTGAGGAACCCAAAAATGGGCTGAGGAACCCAAAAATGGGCTGCGGAAACCAAAAATTGGCTGAGGGGCCAAAAAATGGGCTGAGGAACCCAAAAATGGGCTGAGGAAACCAAAAATGGTCTGAGGGGCCAAAAAATGAACTGAAGGAACCCAAAAATGGGCTGAGGGGCCAAAAAATGGGCTGAGGAACCCAAAAATGGGCTGAGGGGCCAAAAAATGGGCTGTGGAACCCAAAAATGGGCTGAGGAACCCAAAAATGGGCTGAGGGGCCAAAAAATGGGCTGAGGAACCCAAAAATATGCTGAGGGGCCCAAAAAATGGGCTGAGGAACCCAAAAATGGGCTGAGGAACCCAAAAATGGGCTGAGGGTCCAAAAAATGGGCTGAGGAACCCAAAAATGGGCTGAGGGGCCAAAAAATGGCCTGAGGAACACAAAAATGGGCTGAGGAACCCAAAAATGGGCTTAGTAACCCAAAAATGGGCTGAGGGGCCAAAAATGGGCTGAGGAACCCAAAAATGATCTGAGGGGCCAAAAAATGGGCTGAGGAACCCAAAAATGGGCTGAGGAACCCAAAAATGGGCTGAGGGGCCAAAAAATGGGCTGAGGAACCCAAAAATGGGCTGAGGAACCCAAAAATGGGCTGAGGAACCAAAAAATGGGCTGAGGAACCCAAAAATAGGCTGAGGAACCAAAAAATGGGCTGAGGAACCAAAAAATGGGCTGAGGAACCCAAAAATGGGCTGAGGGGACAAAAATGGGCTGAGGGGCTCAAAACATGGGCTGAGGAACCCAAAAATGGGCTGAGGAACCCAAAAATGGGCTGAGGGGCTCAAAACACGGGCTGAGGAACCTAAAAATGGGCTGAGGAACCCAAAAATGGGCTGAGGAAACCTAAAATGGGCTGAGGGGCCAAAAAATGGGCTGAGGAACCCAAAAATGGGCTGAGGAACCCAAAAAATGGGATGAGGAACCCAAAAATGGGCTGAGGAAACCAAAAATGGGCTGAGGGCCAAAAAATGGGCTGAGGAACCCAAAAATGGGCTGAGGAACCCAAAAATGGGCTGAGGGTCCAAAAAATGGGCTGAGGAACCCAAAAATGGGCTGAGGGGCCAAAAAATGGCCTGAGGAACCCAAAAATGGGCTTAGGAACCCAAAAATGGCCTGAGGAACCCAAAAATGGGCTGAGGAACCCAGAAATGGGCTGAGGGGCCAAAAAATGGGCTGAGGAACCCAAAAATGGGCTGAAGAACCCAAAAATGGGCTGAGGAACCCAAAAATGGGCTGAGGGGACAAAAAATGGGCTGAAGAACCCAAAAATGGCCTGAGGAAGCCAAAAATGGGCTGAGGGGCCAAAAAATGGGCTGAGGAACCCAAAAATGGGCTGAGGAACCCAAAAATGGGCTGAGGGGCCAAAAAATGGGCTGAGGAACCGAAAAATGGGCTGAGGAACCCAAAAATGGGCTGAGGGGCCAAAAAAATGGGCTGAGGAACCCAAAAATGGGCTGAGGAACCCAAAAATGGGCTGAGGGGCCAAAAAATGGGCTGAGGAACCCAAAAATGGGCTGAGGAACCCAAAAATGGGCTGAGGGCCAAAAAATGGGCTGAGGAACCCAAAAATGGGCTGAGGAACCCAGAAATATGCTGAGGGGCCAAAAAATGGGCTGAGGAACCCAAAAATGGGCTGAGGAACCCAAAAATGGGCTGAGGGGCCAAAAAATGGGCTGAGGAACCCAAAAATGGGCTGAGGGGCCAAAAAATGGGTTGAGGAACCCAAAAATGGGCTGAGGAACCCAAAAATGGCCTGAGGGGCCAAAAAATGGGCTGAGGAACCCAAAAATGGGCTGAGGAACCCAAAATTGGGCTGAGGGGCCAAAAAATGGCCTGAGGAACACAAAAATGGGCTGAGGAACCCAAAAATGGGCTGAGGGGCCAAAAAATGGGCTGAGGAGCCCAAAAATGGGCTGAAGAACCCAAAAATGGGCTGAGGAACCCAAAAATGGGCTGAGGGGACAAAAAATGGGCTGAAGAACCCAAAAATGGCCTGAGGAACCCAAAAATGGGCTGAGGGGCCAAAAAATGGGCTGAGGAACCCAAAAATGGGCTGAGGAACCCAAAAATGGGCTGAGGGGCCAAAAAATGGGCTGAGGAACCGAAAAATGGGCTGAGGAACCCAAAAATGGGCTGAGGAACGCAAAATGGGCTGAAGAAACCCAAAATGCGCTGAGGAACCCAAAAGTGAACTGAGCAACCCAAAAATGGATTCAGGAAACCAAAAATGGATTGAGGAACCCAAAAACGGTCTCAGGAAGCCAAAAATGGTCTGAAGAACCCAAAAATGGATTGAAGAACCCCAAAATGCACTGAGGAACCCAAAAGTAGACTGAACAACCCAAAAATGGATTGAGGAAACCAAAAATGCGCCGAGGAACCCAAAAATTGATTGAGGAACCCAAAAATCGGCTGAGGAACCCAAAAACTGATTGAGGAACCCAGAAATGGATTGAGGAACCCAAAAATTGGGCTGAGGAACCCAATAATGAACTGAAGAACCCAAAAATGGGTTTGAAGGAACCCCAAAATGGGCTGAAGAACGCAAAAATGGATTTTGGAACCCAAAAATGGGCTCAGGAAGCCAACAATGGATTGAGGAACCGAAGAATGGGCTGAGGGACCCAAAAATGGATTGACGGACAAAAAATGGATTGAGGAAACCAAATATGGTTTTGAAGAAACGAAATATGGATGGAGGATTGGTTTCCTCAATCCATTTTTGGGTTCTTGAAACCATTTTTGGGTTCCTCAATCCATTTTGGGTGTTCCTCAATACAGTTTTGGTTTCCAGAGCCAATTTTTGTTTTCCTCAATCCATTTTTGGGTTCGCCAATTCATTTTTGTGTTCTTCAGGTCATTTTTGAGTTCCTCAAC
>JAUMJL010001247.1:0-148934 GCA_033558185.1 Dromococcyx pavoninus | reverse complement strand
CCCCGCCCCTCCTGTTCCGGAGAAGCGGTGACGTGTAGAAGCCCCGCCCCCGTAGCCCCCGCCCGCGCTCCATGTGGCGCCTTGGTATTTCTCGCCGTTGTGTAAACACGGGAGCTCGACCCTGGCACGGGCACCGGCCGCGCTTTCTCTGCCTCCACACCCAGAGACTCTTCCATATTCACTTGTTAGAATAAAATATGAACCTATTCAAGAACTGGGAATGCTTACATTCATCACAACACCGACCCATTACAATTGTGATGAGTTAGAGCAGTTTCTCATTTTTCAAAGTAAACACCTTATTTTTTTTAATATGCAGTAGACGGCCACGTTAAAAAGCATTTCCCACTCCGTGGACTGGGTCATGACCAGATAAACGCTGCTTCTGGCTGGGAGCTGTTACTCCCTGGTTCCCATCCCACTCTGCCCCAGCAGGGACTGGAGGAAGGCACCAGCCACACGATGCCCTTCTCCTTCTCCTTCTCCTTCTCCTTCTCCTTCTCCTTCTCCTTCTCCTTCTCCTTCTCCTTCTCCTTCTCCTTCTCCTTCTCCTTCTCCTTCTCCTTCTCCTTCTCCTTCTCCTTCTCCTTCTCCTTCTCCTTTCTCCCTCTCCTCCTCCTCCTCTTCCTCTTCCTCTCTCCTCCCTCTCCCTCCCACCAAACCCCGCACTGCTCTGTGTCGCAATGGGCACCTAAAAATCATTCCCAGAGCAGATTATTTGGGGTAAAACTATGAAACGTGCAGGCAGCTCATAGGTTTTAGACTTGTGAATGGCCCAGGCCAAATTTTACATTTTTATGTTTCACATTCTGGACTCTAGGGAACTTCTAGTGTTGATAATAGAAAACTTCTGTAGCAGAAAGCTTCACTGTGAAGAGATGAAGCCACCACAGAGAGGTGCACATCATTTCACGCTATTTCGCCTTGGTTTTGGAACACAGTATCAAACATGTCCAAAGCTCTGGGTGCAGAGGAAAGAGTGTGATGTGGCATAAATATCCAAAAATGGGAAGAGACAATTCCATGCTTCATGACATTCAGCTTTTCATTCTCAACCTTAAACACAGCACAAAAGGTTCGCTCTCAAAATCATTGTTGCAGTTGTTGGTGTTTTTGTTAGGATTACGCTATTTATGAAATGGGTTCATTTGACTGAATACTGACAGTTTGGAAGTTCAAGTTAGCCAGAAATCCTGAACTCCCCAGAAATTCTTGCTCTGTCCTTATTTTCAAATTCTTTGATTGATTTCTCAATAAAAAGTAACTCCCATCTGCCAGACAATATTTTCATTCTGTGCTAAGGGATGTAAAGGATATAAAGCACCTGATTATCCGCTGTGCTTGTCCATGGATTCCACTTTGATGTTGACAGAAGGGATTGCAGAATTCTTCCAGTCCTCCCCTCCGGATGTCACCTACTGATAAGAAAAGTGCAGAGTGAGTAAACAGCCAGAGTTCAGATAGCAAAGCAACCCAAGCGATTTGTCACAGAAACTGCAGCCTGGAAGTCATCTCCCCAGCCAGCTGGGGACGTGAAGCCTGATCCACTGCAAGATTAATTATTGCAAACTAAGGACAGGGATTCTTTTCTTTTTTCTTTTTCAGACTATAACAACTGATTCTGCTTTCTTAGGAGCTGAGGCTTTCTTTGTTAATGTGAGAAGTAAGAAGGGTTGATCCTGCTTAAACAACAGGTCAATATTGTTTCTTCCATATATACTGCTTAGTATCTTCTTCCTCCGAACACGCAGTATTCTTGGCCTTCTGATAGCATCATACTCTTTCTTGGCAAGTCTCATTTGTCAGAGCATGAGTTATGCAGGGAAAACACTGATTCTCTTTAGAAGCTGCCAGCTGCTTATCTCAGTCATTCCGACAAGGTTAAGTGCTCCAACTTTTATCCCTGATCTGCTACAGTATCTCATCAATTTAGTGAAGCATGGTCTTGTTCTTTTTTTGCTGAGCACCCATGACTCAGACCTGCTATCAATAATTACATCTGAGAGCAAATTACAGAATCAATTCTTAAATCCTCAAAACTTTTTCTGGCAGTACTTCTCTTTTTTAGTTTTCTGCTCAGCTTCCCTACAACACTCAAAGCAGGACAATCCCCTAATTTCACACCTGATTCATGTAAACAGAAAGTTCCCCTTCTTGGGAAATAAGTTCCTTATTTCACGCATGCCCTTTTATCACAAACAGGTCCAGATGTGGACTAGTAAATAACAACAGTCACGTAAATTTTATGTATAGCTGAACAGTTGTTATAATCCCA
The DNA here is from genome assembly GCA_033558185.1 of Dromococcyx pavoninus. Lineage (NCBI taxonomy): Eukaryota > Metazoa > Chordata > Aves > Cuculiformes > Neomorphidae > Dromococcyx > Dromococcyx pavoninus. Next base: position 146,659 of record JAUMJL010001247.1, on the reverse strand, counting down.
AAAGAACCACAAAGCTTGTCAAATATGAAAATACTGGAAATTCTCTTTTTTTCTCCTAAAAATTAATGAATATTTTAAAGTAATAGCACTTTTGGCTGAACAGGGCCGTCTTCTACACATAATAAATGAAACTGTGTTTACTCTGAAAAGCGAGAGACTGGTCTAACTCACTACAATTTTAACCTTACGATGAATGTAAGTATTCACACTTCTTGAATAAGTTCACATTTTATTCTAAAAATAAAGTAAATATGCAAGAATCTCTCTGGATATGGAAGCAGAGAGAGTCCAGTTAGTGTACACGCCAGGCTCGTACTGTCATGTTTACAGCAGTGCAGGAAACATCAATAAATTACAAGCGGCACATCTGTACCCTGCTTTTGGTCAAAGTGAGATCATAGCTCCAAAATTAGAATGGCTGAGAGCGTACACTGCTTCCTTTCACAAAACAGAAAGCAAAAATGACTTTGTCTCTTGACTGGTATCTTCTGAGATACAGGGATTCAGTTAGAGATGAAACCCAGAATTTCTCAGAGCTCACATTGAACATGTACCGGGTTTTGTTTTCCAGAACAGTGGAACTACAGACAATGGTCCCCCTCAAACCTCCTCCCACACAGTGCCAGCCTGAACCTGTGTGCTGAGATACAGGCTACACTTTTAATCCATTTTAACAAATATTTTGCAGGCTCCTGCAGAATGTTATCTGTGATTGTAACTGCCATGATAAACATTGTTGCTCTGCTGTACTCTGATTATGTACAGTACTTGCATACAGTTTTACACTACATTATTTCTAAGAGAGAATGGTTTGGGCCTAGTATTATTTGAATTCTTTGGAGGTCAGAAACCAAAAGCTTTCCTAGCATTTTTTATCAATAGAGACAATCAGGCAAAAATTTTCCCAAAATTATTGTTTCTGAAGCAGTCTGACATGTCATTCTACATTCCCCTGCCTCTCAGACACCACAGTGTCCATGAAGAACATCATATTATTGCATTTCCAGAATAAATTCTTTCCTAATATGCAAACAAGTTGGCCAAAGAATTACATGGTCTGTATATTTTAATAGATGGGCAGTGTTTCATATACTTTCCATTCCCCAGTATGATTCTTTAAACACTAGATGGGGCTCCATTCCTGGTTCACATGTGCCATCTGTGTGCCCCTCTCGAAATGGCAAGAAAGTTAACAAACCCTGAATAAGCAGGGACGCTTATTTGCAGTTTCTGATTCAGTAGGAAAGATCTAATTTGAGTTCAGTTAACTGTCTCACATAAAGCCAGCTGAATATGTGACAACATTAATTGCATTGTTTTTACTTTTTTAACCGCATCTTGTCAAGAACTCTTCACTATAAAAAAGCAACAATTACACAATGCAGTGAGTGGCAGCACTGATTTCTAGTTACCCATCTGTGATCTGAGTTGTAAGGATACCCAGGCAAGTTGGTAGCCATGTAGAAGAGAGAGAGACAAATTAGACCCCTTAGGAACAGAAAAGCAGGAGCTACTTAACTGTAGCAACAAACTGGGTGATCTGTATGCACATAATTGTTGGCTTGGCAGCATTCATGTAGATCCAGTCTGGCTTGAGAACTGCTATAGAGCTTGTGAGAAATGCTGAAGAGGACAATCAGAAGAATTTAGAGTACTGTTGTAAAGACAAAATGATTAATGGGCAAGAGATATAAACACAGATAATGACACAATTAATAAAGCATTTATTTTGGCTGCTTACAATGGAACTTATTTCCATGTGTATACTTAGTTCCCAGTGGAGAACTTAACAATATGTACATATAATGGGGACTCATATAAATGCCCAGTAAAAAGAAAGATCAGAGGAGAATAGACTTAGAACAAAGAAGAATCATAGAATAGACTTTAACAAAAATCTTCACGTAATCCTTTTTTATGTAATTGTGCTATACTCTATGGAAGCATTACATATAACAAGAATCAGGAAAGATCCAGAACAGGTCACAAAAGTTTTATATCCACTGTCTCACAGAGTGAGAAATAATTTAGTGCAGGACTACTTAAGGTTACCTTTATTTCCTGTGTAGCAGCCTAAGCAATGCTGGGCTAAAGTCTTTAAAGATGAACCCATCACTCAAGGGATGCTCAAAATCACTTTTGATAATGTCAGATTTTCTTAGAACAGGAAAGAAGGAGATGTTGAAGAGTCATCCTGCAAAGTAGGAGCCAAGAGAGGAAGCAAATGAGGTTAGTACAATTGATTTTGGAGTCCATAATTCATACACGTTCCTGTGATCAGAAGTCTACCACTGCACTATCAGAATGGAGGAAGGGGCCAAATCAGAGAGCTGGACTAGTAAACAGGAAGACAAACTGTCCTTGAGCTGCAGGGATTCCTTCTCTTGATTTATGTAAATTATAATATTCTGCCCAGGGTACTCCTTCGTAACATAATTGCATAGGGGAAGTCCTCAGACTATGTACTTGGGTCATTGGATTAGCAAAGTTTGTATATCAAGACAAGCTACCTCACATAAAACTAAAAAGAAAAAAGAAGTGACAGGAAAAAGTATATCACTGCTGGACAAATACAAGGATGTCTGTGCTGGCATTTATCCTCTGCATTGAGTGGAGATAGATTTAATGTAGTGCTTTGACCATTTCTAACTCTTAAGTAGTTCAGAAGGCCAGTTTTAAGGTGTAGAAACACTACAGGTCAGCTGGGTTATGTATTTGTCTTTTAGTCTCACCTTGCTGAATAGGGCTCTTCTGAAAATCTACAAATACCTGGTATTATTCACATGGCAGTTCTACAGTCCAACAGTTTTATCACCTCAGATCTCGTTAACGTTAGAGATTTTCATTTGTTCCTGTTAAGAGTTTACAAGCCCATTTCCCAGGTGTGGTGGCTGATAGGAACATTTGCATGACCTGCCTGCACAAGCAGAGGTGGCACAGAACTATTCTGATTCATGGTAAGGCCGTCATGATCTGTGACTTCCAAAGCTTTTAACTCTTCTGTAATCCAAGCTGTGCCCAAAAGTTGTTCTTGCTTTCTGCATAGTGTTTCAGAGGCCTGGCCAGTTTTCTTGTCTGTCAGTCACACTGTGCCCCTTTTCCTGACTTTCTGACTCATTTCTTAGCACACCACATCCTGGCTGATACCTTGTCACTGTATTAACTGCCATCGTGAAACCATGTTGCTTCCATAGCTCCTGGACTTCCTTCATCCCACATATATGAACTGTCGATGACTTCTTTCCCTCGATTGTAATCCTAACAGAAACCTCTCCACAGTCAGAGCAGCTGCCAGCCGAGGCTTGGTGCTGATGCGAGATACTGGCAGTCACGGGCACTTTGAGAAGCCTTCAGCGACTGGTTCCCCAGGAATTGCAGCCAGTGACAAGCCCTGGCAAGCCTTTCCTCTGGGTGCCTCAGCAGATGATTCAGTACTGCGTTATAGCTACAACCACCACACAAACCTGGGTTCCAACAGCACCCACTGCTGGAATTCTTACCCAGATGTGCTTTTCTTATTTTTACCTTTTTATCTTCACTTTGAATGTCCATCTCATAGAAAGCTCAGATTCGTCTCCCGAGTCTTTAGATATTTAACTGAGGCTTAAAGCTGCAGTTTTGGTATAATCCACACATGGAGTGTATGTTGCAACTGAAAAGTCTATTCCCTCCAGCTTCCCTCTAGCATCAATGGCCAAACAGCAGATACTGATGACCAGCAAATAATTTCAGTGTGTAAACTGCAGGGATGAATTCCGGCCTAAATGCTTTGGAGAGGAACTTTTGATGTGGATTATGAAGTGCTTAACAAACTTATAGAGATATTAGTTAAAAGTACAACAAACAGTCACACTGGCTCTTTGCAAATAAGCCTTCTTCAAATCCTTTTAATTCCTAACTTTATCACAGGCCCATTCACTGCTTTTCAAGAAATAAATCAAATATTCTAGTAAAGGATAAATATATTTGTCAAAGCTGAATGGGATTGAAAAAAGCTGAAGTTATTAAACTGAAAGCTACTTACATGTGTTTTGAATAAGATTCTGTAACTGATATAATCTTGTCTAAAAATAGGCAGATTTAGCCAGACTATTTGGTCTAGAATCCAGGCTACATTCGTCACAAGAACATGATTTTGCAGGAAATCTCTTTTGCTATTTGTTTTTGGACAAGACAAACATTACCAGAGCAGCTTTTCCTGTGGTGTTCTGCTTTGAAACTTCTGGCTTTGGCTTTGGCTAAAGACAGGAAGCACATGAAAAACTAAGGAAATACAGATTCAAGAGTAAGTCACAATATTCAAATCTGGAGCCAAGCTAACCCCAAGTGCTTTCTTACTTAGACAGATATCAAATAATAGCATTTTCTAAGAAAATGTGAGGGGAAAATAATTCCATCATATCCAGACAGCTGATTTCCTGCACCCATTTTTGCTAGCAATATATGCCAAACCGAACCACTGACTTACCTGGCAGTCATCAACTCTTGCTCTGATCCCGTTACATTCGTGTCGATGGAAATTTTGTGGAAGTCTAGAGAACCAGATCTGTGTCCTAGAAAAACATACAAAGTATAGGTGATTAAGGAGGGGGAAATGTTACTCCTGAAAGGCTAAGCTATGTTTTCATGGCAGGATTCAGAATTGCCCCCAAACCACTTCAGTTTATTGAAGGCAAATGTTTTCTGTTATCCCCATCCCAAATCCTAACTGCCTCTTGAAGCATCACCTTTTACTGATACCAACACCAGCAGAAGTAACACAACAAGTGCTTGTGCTTCATGGAAAATGCTGCAAATTGCCAGTGTGGTTGGTCTGAGGACTGCTGGCTTATACTAATTATCATATTTTCTTATTGCCCTTGGAGGTACTTATGAACTCCTCACAAAGATTATGGAAGATACACCTTACTCAAAGCAATTAATGGCTATAGCAATAATTTTTATTTGGAATCTTCTGAAGGTGTCACTGCATTAAGATTAAGCATTTACCAGATAGCTACCCAGCCACAAGATTTATGTGTACTGACAACTCAGTTATTTAGTGAACATCAGATTTATTAAAACAAAGAACATAAACTGTCTTTCTTGAAACTTCTGTTTTCAGAATCTCCAAGTGAAAAGGAATGTCTCATGTAACGCATTCTGCAAACGTTGCAGAAAAAGATGAGAGAGCTAATAGAGGGGGTTTGGGAGAAGGCTGGTGAAAGAACTGAGAATAATTAAGGATTAATGAGGGCAACTTGTAGAGATGTGGTTGCGTGAGAAAGGATATGCAGGCAGCACACAAGAACTGCTAGGATAACAAACAAGAGATATATAGCAGGGGCGCCTGTCCTTGACTTCAGAAGACGGAACTTGCAGTTAAGAAAGAATGCACAGAATTCGGAACTGATAACGGGTAATGAGAAAAACAAGGCGGGGTAGACATTTAGCTGAAGAACCAATATATTCCTTTGTTTAATGAATATGTATAACCATAGTTGCGACATGTATAAAAGTGTGTACTCTACTCTCAATAAACGAAGTCTGCTCATCTAGTATCTAGGTGTCACTCTTCCGTCCTCTTCAAATGGCGCCCTGAACAGGGACCCCTTTAAATCCGTAAGGCAATTGGCATACGGACGTGGCCACGGAAGAGTGACTATAAGGAGGGCGCAGCTGTGTTCGCACCGGCACAAGGATCAAAGAGCTGGACTCCGGATCTGTCCTGACAAAGTGAGGACGCTGCAACGTAAGCTGACTTCGAAAGGGTGCAACGGCCGTAATCAGGTATTTATTAACCTAGCGCTATAGGGCGTAGGGAATTAAAATGGAAAAGGAAGCAGCTTTTAGTCTCCTAAAATGCTTTTTAGAAAAGCGGGGAGCGTGGCATAAAGGTTTTGATAAGGAATTACAGTTATTATTATCTCATGGTGTGAAAAAGGGTTTTTTCACAACCTCGGCTAGTGTTTTTGAAATAGAAGAATGGCGTAAATATGGAGATGAGTTGTGGCACGGAACATTACAGGAAGATAAAGAATGCAAAAAATTAGGGATCCCTTGGTTAACAGTTATTAATGCTTTAAAACAACATCAGGTAGAACAGAAGGTGGCTGCCGAGGCGGCAAAACGGTTAACAGAGGTACCTGGGGTGGAGGAGGGACCGATGCCACCCTCAGTACAGACAGTGTATGTTCCTCCGTCTGTGCTCTCCAATACAACAACGCTGCCACAGCCCTCTATGCCTAGTGCACCGCCAGAAATCTCCCCGATGGACGGTAGTGAGGGCCCTCCTGGGGGAGCTCAGGAGGGGTCGTCAAAAACATCGGAAAGGACGGGGGTAGACTGGGGTGAGCTTGCCAGAGAGGCGGCAAGAGAAGGACATTGGGATGTGGCAGAAGCTGTGACGTGTCCGGTGATTTATACCCCTGATGGACATGGAGGAGTGCAAGCCACTATTACACAATTGGATTGGAAAATATCACAGTTGCGGGCTACTATTTCAGAATCAGGCTTACACGGTGAGCCCACACGACAAATGATGAATTTTATTTGGTCAGGCAATCTTTTGCTGCCATTTGATATACGAAATTTAATGAAATTGATTCTTACACTTAGTCAGACAATGTTGTTTATGGCACATTGGCAAGCTATTTGTCAAGAATCTGTAGCCGTTTTAAGGCAGCCAGGGGATCCTCTGTATGGTTTAACGTTAGAAGAATTGTTAGGAATAGGAGCCTATGTAAGGCAGGAAGCACAGGCAATGCTGGGACCAGATAAAATCAGAGAAAGTATGCGAGCTGCTCGACAGGCTTTTTGACAAATTAGACCAGAGGGAGGGATCCCCTCTTACATGGGTTTAAAGCAGGGAAGAGAAGAACCTTTAGGAAGGTTTGTGGATCGTTTATCGTTAGCCTTAGATTCAGCTTCAGTCCCAGAATATATGAAAGGAGCATTGTTGCGACAGTGTGTGTTGCAAAATGGGAATGCAACCACCAGACAATTAATAACTACAATGCATGGAGCGTGGAGGATAGAGGAGTTATTGGATAAAGCTGCCCAAATTCCTACTGGAACAGCTGCCTTTTTGGTAAAAGCAGTTCAAGATTTAGGTAAAGAATTAGGTGAAAAGTTGTCAGTACAAGCACAAGCTCCGCATGTTTGTGCTGCTCTTGCACCCTTATAAAGTCAGTCACCAACAATGGATCGCAGACGAGTCTGGTGTCCCACTTGTCAAAATGCTTCCCATGACGCATCAATTTGTCGGCGAAAGTCAGGAAATGGCCGGAGCAGCGCGCCTGCCCACGCGACGACACAAGCAGGCGCTGCAACCACAACAACTTGGAATGCTTGCCCAGTAATGCAACCGGACTGTCAGCCGGGACCCAGCAGCTGCAGCCAGCCACCGAGGGAGCCTGGGATTTGACTTGGAAACTGCAATAGATATCATTTTAATTGATACTAAGCCACAAAAGGTACCATCTACAATCACAGGACCCTTAAAGATCAACGATAAACCTGTTGGAGCTTTATTAATTGGATAATCATCGGTGGCTTTGCTAGGAATAGCTGTTATTCCTGGCCTGATTGATGTTGATTATACAGGTGTCATCACCCTCATCGTAAATGGACTGTTAGTGGTGTACATACTCTCTTTTCTAACGGCAGCTCAGCCTCCTCTTCCTGTGGAACTGATTGATGGACAGCGACGAGAAAATATGTGGGTGGACTGGGCTCACAGGACAGGGGTGAATGACTTTTGCTTATCTTTGTATCAAGTGGGAAATCCTTTTAAAAGATGCCTGATAGGTAGACCTGTGGTCAATTTGTCTGATTTTATCAAAGAATGGATAAATTTACCAATATCACTGAATGAATCAAGTATAAAGAATGTTGCGAATCGAAAAAAAAAAAAAAACAGGGATGCATTAGGTTTAGCTCTCCCTCAAACGGTCAAGGGCCAATTGAAACCGTGGTGTCACCACTTGACATGCAGTATATCAATCAATCTTATTGTCCTACTCACGACATCAAGTATACAAAGGCAAGGGCTAAGGCTCTACCTCCTGGTTATTTTTTTTAATATGTGGGGATAGAGCATGGCCAGGAATTCCATGCAAACCTTTTGGTGGCCCATGTTATATTGGACAATTAACTTTACTCACCCCAGGGAAACATCACTTAAAGCAAATTATACAAATGGCGGAACGTCCGCACCGACATAAAAGGGAAATAAAGGAAATAAAGGAGAATTGTACTGACACTGTCCAGTTATGGGGCACAGCCACTACCATTGCTGCTTCTATATTTCTACCTTCGCTTAGCTCAATCCATAATGCTTTAACAATAAAGGCTTTAACATGCTGGTCGGTAAGCAGATTAATCTAACATCACATATATTATATGATTTAGTTACACAGAGTGATAGTATTAGAAAAGCGACAGTGCAGAATCGTGCTGCCATTGATTTTTTGTTACTTGCACATGGTCATGGTTGTGATGAGTTTGAAGGAATGTGTTGTTTTAATCTTACTGATAAATCACAATCCATTCATGAGAGATTAAGGCAACTAAATGATAACATGCAGAAATTGCAAGAATGGCAGAGCCCTTTCGATAAACTACTCAGCAGATGGGGTTTGTCTGGATGGCTGCGCGAAGTAGTTAAGCAAGTCTTTCTTATTTTATGTTTATTATTGATAGGCATAATAGCAATTATTTGTATATTCTCAATGATTAAATCTGTAATCTTAAATACTATGAATCGTGCATTGCTGGTACAAGAAAGAAAACGGGGGAATTGTAGAGATGTGGTTGCGTGAGAAAGGACATGCAGGCAGCACACAAGAACTGCTAGGATAACCAACAAGAGATATATAGCAGGGGCGCCTGTCCTTGACTTCAGAAGACGGAACTTGCAGTTAAGAAAGAATGCACAGAATTCGGAACTGATAACGGGTAATGAGAAAAACAGGGCGGGGTAGACATTTAGCTGAAGAACCAATATATTCCTTTGTTTAATGAATATGTATAACCATAGTTGCGACATGTATAAAAGTGTGTACTCTACTCTCAATAAACGAAGTCTGCTCATCTAGTATCTAGGTGTCACTCTTCCGTCCTCTTCAGCAACTAAGATGGCTTATTTAGTGCCAGTGCACCAAGTGTTGATTCAGACTCTTCAGTCCCAAATGACACAACTCCTGAAGAAATAAGTGATAATTTTCCCCGACGAAAGAGAAAAGGGGCAGGATATGAGGCAGTAACTGTGGCAAGCTCTAGAAGCAAATATATTCAGATCATAGGATCCTAGAATCACAGAATCATTCGGGTTGGAAAAGACCTGTAAAACCATCGAGTCCAACCTTTAGCTCAGCACTGCCAACTCCACCACTAAACCACGTCCCTAAGTACCACATCCACATGGCTTTTAAACACCTTCAGGGATGGAGACTCCACCACTGCCCTGGGCAGCTGTGCCAGTGCTTGACAACACCTTTAGTGAAGAAAATATTTCTTAATATCCAGTCTAAACCTCCCCTGGCACAACTTGAGGCTGTTTCCTCTTGTCCTATGTCTTGACATCAGTTAAGAACTACACTCTGCTGTCTGAGTGTCCAAGCCGACCTGGGGTTGCATTGCCCCATGCAGACAATTCTGTGGCAATGGGTATCCAATTACTGCTAATACGAATCTCAAGTTCCAACAATTATAAGAACAAACTCAGGTCTTGTTTGCCAAATACATTGGTATCTCCTTTGTAGGAAGAGTGTGTAAGTTACATGAGTGAAATTGGCACAGAAAAAACAGTGAAAAAGAAAAGCACAATCAGACTTTGAATTGAAGCAGCAGGAATTTTTGCCAGCACAGTTCTTAATTTACACAGCCTCCAAAAGAGTTTTTACAGGTGCATATACTGCAGCACAAACTCTGTGAAGAGATTTTAAACTCTTCAGTTTAAGATGACATTTGCTCTTGCTCTCAGCTTACTGTCAGGGACCACCTCAGGAAATATTTTATCAAGATCACTTGCAGAAATATTTGTGGAAAGCAGAAAGTAACTTGTACCTGCACAATCTTAGCATAACAGAAACCAGAACAGGTGATCACAGAAAGATTTTTCCCCAGTTAGAGATCTCTCCAGATGGCAGAATGCTGGAGCGAGCACTAGTACTCAGCAGATCCCCGTAGCCTCTACCAGGCATGACCTGCAGAATAAAGGTGGATGTAGATGTCAGTAAGTCTCACTGGTCTTCAGTGATGATAAGATATAGATACTAGAAGTACAGGTCAGTGCAATTCTATGAGGTAGCTAATTTTTGCCAGAAGACCAGCTGATCTAAATTCACAAAGCTATAATACTTTATAAAAAGAAAGCTAAAAGTATTGTGTTTCACATTCCCGCCTCTCTTCCAACTGAATGGAAATCCTAATGCACAATATACAAGCTATTGTCAACTTGCAAAATAAATCCAGAGCAATGATTTATCCTCAATATTTTCTGCTCAAGTATTACCTGTGTTTTGAGCTTTGTTGGTAGAATTTCTGTTTAGAACAGCAAGCTATGCATCTCATTCAGCACTTCAGCTGGCCTTCTGGCTGTGCCCACAACTTGCATTCATGCATCTGTGTGATGGCAAATGTGACATTTTACACATGAAAACAGGCTGGGAATTCAGCTTATAAATCTAGTTTATAATAAATGTAAACAATCTCATTAAGTCTGTTTACCAGACTTATTTACCAGGTTCAGCAAATCCACTGGTCTTCTGAGATCACTTCCAAAATTTAATCTTTATTTGGATGCTGTTTACTAGTTCACGGTGGGAAAGCAACTAGAGCATGGGAATACATAGAAAAAAGTGGGAGGCAAACACATGCTGGAAAGAAATGTTCACAAGGAAGTGCAGAGGACAAACAACTCTGATGGAAGCATCCACGAGATATTACAAATCTTGGAGTAATTAATTGGTAAGGAGAAGCAGCACTTGCTGATACTCCTCAGCCTCTGGGCTGTCAAAGAGAGCTGCGAATGAGAAAGGTGTACCTGGACTGCAAATAACGATGGAGAGGTGAAACAAATCTGCTTCTTCTGCGTGGAGTGACAGAACTCTGCTCAGGGGATTCTTCCTTTCTGTATGTGAGAACCTGGCATTGCACAGAGGTCACTGAAATATGAGGTCACTCACATATGCTGGATTTTCCTCAGTATAAAAAGAAGAGAAAAACTCTTAGAAGAGAAAGCAGAACGGAGACATTCGCTGAGGCTTTCAGGTAGTGTTTTACTCTGAGGTATGATTTGTTAATTGTTATTTTTCTGTTCAGACATCCTCAAGGTACTGTTAAAGACATTTGCAGTTACAGGTGAATAAACAAGTTCAACTAAAAGAAGAAAAGAAATAAAAGAAAAAAAGACCCCTTTTGGGGACAAACTTAACCCTCTCTGGCTCATTATCCTCTTAATTATGCTGATCGTACAGCAGACAAAACGCCAGGACTTGAAGAGGCCTTACTTTTTTAATCCAGAAAAGACTCTTTCTTATAGTGTTTAGACATTCTCCTCTGCTTCTTGGAAGACTCCAAAGAGAAACTATACATCTTGATCCTTGTGCAATAATGGACAAAACACAACCCCTCATAACAAAGACCTCTGCAACCTCACACACATTAAAAAAGAATGGGTGAGATGACAGCAGTTTGGGCTCATCTTCTTTAAGGGTCCATCCAAAATTTTGACCAAAGTATCTTATATCTTCTTGTTAACTTCAGAAAAGCTCTATTAAAAAAAAAAAATCTAACACTGCTCTGCACTTTTGCAATTCAGTTGAACTGGAGGCAGAAATAAAATGGAGAGGCATTTCTGCTCTCCAGATCCCAAAGCAGTGGGAGTATTCCAGAAGTGCTTCTAGCTATTTCCAATCTGTTCAGTTCACTTTCATTCACCATGTGCATTCAAACAAGCTCAGGCCAAAATTCCTTTCCCTGGTTATTAACATCTGACTGCAACTTTTTCTGGTTTTAAATGCTCTTTTAACCAGCTCATTGTGATAATAGATGAAAGATGCAAAACAGCCATATCATAAATCCCTGCCTTACATCACAGACGGTTATAAATCAAAGCTGACAACAAAACCCCAAACTTCTGTTGTGAGCCAACAGAAATCTTTAAACTAAAACAAAAAAAAGATCTGAATTATTTCACGAATTCAAAAAGAAAACAAAGAAACATGCAGCCAGCAACACTACCAGTGTCTCAAGTTGCAGAAATATAAAAAGGGATGATACTAGATAGAAAGCAAATCCCATTCACAAAAAAAGGAATGACCTTGATTGAAAATTATTGTCACGATTTTCTTTTCCTCCTGTCCATATAATGGATTTCTATGCTAAAAAAGAGTTTAGAAATCGGCTGCCTCAGCATTCACAGAGGTGACTGAAGGTCCTACTTGGGGGCAGAATAAATCTGTAGATGACCAGGGAAATGTCCTTGACTCTTTTTCCTTCTGCAAACACTTCTTAATTTTCTCTTATTTTAGTGGGATATAAAAGGGTTATTAATTAGAATCAAAGGCCACAAAGAATCACATTTATTTCTAAGTTATAAGATCAATTGCATTAGATTAGCTATCAATTAAAACAATCCACCCGCTTTATATCTTAAGCTAAACAGGATCATTCGTCACAAGATTCTTAACACCCTCAGTTTCATTTTACTAAAGTCAAGATTTTTTAGGCTGGTCTCACATAATAGGCTTATTTTTCCCTGCTCACTCTACCTTTTCTCTGCCCTGGTATTCCCAAGGTTAATACAACAGATGAACTACAGAAACACTAAGTGTCCTATGAGTTCTCTGCTGAAAATAAGCAAGAATTAAGAATTAATAAGAACATACCATAAAGAGGTCACTAACTGGTATGATTCTTCACCCTTCAATACACTGAATGCAGTGGACATTTTTCTGCAGCTGTGTGATCAGAGTAAGCCCCAAACTTCTTGGTACACCTGAGAGACCTGAAGCCAACCCCACCACACCGCATCAGCCCTCTGACTAGCATATAACACACCAGAGAGCCTCCCACATGAACCTTCAAATGATGCACTGACCTTTTCAAAGGAAGACAACAGATCTCATGTTTCTTCCTGGAAGGATTTTGTCAAAATATGAAGATACTGATTAAAATATTTACTCTGGCTTTACCAGAATTTGTTTTATCAAATGCTTACCCCTCCTTTCAAGGGCAGTAGTACCTAGTGGCAAGCCTGCAGCTTCTTGGAGTACAAACTGTACTCATTTCAAGCAAGTAAATGAGAGGGAAGGTTAGCAGAGTTCACTGTACAGTTTTACAGGAAATAACAATGCAGTGCAAACTCAGGTGCCTGTGTTCTTTATGAGACCTCAAACATTCTTTGTTTAGATCATTCAAACAACATGTGTTAAGGCACAGATGAAATGGCTAAGAAAGACTTTTTGCTTTTCTTCAGTGGTCTCATATTAACTCTTCACCTTTTACTGAACTCCCTGAAGTCAAAGGGCCATACTAGAGATAACAGGGTGCTGTTCAGCACAAGTAGCATAGTACTGGATCCTCTGTTCGAAGAACAGGTGGAAAACAGCAATCTAACCTGGCATGATTTAGCCAACTGTACCCTTAAATAGGAAGGTGAGGATATATGAAACCCTTTATTGAGAAATCCATTTGTGATGCAGGGAGTGGATGGAGGCTGCGCATCGAGGATGCAAAACATACCTGCCTTTGTCAGCACCGAGAGAGGCTCTCTGCTGGGGTCAGTTCACCGTACGAGGGAAGAGGGAAGAGGTTCCTCTTCCTGTGCTCCAGGATTTCTGTCTCGTTATTGGCTGAGCACATGAAAGCAGGTTGGAAGGAAGAACTGTGGCCTGCAGACCAGAGGTTTTGAGAAAGACAATTCAAAAGTTCACAATTAAAAGAGTCATACAATCATTAAGGTTGGAAAAGACCTCTAAGATCATCAGGTCCAGCTGTCAGCCCAGCACCACTGTACCTACTACTACTACTACTATATTCCATTCATAGCTACACAAAGAATTAAAGGATAATTTCATAACAAAAGATAATTTCTTCTCCAGAAGGGAATACAATTAAGGTTGAACTGGAGATAAATAAGATAGTCACATTACATTTGAAATACCCAGTACACTGGACCTGCAGAACATGCCAAGAGTGAAGCTTTTTTTAACAAGCTGCTCAGAAATTCCTCCCTTCCCACTTTTTATTTCAGATGTAAAGGCTTGCTGCTCACAAGATTTGCTTTCACTTCTTTTCTTCGCCACCAACATGCCTTGTGTCAAAGGGAACTTCATTAGGAATTGCTGATTACCATTTCAGCTGAACTTGAAAATCCAGCCTGCAGGGCTGGAATCCGAGGCATGGAAGATTGAGCCTTGGCGTTTCCCAGATGTGGTCTGACTTGTGCACTTCAACAGACTTTCAAATTCAAAAATTTTGCCAGCTTGGAGAATGCTGGCTGGTTACACAGTTTGTTACACAGGTTTACTTTAGTTCTCCTGGCCACTCTTACCAAACATTCCCCTTAACCTCTCTGTCACAGAACGCTAGAATATTTCCTTTCATTTTATTTGTTGTCTCATAAGGAATGAGACAAGAAAAACACTTGCAGTAAATCTGTTTGGCATCTCTGACAGTGCCTGCTTATTAGTATTTCTTAAAAAATAGAATAAGTTGTTATCAGCAGTCTTTGTTTTGTTGTTTATGCATTCCAGATTTGAACAAAGCAAAATATTATTTAAGGACCTGATCTGAAGCCTGTGTGCTGAAGTGAGTAGGAGTCTTCCTGTTGTTGAGGATCAGGTCCTCAGGGGTATCTGGCTACTACAGAATTATCACAGTGAGAAAAAGAAACTCCTCTATGCAAATCAGTCCGGAATTCGTACATTCACAACCCAGTATTTAAATCTGTGAAATTCCTGGAAGGAAAAGACCTCAAAATACACAAAATTCTCTGGACACCAACTACTCCCTGTGCTGTCTCAGCTACAGGAGATGATGAATGGAAATGGAAAAATATTGCAAATGTGCCACTTGGGATGAACTCATTCCATCAGGAACATTTGCCAGCACATTCTGCAGAAAAGCAAGTTTTAAACACATGCACTAAAAGTGACTTGTGCACTTTAAAATCCTGTTGCTGCTGTCATTATTAGGATGTGTGAAATTACTATAGGGATTGCTTTATCATATTAGGTTATATCACTAGAAGAAGAGTAGTCACTAAAATAAACAGAAAAGAGATTAAAACCTTTAAACATATGAAAAGCCTCATGGAAATTTTGGGAATTAATTTATTTCTGTGAATACACACATTAATTAACCTCTTTGTTTAGGCAGAGCAAATGCAGTCTTTCAGTTTTAAATTACTCCCAGAGGGAATTAGCTCTGAATCTATAACAGGTTTTGTATGCAAAATCTTACATCTACACAAAAAAGTTTCATGACCATTTTCTGAAAGTCCGTTTTGGTCAAAATCCCAATATTCTTTTTCCTCTCAGGGTCTGCTAAGCCATAGTGTCGAAGTTGAATAGATGGCTAAATAAAAAATCATTTCCTCTTAACAGGGGAAAAAAAGCAGGTGCTTATCGATTTATTTCTAAGTGCCATTGAAGTAACCTGAATATTAGGTTGCTACAAAAAGATCACTAAAGATCAGCATGAATTAACTCTCGGTGCTGCCTCCCAGGTGATGTGAGGAGTAGCCCACAGCCCCTGGGGGTGAAAGGCCCATTGAAAAGCTTTCACACTTTCAAGGCAGGAACAGAGAATCATTCTCATCAAGTACCTTGTACCTACTTGCTCACAGAGGGACCAGACCAGACCAATGTCTTCAGTTATCACCCTTTCCACAAACAGCTACCATTCCACAAGCTTGTGAGCATCCACAACAGAGCAAGCTTTATCCATGTTGCATTGCCCAAGCTGTGATTAAGGCCACAGCAACGAGTTGCCTTGCTCCTGGCAGGCTGCCACATCCACTGATTTCAATTTAGAAATACAGTAAAAAAAAGGAGGAGGTTGGACTGGTGCCCATAACCCTCTTCAGCAGAGTTTTTGCCCTAAATGTTCTGGCACACACAGCCTCAATCTAGACGTGCACTGAGCTGGGGAAGAGCGTACAAGTCAGGGGGTTTATTGCATGGCTTGTGAGCCTGCCAGGTTAACCATGCACGTGCAAAACACATACAACAGGAGTCATGGATTTGTGTATAAAAATATTTGGATCTGAGCAAATCTTCACTGAGAAGGAGCAGAGGGAATGAGTAATCTGCATTGCAACAGCAGAGCACACAAGGCTGATGCACTTGGCTTGATGTTGGGCCTGCAGATGACAGACAAAGGCAAAGGGCAGTGGGGAATTTATTTTCGAGTTCAGATTGTAAAAGGTCTTTTACAGACAAGAATGGCAGAACTTCCAGTTAAATAAAGGCACTTTCATCTGTAATGCCAATGAACAGTCTCTGCCTTTTCTCCACCAAAGAGAATCTGATAGTCACTCAGTGTCATTAACATCTCTACAAGACACCCATAAGTGCAAAATGATACAGAGAAATAAGCAGAACATCTATTCACAATGTCCTTCACTGCTGTCTCAGACACACATCTTTCTAAGGACATAACAATTATAATTTTGTTACCCGTAATGTCTTCCTCAGCAAATTTCATTCCACTCTCTCTCCCAGCTGAGGTATAGTGGGCAATAACATTATAAACTCTTTAAATCCTACTGTTATTTCAGCCCAAATTGATTTATTATGGATCCTGAGCTGACAGGTATAATTTTTCCCATTCCACAAATTATTGTTACCAAAACACTCTGTCTCTAGCTTACTTGATGTTCATTATTTCAAAATATAATCTGAATCTATTTGGTCTCCAGAATATAAGGTTTTATAGTTTCTGCAACAAAATTCCTATTTGTTTATTTTCAATGTACCTTTCAATTTTCAGAGATTTTAATTAAAAAATGTATTAATATGTTCTTTTCATAAAAAAACAAAATTGAAATGGATTCCATCTCTGTAAGAAGAGAGATAATATCATATACGGTGCCTTACCTCAATTTGACCTTAATTCAAATAAATACTTCTACTCAGAACAGCACATTTGCCACATGTTGAACATCAGGCATCAGCCTAAGCCCCACTGAAGATGAAGTACATCCTTGAGATGCAGACGTTTCACAGCAATCAAATACATAATTTTTTAACAGAAAACATTACAGTAGATAAACTTCAATGCATCAGATAATGCACATTTGATTGATTGATTGGCCATTGGAATGCGCTGCCCAGGGAGGTGGTGGAGTCGCCGACCCTGGAGGTGTTTAAGGGGAGATTGGATGAGGCACTGAGTGCCATGGATTAGATGATGGTGTTAGTGTTGGTGTTAGTGTTGGGATATAGGTTGGACTCGATGATCTCAGAGGTCCTTTCCAACCTTATGATACTGTGATACTGTGAAACATCTAAAATAAAATTGAATTAATTCATTCTTGTGTTTTCTCATAACCAAGAAAAAAGCTACAGATACCAAAGACTTAATGGAGTGTTCACTGTTCTGAGGCAAAGAAGTTATCATGACTTCTAATGGATGAGACAGAAAATACAGAAAACTTAGTATGAATCAAAGGTTTCCCATTGCTCACAACAGCTGTGGTAACCTTATTTCCAGCAAATGCATGACAGATAATATGAAATAATGTTTGTTACAAACAAAAACCCATGAGGCACTACTATTGCAAAATGAAAATGTGAAAAGAATATTCAAAGATACAGAAAGACAGCAAAACTGAACAGATGGAATTAAAAGCATATTAACTCAAGAAAGAGGAAAAAAAATACCCCGCTATTCTAATCAATATCAGGTACTACTGAGACCAACATCACACAAAAGGGAATGAATGTGCATGAAAAATGAAAATCTCTGCATTTGAGATAGAGTTGAAAATACTGTAAAGTATTATTATCCTGGGTCACAATCCGACTAATGTGTGTATCCAGAAAAAGATTCTCATGTACAGAAATTATTCTCTGAAATCATTAAATTTTCATGTACCTGTTTCAGAAGTATTTAGTTTTGCCCCTTGAAAGAATTAACTTCATTAATTTGATCAAATATGAATCTTCCTGTGTAATTATCTACAGTTTTAAAATAAGTAATTAACCACATTTTTCCTAATTTTGTATGTGGTTCTATACAGTATCCTGTATTTCAGGGAAATTTCAACAGTTAAACGAAGTCACGACCTTCTATGATGTTATAGTGCCACCTTGTGATGTTCCATCAGAAGTGTCTCCAACACGTGCAAGGGGACAGAAAACAACCCTAAGGGAAAAGGAGACTCTTTCTATGAGATTGGGAAAAATTGCAAGAGATTCCAACGCCCAGCCTGTTCACAGAGAGGAGCATGTGGTTATCGACTAACAATAGAACATTCAGGATTGTTGGATTACATTAAACGGCCATGAGAAAGCACAAAGAACTGCAGCAAAAAAATCCCCAACTGCTTTCCTCAACACAGATCCAATTACCAACAGATGAGTTAATTCCACTGCAGTCAGCAGTTCTGAAGATTAATATGGAAATAATGAAGATCATATTTTAGCCTGAAGGCTGTTATAAATCTTGGCTTATGGTATTCCCTTAAAACAATGATATAGTGAAGTGTGTTAAAAAGTAACTTGGGTATTGCCTGCTTTTGACACTGTTTTTTTTCACATCCATTAGTTCCTTTTTTGTCCCTAAGATGCTTGAGTATCTCTGTAAACTAGAGATAACACACACAAACTTAGCTAGTTTGATAAAAGTAATAGTTTTCCTTATTCTTTGTTCATTTTTGGAGGCAAATATAGAAATGTCCATTAATATTTAAGGCCTTTTTTGCAATACAGAATGTATGTCCTCTCTTTCAAGGCCAAATCCAAAATTGTTTCAAATCTAAATCTCTTTTACTGTTTTGGCTTCTAAATTGCCTGATAGTTCCTTTTCAAGAAGAAAGCTTGGCTGAAGGAACACTTGCTGGTGAATTCTTAAGATTCTGCCAATAATGTTATTGCAGAAACACAGCTGTTTTTTTACCTCATAGCACTATTTAAATTTGCAATGCATCGTCCTGCACTCCCGCTCATTCAACACTCTTGCCATAACAGAAGTTTCAGTGGTAAGACATCCAATGACAGACAACTGAGGAGCTGCAAATGCAAAGCTGCACTAAAAATCCACCCCTGACCTTTGCTGTCAGGTGGTATAAACACTTACCTACTACGAAGTAGAATTATTTGGCTCCAGAAGCATTTAGAGTTGTATCTCACAAACGTTATGCTGATCAGGTTTTTGTTACAGGAGATGAGCATAAGTCAAAGAAATAAAGGACAACTGCCTGTATTTCTATCTGCAGCATCCTGCAAGACTCCTGCTTTGGCTGCAGACAGGAGCACTCCTCCACAGGGTGCTCCTGATTTCCTTTTCTCGTTGTTTCTCAGCTCATACGGGTGACTCCAGGGTTAAACATCTCACTACAAGCTCAAGC
Source organism: Dromococcyx pavoninus (assembly GCA_033558185.1). Classification (NCBI taxonomy): domain Eukaryota; kingdom Metazoa; phylum Chordata; class Aves; order Cuculiformes; family Neomorphidae; genus Dromococcyx; species Dromococcyx pavoninus. The sequence continues at coordinate 127,098 of JAUMJL010001247.1, read as the reverse complement.
ATCTCTTGAACTGCTTTGTGAGATCCAGGTCAGGGAGGACACAGGGAAACAAAACACTGAGCACATTCCAAGGCAACTGAGGTCTTCTTTTAAGTGGGGAGGATGATCTAATTGTGGAATGGCACACAGTGTTAGGAATGAAAGAATTTTAGCTAGCAGGGATTTTAAAACATAGATGTCAAAGGGAACTGACCAATGGAATCAGAACCAGATCCACTGTCTGAATCATCTGACCCAGAATCTTGCAACCTGGTACTTTGCAATACATACTAATTGTGAGGGAATGCAACATCTCACATGGATCTCAAGATTAAATGTGTGTCTTGAAACAAATAAAAAACTATCAGGCTGACATTTCCATGAATAGGAAGTAATTTTAACATACAATCTCTTAATGCCAACATATCACAGATTGTTTGAATCAATCAATACATCTAACTTAATCTGCTCAAAATTAAAAAGTTTGAGGCTTAAATCTCTTCTTCCTGAATCAGAACTGAATATCAGGATTGATTTATGCTAATTTTAACTTGGGTAAGTGAGTAAAAGGGAATGAAGTCTCCAATCCCTTTATCTAAACAGAAACCAAGAGGAGAAGTATTAAGATGCTATAAACATCTCTGACTATGATCATTCTAAAAAATATTTTTAAAATAAATGTTATTACTAACATACAAGTTTCATTTTCACTGTGCTATCTTAGGCAAGTCTGTCCTGTACACTTTGAATATTGAATATTTCCATTGATGCTTCTAATGCTAGACAAATATTTCTTCTTGATTCATGTTGTGTAAATTTGAACAGCAAGCTTCATTTCAAGCTCACCATACAGAAGTGGTAAAAAGAAAAATTTCTCTACTTTAACAACTTTTTCAATAAGATTAACACATATCATTCTTTGAAAGATTTAATTTTACAGTACCTGGAGTTATGAGCAGGAAGGAAATTAGTATGTGCTTAGGGCAAAAAATCGCAAAGCACAGCCGAATGAGTCAAAAGTTTTAATTGTGGTTGGTGACTTAGATACAGAAGCCGTGTGAGTGACAGAGCCCTTCTATTGACTGTTAGAACAGTAATACACATATGATTGTCTTCAGGCCCCAGTACCTAAACAATACTGGAATTAAAAAAAAAAAACAAAAACCAAGATCTAGCTGATTTTCAGCTGGAGAGGGAAGAGAAATATAAAGCTGCATTCATGCATTTTATGGGAAAGATTGCATAGCTGGTTTAGAAAGAAAATGTCTTTTCATGTCCTTAGTAGTAGTTCTGTGCTTCATTAACTTCTTTGTGAGTTACAGATGCTCATATTCTTCCATTCAACACTATCAGCCCATAGAATGAGTAAGATGCAGGACCCTCTTTGGGAATAAGGACACAGTTTTAACGTTTATCTTGGGAAGAAATGAATCCTGTAGGCAGACATCATATACAAAGGCAAATAATTCAAGTTTTGTAAGGACATGACAATCCATAAAATATTGGTTGAAGGTAAGCACCAAACCCAGCAGCTGCCACTTCAGTGACCGAAAGGCAAACTTGGGATGTGGTTGTCTTCAACACTTGGGAGCTTGACCTTGACTACAGTTCTTTCACCTAAGATAATTTCCACGCAAGATTCCCAGCTGTACAACACAGTGATAGAGGCATCTCATTATTTAAGGCCCGTGCTTTCTTTCAAATACTCTTGGAAAAGTCACTAAAGCTATTCATTCAATCAATCTTCTTCACTTTTTTTTGCACTTTTAAGAGCAATATTAAATATTCATAAATATAAAAACTATGTGGAAATACCTTTAATAAGATTCTAATTCTGCCTATTTAAAAAAAGATTTTAAAAAAAGAGAAAAAAAAGAAAACCCATGACTCAACAACCAACCATCTTTGCCAGAGTGCTTGGCCAGCAGTAAAGATAAAAATGTGACTGTTCCAAACATCCTGCAGACCACATGATGCTTCTTTCTCTTTGTGGATGAGAATCATTTCAGTACTTTCTGCTGAGTTCCAAGAAGCCATAGAGGACAAAAGCCCCCCAAGTGCCTGAGATTCAGAAAGGCTGGGCTGGCAAGTCATTTCTGATAACACTGGCTCAAAGAAGCATCTTCAGATTCTTATGTGGAAAGTACTGCAAAGGAAAGAAAAATATTAAGAGATGTAAACACATTCATCATTACACACGACAGTTTCCTTAAAGTACAAAAAAGGAAGGTGCTGTGTAATGAATCTGAATCTCTTCTCTCACGCTTTCAGGAAGATTTAAATATTCTGGGAGAAATTTCCATCTTCTGAAAATGTTAGATCGGGGGGGAAAGCTTGGCATTGGATTAAATCAAGTATAAGTCGAACTATTTATTAAATACACAGCAGAGCTAAATGTTTCCCAGTTGAACTTTTGCTATGTCACAGCATTTGGGTTACTAAACAAGTCAAATCAGGCAGATAAATTTGTTGTTTCTCTTGCTAGGACCAAGATATCCCAATTGTTATCTTCTTTCTCTCTGCACTATGGCACAGACAAGCAGTTGTGCCTCACTATTGCCATCAGTTATCAGAAAAACTCCTGAGCATCTTAGCAGGACAGGAACAGAAAAGTTAAACAAGGCCTGCTGAAAGCTCACTTCCTCTAGGTCGTAATCTCTGTTCAATGTCACAACAGTATAAACCATGTTTCTTTCTTGAGTGAAATCAGAAGGGGTTATTATGTACGTAAATACTATAACTTTATGCCTACACTGAAAGAAAACTTTAAAGGTTTGGAGTATTTGAGAGGCTGAAGAGTTTTGGATGTACAGTTTTTGGGTTTTGTTTTATAAAAAGAATGCTCTAACTTAATCACAGCTATTTGATTTGGATCAGGAATTCACTGAAGGAAGATTCGCGGTACGTTTTTGGACATAAAACTTTTTGTTCATGGTGGTCACTCACATTGATGGAAAAATATTTCAGACATGACCGCTTAAAAAAGAAGTTCATCTAAGTCCACTTCACTGGAAGTCTATTGGATTTTTTTTCTATTTCTATCAGAGGGCCATTTCTGTGGACGTAGTCTATCTGGACTTCAGCAAAGCCTATGACACTGTCTCCCATGGCATACTCCTGGATAAACTGGTAGCCCATGGCTTGCACAGGTGCACACTCAGCTGGGTTAAGAACTGGCTGGATGGCCGGGCCCAGAGAGTGCTGGTGAATGGGGCTGCATCCAGCTGGCAGCCGGTCACCAGCGGAGTCCCTCAGGGATCAGTGTTGGGTCCAGTTCTGTTTAACATCTTCATCGATGATTTAGATGAGGGGATTGAGTCCATCATAAGTAAATTTGCGGATGACACCAAGTTGGGAGGGAGTGCTGACCTGCCGGAAGGCAGGAGCGCTCTGCAGAGGGACCTTGATAGGCTGGAGAGATAGGCTGGGTCCAACAGGATGAAGTTCAACAAGGCCAAGTGCAGGGTCCTGCACTTTGGCCATAACAACTCCGTGCAGCGCTACAGGCTGGGGACAGAGTGGCTGGAGAGCAATCAGGTGGAAAGGGACCTGGGGGTGCTGGTTGACAGGAGGCTAAACATGAGCCAACAGTGTGCCCAGGTGGCCAAGAAGGTCAATGGCATCCTGGCCTGTATCAGGAATAGTGTGGTCAGCAGGACGAGGGAAGTGATCCTTCCCCTGTACTCGGCGTTGGTGAGGCCACACCTTGCGTATTGTGTTCAGTTCTGGGCCCCTCAGTTCAAGAAAGATATTGAGGTGCTGGAGCGGGTCCAGAGAAGAGCAACAAAACTGGTGAAGGGACTTGAGCACAAGTCCTATGAAGAGAGGCTGAGGGAGCTGGGGTTGTTTAGCCTGGAGAAGAGGAGGCTCAGGGGTGACTTCATCACACTCTACAACTATCTGAAAGGAGATTGTAGTCAGGTGGGGGTCGGACTCTTCTCCCAGGCAACCAGCAACAGAACAAGAGGGTACGAACTTAGACTCTGCCAGGGAAGGTTTAGGCTGGATAGCAGAAAAAAGTTCTTCACAGAGCGAGTAATCAGACATTGGAATGGCCAGCCCAGAGAGGTGGTGGATTCACCATCCCTGGAGGTTTTTAAAATAAGACTGGATGTGGCACTTAGTGCCATGATCTAGTAATCATGATAGTGTTGGATTAAGGGTTGGACTTGATGATCTTGGAGGTCTCTTCCAACCCAGATAATTCTATGATTCTATGATTCAAGCTTTTTACTAATGAGCAGCTTAAATATTCTATGAAAAATACTGACAAAATTATTCCCTTCCACTGCTTTCTTGCTATGCATCTCTTTCCAGTTTGTCACTAGCTCTAATTTTAGCCCTTAATAACCAGATAACCTGCATTTTGGCACACGTCTTACAAGATGCACATTTCCTGTAAGAGAGCTTTTGTTACTTCAGCTTCAGGTAGGACTGGAGTCAGGACATCAGCTGTTACACGGGCAAAGTGTGTCAGGAACACTGCATTCTCAAAGGCATCTTTTGCTTCATCTGTTGTTTCTGTGCCCAGTTCTGGCAGCTCCCAGGTATTACTAATGCTGTCTTCTTCTCAAACTCCGTTTCACAATGCTATAGTATGCCCTCAGGCATTTGAATAAGCTTAAACTTCCAGGATGATTTATAAAACAATTTCCTGTGGAAAAAGGTAACCAGTCTTGTAGAACAGAACACTTAGATAGTGCCAGTTCAGAGTGCTAATGCTGCCATTAAACTACAAGCGGCTTCTTAATGATAGCAATTTTGAGTGAAATAAACCTACTGGGAACAAATTTTCTGAACTAGCAACTGTCACTATAATTTAGAGCTTCCAGGATAACAGCCAAAGTGGTAGAGCTGTTCTTCCCTGGCCAATGATTACCAGTGTTTTCTTCTAGTCTTAAAGAAATTCCTCAACCACAGCAGTGCAAATCAAGCCACCGACTTCACTGCATCTTCATTTGCTTGACAGCAGGACAAAGCTTGCATAGGCTGTCTGGAGGCCATTAAACCTACACAGGGTCATGAAGCAGAGGTGTGAGAAATGAATGATGAAAGAAAATCAGTCAAAGTACAGTGGATGAACTTTGGCTCATACGAAGTCAAAGCCTGGATCGTGGTGCCAAAATTAACACCTTCTGTATATGTTGAGTAAGCACGGTAGTACGACAGCTTAAAAAAGCCCAACTATTGAGCTGTCTGAAAAAGTGCTTCAAAAATGGAGTTGTTATAGGAATCTGGCCTTCCAAGGTTTCCCACAAACAAAGTAAAGAGGTTTTCCTCCTTAGTAATGCCGTATTCCATTTTAACGATGATGTGGTTTTACAGTTGGAAAGTTCATATTACAGGAGTTCTCAAGCCATGGCAGAGCCAGGGATAAAACCAAATCACCTTTCATCCTAAATTTCCTACTCTTACAACATGAAGAAGTGGCTTTTGGTGGAGTAAAAAGGCAAAGAACAGAATAAGAAACCCTTTAGTACAAATAAAAATCACCTGGTACATTAGGCAACATTTTTTAAAGGAACACACCCCAGGTGCCTGTCTGGTTTTCTAGGATCAGATATTCAGAAATGCTGATTACCCACAGCTTCACAGTAGAGTCTCTGAAAGCTGCAGATACCAGCATCTCCTTACTGGAGGTAATCCCCAATTGCTTACTGGGGATAATTTTCAGAAGTGGCTATTAATTTGGTTCTGAGGTGGTTAATTTTCACAGCTGCTGACCAGTTGGAAGTATAAATCAATAAGCACTTTGGCTTCCTTGAATTTAACATCTGGGACACATTCAATTGGGCACAAAATGGGGAGATACACAAAACCAAATGAAATTATGACTGTGTCTGGACACTGGTAAGTTGGTATTTCTTCCATGTGTCTGCTGAAGATTTAAAAAGGACAATTTTATTTATACAAAAACATGTAAACATGTTTTTGTATCTTTTTATAACATTAAGAAGATCTTTTAGGCATAGGTTTACCGCTGGTGTATAGGACTGTTCATCCAGCATTAAGACACTTGCTGTGCTTTGCATGTTCTGTATCATATTACATGGTGAAACTGCACAGCCCTGTCTTCAACTTGGCTGCACAGAGCCTGTGGTTATCACTTAAGGACACCATTACAGCTGAAGACACAGAAGAGAGGAAAAGGAGAGGCCATGAATCGAGCTGCAAGATAAATTCAGAAAGATAAAAGAAAGCATTGCTTCATTAAATGAATAGGTAATGTGTCCAATACTGTTATGGTGTAACTGAACTCAATCAACAGGACCTGGGCTTTTGTGGTGAGACATCAGCTACAGGAATTGCACTGCTGTCCCATGGCACACATTCTGTCACACACTAACATGCACTGGCTGGTTACCATAGAGCTCTGCTTTAGTTTCAGTCCCCACTCAGACCTTGGTGTACCAATCGTGGCATTAAAATTCAATGGATCCCATTCCAAAAGTCAAATCACTGTCTCCCTTTAGAATGCAACATTTACGTAGTATATAAAAACAATGAGAGTAACTGGCTCAAATAGGAAGTTCAGTATTAAAAAATGTGCCACGCTGTGGTGCAACGCATACAGCAAAAATATGACTAAGAATGTCCTCAAAAAATAAAATACCTTTACAGGCAAAAGGAACAGTAAACTGCAATAAGGGAAAGGTATCAAATCTTTTGTACAGACTGGTTTGAATAAAAGCAGTCTCAGGACCTTGGCACTTCCTTTCCTTGCAGTCATTAACTCTGGCTGAAACAGAAACCAAATCAGAGAAACTACACATTCTCTTCTCAGTTTGCAATCTAACTTCAAAGGTTAAAAAACATGCCGCTGAGTTAACAGCTAGACGCTCTAAATCAGTGTTTCAGCTAGAAGGTGGAAGGAAAACCTTCTTTAGGTATTGTCACGTCAGGAGCTCTTAAGCCTGGACCCGAAAGGAGACGAAAGTTACCATTTCCCTTGAAGCCAGGCACGGAAAAACATCTGCCTTTAATATATATATTGCTGCCTTAAATATCAAGGAGACATCTTGATAACACAAGCTCACCATATCACAGACAGATCAAGGTACATGTTTTTAAACCGAGCAACTGGTTGATCAGTCTTCAGTACTTGGTTGAGATTATCAGTATTGTCAGTGATCCCTCCCTCTCTATTTTCTCTTTATCTAATCTATAACAAGTGCAGTACTTTTCACTTTGTTCTTCTTTTTACTCATCATCTTGCCCTGTTGAGCACTCCCATCTTTCCACTCATTTCCTCAGCTTCCCTAGACATCACAGACTTGGAAAAGAAAAATAATTCTTATAGTCATTCCAGTAGCTACAGTGGCAAATATTCCTCTCTGCTATTTTCTCAGGACTGAATGCACAGCATCCTCAGCTTGCAATTCTCAGTCAGCAGTTTGCAGGCCTCTACAACACTGCAGTGAAGTCAGTCATGGCACAGGAAACTTCTGAAACCACAGCTTCTGCTGAGTCCCCAGATCTGCCTTCAGTTCTTCATATTTGATCACCGCTCTCCAACAGATTTGTAGGTACAGAACAGACAATGGAAAACAGTATAAGGAAAACATTTTCTTAGCTGGAAATATATGTAAACAAAATATTAGAATACCTACTCAGCTGAGCCTCACCATAATGATGATGTGTATCTTGTCCTAAAAGAGTTTCCGATGATCCACTTGATCAGTCAAGGGATGCCTGATATGTTTCTAATGTATAAAAGACATTGTAGCATTTGACTACTCATTGACTACTCATACTCATTGACTTTGTAGCATATCCTGTCGAGATGCTGATGTTTCTCTGGGCTCACAGGGATCATGTCCTCATGCTTTATTGTATAATCATTTTGTTATAATGTCTTTCCTCAGAAATTTCATTTACGTAAGCAATAACCTGTTCTATGTTCTGCACAACACAGTTCTTAAAGACCATTAGCATTAAGACTATTACTCCAAATTTTGATCTGTCTTAATTCTATCCTAATGTTTAGCCTCACTTCCTAGGAAAACACAGTTTATTCAATCAAGTCTGACTGAGAGCTTTTTGTTAATCCTCCCCAGTAACTTCTGAATCTCTTGGCAGAATTGAACATGTGACTGCAAGATGATTAAGCTCCTGCCAATTTCCTGCAAACAGGCAGCTGGATAAAATAGATTCTCCAAGAGTTCCACTTCACAGAAAGATGTAAAATAATTCCACACCTTTCCAGACATCAGAACTACATAGATGAACCAGTCTTTTTGTCAAACTGCAGCAAAAAAAAACCTGAACTCCTCCTCAGATATCCACCAACAAATCAGGAGACATAAGTTTGCAGAAACTAGAATTACTCATTCCAACATTCCCAAAAGAACTTACAATCATACTGCATACCTGCTTCTAGTCCAGACAACTGCTGGATTATTTGTCTTCCCAGATGTTAGAATTTCTGGTTTTTTTATCAATTACCACTAGACAAAGAGCAATACTACCAACTTAACCACATGTATGAACAAAGATAATGAAAAAAACATTTTCAGGTTAACAAGCATTTTCTGTTAGACAGAGATAACCCAGACCACTGAAATCTGGGGAGAAATTAGACCCAGGTTTCAACTTCAGCCTACTCTGCTAGTGGATTCAAGAGTCAAATATACCCAATTTGGGAGTATATTGTTTTGCTGACTGGTTCACTGTAATTTTTAAAGAGGGTCTATTCTTGCATTACTTAAGTAACAGCCTTAACTGTAAGTTTAAGTAGTTTTATTAATTAATATTAATGTGTAAAAATAAAAAAGTCACTGTCCTTTTTAAAAGATCTCTTTAAATACAAAACGTGCAAGAAAAATTGTCTTAAGATTGCTAGGTTTTATCTACATATTATTAGGAAGAAACTCAGCCAAAAATATCAGTTATTAAAAAAGCCCTAATTACAGCCAACTGAAGAAAAACTGCAGTGAGTAATCATTTTAATTGATTTTCTGATACCAGCATAGACTGTACCACTGTAACGTTCTCTACCTCTCACTTTTCAGCACGAAAGAACAATGTGCTCCCACATACTTATACAATATTTACACACATTCTTATTCAGACAGCATGGCTTGAGAACAATATTAATTTGAGCTTCTCAAGATCACAATATTTTCCTGAAGAAACCATGCAAAGAACAGGGGGGAGGGGGGTGGGAGGAAGATAATTAAAAGTCATTGACCCCTTAGTCTTCAAGTTAGAGAGAACTCTAAGAAGAGTAACCTGAGTTAGGGTAAGAAGCTGCCCTCCAGTCAGCTCTCTGGTGAAGTACATACGCCTGACATCTCTGGTATCATACTACACAGTGATATCCTAAAAAAGCACCCTGAAAATATGCAGTATTAAAGCAATACCTGAGAAAGTCCGGTGCTTTGGAAATCATGTTCTCAAAATCTGCAAATCCTAGTTTCCCATCACCATCCATGTCAGCTTCTTCTATCACTTTCTCGCAAACCAGGGTGATTTCTTCTGCCGTTAACTCTTCTCGGGTCAGTTTATTGAGGGTTTTTTCCAAGTCTGATTTACAAATGAAGTTATCGGTGTTAAAATCTAAATAATAACAGAACCAAATAAAAGATCACCAACAACTCTCATACTCATTTGCTTCAAACAAGAGGTGCATAGGAAGGCATCCCAGTACAGTACCATAGATCTTAAAGGCATAGATTGCTTTGAGCTCTCTGGGAGCCATTTCACTGAGCACGGAGAACATATCCACAAAATCATTGAAGCTGAGGCTCCCCTCTCCATCTTCGGAGAAAGATTCCACAATTCTTTCCTTGAAAGGATTCTCCTGTGAAAAATACATATATTGGTATTTGGAAGATGAAAAACCTGCACACTCCCTGTAATGAACATTTATTTCCATGGTTGGCTCTTTGCAGACTTTTCTTCCTTCCACAATGCATCTAAAAATTTACATTTGCATGCTTTAGCAGAAAGCACCAGCAAAACTGACTGTTTCTCTGCATGGCCCCACTTCTCACCCAGATTTTCTCATCCCCACTGTCATTCATTCTCTCTGAATGGGTGCTCTTCTTGTTTCTCTGGTGTGGAACATGTGCTTTGTCAACGTTAGGGTAAGGTAAAGGAACTAAGTGTGGAGATCAATTGTGCAGGTACCTGACCAGGTGGCAGACTGACAGAGGGAGGAGGGTCACAGCTCCTACTTAGGAAGCCAGCACATCAGAGGAAGGGAATGAAACGGAGGCCAAGGTTGAAAGACACTGAAACAAACAGAGTCTTTATGCCTTCTGGTGGCATCTGGTTGAAGGTTGGAGGAAGAAATATCATTTATGAAGCCACCTGAGAAAGTAAATATCTGCATTGCCCACCTGGCTGATGCAGAACCATCACTCAACTTCAACCAAACCACCTCTGCTCATTAAGGACACAGAGTCACATCGCAGTAGAATCTCTAGAAAAGTCTCATTTTCACCCTGACACACATCACTGTTCAACCTCTGGTTGAACTAACTACAAATTTGAGTTTTATATGAAATTTCATCTCCCCAGGAGATGACCCTAAGGTCCTTTTCTAGTACCCTACCAACCCAGCTGGTGCCAAGGTTACTCTGAATAAGACAATATTCTGAAACCATGAACACACAGGCAAGCATAAGAAAAGCTGCTTTAGTACTCTGAAAAGCAAAATGAACATTTTTATGGTAACAAAACAACATCTGTCTCACAGCTGTATAAAAACCTAAGGTGAATTTGCAACTATGGATATAAAACTGGGAAAATCAATTCAATTCAGTTGAACATGGATAACACACACAAACATCACATAGGGTGTGAGCAGCACCTCATCAAAGCAGTTCTACAGATCTCATATGAAGCTAAGACAACAATTAACATATTGATCTCCTATAAACATAAGCAGCTTTGGTGGTGTCAGACCCATGTTCATTATTTTCAGTACACATGCAGCATTTTATTGGGCTTTAAAAGAAAGCTCAGAGCTCAACCATATATCCATTTAATTTCTTTTTTTTCAGTAAGTTTAATTAACCAACGGGTATTTGTAAACCATCCAATTAGCCTAAATTAAATTACATAAAATAGCTATATTTTAAAGGTTAATGAGGAGAAAATGTTAATTTTCTGTGTACTTGAACTCTTTCTTGATAATTCACACAGAACATACACATCTATAGAACACATTTTCTGCCTGCCTGTGGAGACTAAAAATAATATAAACAGCATGTATAGCTATGCAAGTAGGTTTGTGTTTTATATTTATATAGTACCCTTCATCTTAAAGGAACATAAAGTATCTTATAAGAATTGGGCTACTTACCACTAATAAGCTACTGCCTCTGAAGTGAAATTCAACCACTATTAAATGCTGTGCAGCAGCTTCTAACAAGAGCTGAAGACAAAAATGTTCAACTGAAATCATGAGGGGAACTTGGCAGCATAATGAAATGTCACCTACACAAATATAACTTTTAAGATACATTTGGTGTAGCCTCAAAATAATGAAAAAGTTTTAAGGGTACTTGTGAAAAGGATGTTATGCACAATATATATGTACATATATGTATATGCATTTATGGCATCCTGGAGAAGGGAAGGCCCTGTGGAGACCTTATTGCAGCCTTTCAGTACTTAAAGCGGGGTTACAAGAATTATAGGGACAGACTTTTTAGCAAGTAGGACAAAGGGTAATGGTTTTATAATAAAAGAGGGGAGATTCAGACTAGATATAAGGAAAAATTTTTTTATAATTGGGTGGTGAAACACTGTCACAGGTTGCCCCAGAGAGGCAGAAGCCCCATCCCTGGAAACATTCATGGTCATGTTGGATGGGGCTCTGAGCAACCTTACTGAGTTGAAGATGCCCCTTCTCACTGCAGAGGGATTGGACTGGATGGCCTTTAAACATCCCTTTAAACTATTCTATGATATAAAAACTTAATTGCTCTAAACAGAACACAAGGTGTGACTGTGTATGTGGGCTTTTCCAAGAACACCCAATGCCTGGAAAGCAGCCTTCCTTTTTTCTTCAGGTGACTGGTCAACATGTAGATTCGATCTATGGGATGACTCTGTGCAGTGTCTGGTTCTGGGATGCAGCTACAGAGAAGTGGTCAGACACTGGGGTACAAGGCATGGATTGATCAAGGTTATATCATACTTAGGTACATTGGGCAACTCATGGCACCTAGGAAATGTAAGAACAAATTTCAGTGGCCATCCCAGCTGTAACTTAGAGATATTTTTCCACAGAAGCTCTACTGGTCATTCACATCCTCAGAGAGCACACTTGAATCTCTCGGGAAGTTTCTATTTAATGATAACAAAGCACTCAGGACATATCAACTACCTAATGATACGTCTTTGAGTCTTGTAGTTTGCATTCTAGGACTTCTTCCATGGTAGAGATTAGCTGGAGTGTGTCAAAAAAAGGCAAATACCCATCTAATGACCAACGATATAAGAGTGTGTGTCAGTCTTCTGAGAAAGAGACACTGGAAGCGTAATTCCCTGAAACAATCAAGATTCAAAATCCAAAAAGCAACCTTGACCAGAGATTTTAGCACTACTAAATGCCAAGATGTCTCCAGTCTTTCTGGCTGAGATGATCACCAGGAATAAGGTCCTTTTAATGGATAGGTGAAGTAGGGATCACAGAGCCCTAGGCTCAAATGACAGCCCATTAAGGTAATCAATACTAAACTCAAATTCTACTGCAGGGTTCAAAGACTAAAGTAATTCCACAATAGAGAGCATCCCTACAGATTTCAAAGCACAGGAGATTAATGAGCGCTCTCTGCTCCGAGATGAATATGTAAGGCTAAGCTCACTGTTCAGATGAAGACAAAATCAGGCCAAATGAAAATAAAAAAGAAATAAAATAAGAGTAGAAAAGAGGGTTTCCTGATAATAAAAAGACAACAGGCTCAAAAAAGCATCAGGGTCACATCTCTTAAGAGTCTCAGAATGAAAACCAACACCCCAGAATTAGCCAGATGGCTGAGAGAAAGTCATTGTAAAAGGATATGTAACGATCACTCACATCAAGGGCATGATGTGTAGAGGAGGTATAGCAGATGTGCATCTGTTGGTGCTGCTAAGGCTAAAGTATCTGACTGGGGTGCTTGGAAATAAGCCCTGTTTGTGGTATGAATATACAAGATGTACATACAGACACTCAGGGGAAAACAACTGATTCTTATTCTTTTAAATTGTCAGCTCTTAGTAAGCCAAAGTAAGATTCTGTTGGCCTCAAATAGATGAAAAAGACTCACATTCTTCCAAAAGCTATATAAAAATTAGCATGATAGTTAAACGTTTAATATTAGAGAATGCTAAATATCAGAGTGGAAGAGAAAACGCGTTAGAAAAATTGTCTTTTTTTAATTTCTAAAGTACTATATTGTCTTCTTTGGAACAAACCTCATCAGAACTAAGTGTCATGGTAACAATTGTAAACTGACATCTTATAGGCAGCATTGGGTAACAAACAGGGAGGACACAGATGCCAATATCCCTATCAGCAGTGAATATCAAACCCAGGACCTTCTGCATTAGAAAGGCTCCACACGACCTCTCTGAATAAGTATTTTGTAGTTGCATAAGATGAATTATCTATTTGGCATGTCAGAGTTCTTGAAAGTACAGATGAATAACAATGAATTAAATCGACCTAAGCACACTTCTTAAGTAACTCTTTGCCAAATGGATCTCTAAACCCTAAATGAAAAATAAAATCTTTCCTCATATTGATTTCTTTCCTTTAACTTTCTCATATTATGTGCCTTCAGGCAGTATATCTGTGGTTTACACAATGGAAAGTATTAGCTTACCTTCACAGATACTTTTCACATCCTTTCTGTAATTTCATTACCTTTACTCTAAAGAGCACAGATTAGGGTTCCATCATATTTAAAGGAAGAGCCATGGGGGAAGGGAGCAAAGGGGAAAACGATACTGTTCCTTCTAGATTGTTTTCCCTTAAGCGCTAATTGTTTAAAAAAGAATCCTTTTAAAACTAGACTTACACTTGTCTTGCTAAAAGCTTTTTCTGTCCTCTCACAATAAAAATGAGAGAGTAGACAGAAACAATAGAGAATTGTTACAGCTAAAACTGCTGTTTTGCAGATTGATGCTGCTGTATTGGCTTCAGATAATCCTCCTAAATGTGCCATCCATCCTTTTAATGATCACTTCTTCCACTCAGATAATTGTGTTTCTATACATTTTTTAATGTCATGTGGCATCTATTCCAACACACAGACCTAAATCACCATACAATAAAACATAACCATTAGTTTTCTAAGAAAATATCATAGGGTTTATTCCTGAAATTGCAGCTAAATCTTACCAAGTCACTTATTTTCTTCTGTCCTCTAGTTTCCATCACTGGCTCTATAAAGGCACTGTATTGTCCTTTTGTCCTATCCATTTTGCAGCACGGCAAATCAGTTTAAAGCACTAGATCCTATTTTCACAAGCTGGCTACAGTTTGGAAATGAGGGGTTGCAAGTAAAGCTGTCAGGTCTAGACAGCTGAGTTGGAGGGGCTGGACAATCATTATAAAATGCATCTCAGTTTTATAGCCACAGAAATGACGATCTTTTTCTCTTCTGTAGACAGTCCCCACTGACATTAAGGAAGATACTTAAATGCACAAAGCAGTAAAGCAGTCTGCTTTGCAGACAACTGAAAGCCTGAATTCCTTTTGATAGTTTAATAAGGACTTGTTCAGAACTGATCAGAAGCAAACCCTTCTCAAATTTCAGGAGTTATTCCCCTAAAAATAGAAGTGAACTCTTATCAGATAAACATTAATATAAAGATGGCTGAATTGCTCATTACCAGACCTCCATAAGAGAGACTGGTGCTTTGGAAGGGAAGCATAATAAATGCAAATTGTGTCTGGAGCAGGTAAAAGCACATTTCTTTATTTTTTTCTCCTTTTCTCCTTTCTCAAGATCACTAATTTTTTTTTCATGTGTAGACGATTATATTCATGTCAAACTTCTCTGCAGGGTACTGCTTAAGAAAGTCCTGCACAAAGCAAGATCCAGCAAAACTGACGTGTTTACATCTTAAAAAAAGAATCTAGTCAGTCTCTTAGAAAGCAGAAATGCAAGACAGCTCAGCAACGAGCTTACCTCTTTATTGAAGGATGCACTGTGGTCACAACAGCCAAATAGCCAAAGATGCTGGTTGCATATGGAATTGCTTAAATATTACAGAACATAAAAGTGTATCATGGAATATATGGGATTTTTCAAAAAAAGAGATTCACAAACTACAGCAGGAATCTGCAGTCAATACTGATAAAGACTATAGAGAAGACACCAATCTGGAGTTCAATGAAGACAAAATGTCCCTCGCTTACTGCACTTGGAGGACACGGAGTATATTGAAACACACAGTTAAAAAGAGCCTTCGGAGAAGCAATAAGTGTGGTCTGAAAAGGGTAAACCAGCCCATAATAACTAGAAACAACTAACAGGATGCAGAGACAAGGAAGTTGGCATGAGCTGCAGGCGAAGACTGGCCAGAACAGGGGTGGGGCCCAAGAAGAGTTCTCAGCCTGTTCTCTCACCTGGCATTGCCTCTTAGATGGAAAGCTTTGAAACGGAGGACTCATTGAAACGATGTCTAAAATTCCATTCTCCTAAAATTTAGGAAGCATTTTCATTTTGTTTTGAAGCAACTTGAACGCATTCATGTTTAAACTTGCCAAAAATAGAGTGCTACCACTGTTTCTGAAATGTGTGAACGATTTGCTGTTCCCTGTGTGCCCTTCCTTTCTCCCGATTCTTGCGCCTGCTGGCCATTCTCTTTCCATAGTGTGGGGATTTATGAACTACCACTACTGCAGCCAATGACAACGCCTGCGAGGATGAATGAAGCTACTGCATGAGCCAAAAAGAGAAAGTAACAGACTGTAAAGTGAATGAAACAAAAACGGTTCCTCTCCAGGAAGCCCTGTTATGACCAATTCCTGACAAAAGGATGGCTCTGTAGTACCATAACCAGAGACGGGCCACACACCAGTGGGAAGGTTCTGCAGAGAAGATGGCCACTCCTCCACTCCTACAGCTCAGAGGTCATCTCTGCCATTGGGTTCCATTCCCACATCTAGCTGGGTGGGAGTGACAGCCGTAAAGTCAGTGAAATTGGTTGTTTTGAACTAAAAATCCCTTTTGCTTTCTGGATGGCCTCATACTGAACAGCCCACACCATTGCTACAATTTTGCAATATTAATTGTTGCAATCTCACAGGTGCCCACATGCCCAAAAGTGAATTTATTAAACTGCTGCCTGTGTAACCAAGATTGTCAAAATTAGAGACCAGGCTGCACTGCAACAGATGCAGCAAACTGGCTCCATTACTTCAGTGTAATGGTAGACCTAATCAACTTACAGTATCTGCCCCTTCTTTATTTATTTATTTCTTGTCCTGACTTTCAACTTTTAAGAACCAGGAGTTAGTGAATAATTCATTACCAATTAAAGTAAGTGACCATCAGCATTTTTTTTCTTTGAAACACAAAAATCCTGGCTCAAAACATTAATGCGTGAGGTAAAGATCTTTCTTTATAGTAGCAGAATCTAATTTAGAAAAGTGCATTATTGATTCTATCCATTTGTCAGAATATGCAGTGGTATGGGGCTCAACATTGCCAGTAACTAGAAATGTAATGTGTATATGAAAAAAGCCAGGTGCATTGAAATTATCACTAATTTCATTATAATTCAATAGACATTTAGTTCATTTATTTCTATTTTAAGATTTAAATGTTGGTTTTGCCTTCACCTTGATGAAAATTTACTGAAAACACCATAACAATTTACGCAGCAATCTGGTCAAACTGCAAAAGTTAAAGACACTTTTTTTCCTCAGCACATGAGCTGGAGTTACTAACTAGATTGCCTGGAAAACAAACGCTAGGGAACAGACTCTCTACCACTCCTTGCCATCTGCACAGGAAATCACAAGACACTGCATGACCAAGACAGACACCAGTTTATAACAGAGATCCTAGGTGGCATTCTAATATCTTTTAGTGTCAATGTTTTGAAAGAGTTATGGAGGAAGACCTAGTCTCCTCTAATTGATATTTTACTGGAAACAAGCTCACAGCTATTGAAAGCACTTTCTCTCTGAAATGCTAGAATTCCTGAAACAGAATGAGTGGGTTTACAGCAGCATTTCTAAGGTTCTTCCACAGGTTCATGAGACTTGGGAGAGAGTTATTATAAAATTTGACACCAAATTTTGTCCTGCTGTTTTCATAAAATCAAGTCCCATTACCCTGGAGACATCTTCTAGAGCAGGGCCAGAAAACCTCACAGACCTGCTGTGGTGCAAGAAGATAGATTATGATCCTCTTCACTTACAGAAGTCTATTAGGATGTCTACTATCATTACCACCTAAGTTTGCTAAGGTAGTGAGATGTGCTCCTGTATCTCGAAATCTAATCATGGCCCGGTGTAACATTTCTGGTTTATATCTCAGCTTAACTACCAGGCTGTCTTGTAAATATAGCAGTCTCTCATCTCTAAGGTTTTCATGAAATGAGCTGTTCCTTAAGGGTTCAATGCTGTATCACTGAAGCCAGAAATAATGTGTGATTACTGTTACTCACTTCGGTTTTGGAACTTAGCCTTGATTTTTCACAAAGCAACTATCAGCCTTCTGGCAGTTAAGCTTTAGAGTCACATAACTGAGGCAGAGAATTTCATATTGCACTGTCAAGATCCTAAAGATAACAACATAAAACTTAAGGCATACGGACTGTCCATACCAGAAGTGCCAGTACAAGCACCTAAGATGCTACAGTGATAAGTGATATATAGTGGCGAAAGAGATATAAAAGTTCTTGCAGTAAGGGATGAATGAACCAAAACCCCTTAAGGATGATACCTTTTATCACAAAGATAAGAATTCAATATTTATGCATAAGCAAAACCTGCACATGACTGAAAGCTATCAGACTACTTCAAGATACTCCCATGTATTTAGATTCAGAGAAGCCCATGCTATTTCATCCTGCCAGTAACAAAAAAAAACCCGATTAGTTTATATTCACGTAGGAAAGACCATTAGTAATTTTTTGTTGTATCGTATTCCACACAACACTAATTTTCATTTTTAGATACAGCTGTCCATCCAACATGTCAGCACTTCAGTTAGTTAGGCAAATATTCCTATTCCAAGATGAAGAATCTTTTTCTTTTTATACTAGGTGTTGAGCTTCAAATGCCTGGTTCCAGGTAACTGCTAAGAGCAGGTACTTTAAAATCACCTCAGACAAATCTCACTGGGGCACTAAGAATAAATGCAACACATCTAGGGATGGCTGCTAAGGGAGAACAAAGTGTCATATTTTATGTCACTGGATGAACTGAAAAGCAAGATCCTTATAACCCCTAATTTAACATTCCATGAATACTTCTCTAAATGCATTTTTTTCTTCATTAAGTATACAGGCACATAATTTATGGTCTCCATAGTCATCTCAATACTTTTAAACACATAATATTGTTGAAAAATATTATTTTCTGGAATGTTGCTGATACTAAAAGTTCATTTACACTACTTTTGCATCCTGCTTCTACTTCACACTGTGCAACATAATGGGCAAAGCTGAGAAGAATTTTTTAAAACTACAGTACCTGAATGACTTAGTAAATGTCATTAATTTTATTTGAGGTGAGCAAGGAAGGTCAACTTTGCAAGCTGTGGAGGAGGGAATTACACTTACATCTGTGACAGTCAAGGACATACACACTTGGAACATGCACAGAGCTGATACAAAACAAACCTGAACTTGGATTCTCATTAGGGTTGGGTTACAGCTTTAGGAGTTGAAAGGCTGAACAGCTTTCCACCAGCTCATGGAATTTTTCAAGTTCTACGAACAACTCATAGAGCATTACAGGTTTCAGTTCTGTGACTATTTAAACAATAATGAGGCATATACCAATTTATTCCTACACAATTTATTCCTACTACACAATATTATTAAGAAAGGTCATTAATAAAACAGCCCTACCAAAATCCTTGACTATTAATAAATAATTTCAATGTAGATGTGCTATATTGATGAGAGTAGCATTTATGGCTTTTGTGACAAATTGCTTCATGTCCACTGCTTCTCAGTTACATGGACTATCTCTCCTTTTCCTATCGTGCAATGACTCCATGAAAAATGTAAACTCCTGATAATTAAGAAAATAATATTTACTGTCCTCTTGCAGCTGAGAAAAAAGGGGAAAACTTTTCCTTTTCAGCAACAACGTTCTTCACACTCCAGCAAATTCCCATCTACACACCAAGATAAAAATTTCTGATTTCTAACCAGCTCTTAACACAGAGATCCCACTGGCTTCTAAGGGGTCGATATCTACTAAGTGGAATGATTGCTAAATTTAATTTTCTTTCCTACTCATTTCCTTTACCATCTATCCCAACCACCTCTGCAAGAAAGACATCCACCTAAATGTTTTTCAGTTTCTGGAGCTAGTTTACTCTTGAACAGTAACAGGAAGGAGACCATCTCAGCATGCCACATTGCTTCAGGATATCGAAGTCCACCTGACAAAACTTCTGGCAGATGCACTACATGACTTAAGAAGATACAGTCTCTAAGCAGTCAGAAGTGATACCTTTAGCTCAGGCATGTTTATAATAAGCTGCATAGGTAGTTTAACATCTGGATCCTTTGTATAGTCCATGGGCACAACGTTTGGTGCCATTTCATGGTATCGGCCATGCAACCTGTAAACAAGCAGAAAAAAACAGCCAATAACCAATTTTGAATAACCAATTCCATACATACAGTAATCAGACACAAATTTGCCTTGCAGCTCTAATTGTTATTTTTGGTGCACAAGTCTGAGCCCACCAAATTCCCATCTTTTTGAAAAAAAAAAGAGGGCTTTGATGCAGTATCCAGCATAACTGCTACTAACACCCATACACAGATTGAGGTGTGTAACTAAGCAGCGTTTCACACTACCTGGATTTAACCCTGTAGGTGCACAGTAGGAGGAGGCCTGGACCAATTCACTAACGCTGTGAGTATAACTCAGGAATCACATCTCAGTAGATTATTGATTTGATCTGAACTATGCAAGAAAAGGTCATTGTTTAACAGCTCAAAGAACTTCAAAGCCAAACAATATGCAACCATGCTGCTATAGACAACAGCATCCTCAGGAGACGTTACTCCCAAATTTAAAAAGTGCTTTTCCTACCTGTGCCTCACTTACATAGCAGATCCAGTCTCACAACTCTAGCACTGGCTGACAGTGGCACACAGACCATTTCCACTTCATTCCGTTTCCCATAGTGTTGTTTCATTCTTGGCTCAGCCTACTCATCAAACCAGTGTATTTTAATGGCAATGAACAGGTGGTTTTCCTTAGAGATGCGAGTCAATCATTCAGAAACCTAATTTCACTTTCTAAAGCTTGCTTATCATGCTAGCTGTACTATGTTATAGCTTTGGTAAGGGAGCTTGGAAAGGAACAGTCAAAGACCATGAAACACACTGATGTTCCTAAAGGTTTAGAATCTGAGTAACAGTGAATTATAAAAACTGTTTCAGTTTCACACACAGTCCAGGCAAAGACTGCACAAATATTTCTACGACATTACTTCCAATTGTTAACTGAATTAAAAAATATTAATCCCTCCCTTTATATTCTGTCTCCAAATACTCCAGGGAATTAAGTCAAAAGTATAGCCCAAAAGCCAAGAGAAAACAGCCATGTGTAAAGAAAACATCAAATTCAGCAGGATGCAAGTTTTACAACTGTCTTGGCACGTTTATTTTCACTGGGGTGTTCACTCAAGCTAGAAATAGAACACATTCAGGTAAAATAGGTAACCAATTCAAACTTAAGGCATCTCAAATTTTGAGCTCTTAAACAAACTACAGTCAGAAATTGCCAGTTAAGTAAAATATTACCTGTCTAGAAGCAATTAATGTATTAGAGAGATTAATACAACTGATTTCCTGATTTTACTCATTCGTTATCTCATTCTAGTGGACAAGTATCTAGAATCTAAGATTCTGTCATCTAACGGTACAAAAATCTTGGAGAGGCAACACAAGTCCTAGTAGTCCAAAAATAATCAGATATCAATATATTTAGTATGAATGTATGACCTGACAGTAGGTAGTTGCTGTTCACGGACAACTTAGAAAATGTCAGGTACCATAAAATGTAATTCACATCATACATCAAAATTTTGTCTTACACCTAATTCATAAACTGCTCAGAGCAGAAAGTAGTCATTTTGCCAAGGCTTATGTACTAACCCACAATGTTCTTTCTGGTCTCTCATTAGGTCACATGCACCACTGATATTAAAAAGCTGTAGTTCTTATTTTGGGACTTATTTTCATTTTAACAAAAATTCCTGCGTGCTGACTAGTTATATTAACAATTACAAATGGAGCTTAACATGTTTTAAACAGCAGAACAAACAAAACAGTAATCCAGGCAGCAATGCCTCACCAACCCCTTCACCTGTCCAGCCCCAGCTGCCCCTCAGTGAGCCCCATAAGCCCCTCAGCTATTTCAGACTAACATAGGTAATGAATTTCAAAAACTAGGAGAAAATAATCTACAGGCTCCTCTTTTCTCAGCACTACTTTGGTCATAATCATGATGTGTCTCAAAGAACACATGAAATGGAACACAGAAACATTTTTTCTAGATCGTAGGAAAATAATGCCTTTACCATGTGTAGCAGTGTGTTGTGCCATGCAGGAAAGGAAATATCCACCGATCTAAGCATATTTTACAGCTACTTACCACAGCCCACCCTGACATTTCATAAATACTGTGTAATTCAAGATGCAATAGCCACTTCCCACTCCAGCAACTGATTTCTCTGTTGTAAACAGCAGCTACAAAGATGCTTCTAAATTCAATGGGAAAAAACAGCTTAAAAACACTTAAAGGAAAGCAAATCTTTCAAATCAAATGGCCATCTAGGGATTTTTTCTATTTTTTTAAAGCTAGAATACTGAAATGTTGTTCTAGTCTTCATGAAAAGAAAGCATTCATCATTGCAATGGCACGACCACTATGGGCAACACTTCAGAGCACATGAGCTGGCAATGACTACTTATTTTAAGTGTCAACATTTTCCTCTCCACTTTACCTTGAATTAAGCTTTTCTGTCTTTGTCCTGTCTCCTCCAACACGACGATGAATACAGACACTGAGTTGGGTATTATGGAGCTCTCCATAATGTCTTTCAGAAGACACGGAAGGGATTGCATCAAAGTGATCTGTGTTTCATAGTTTACTAAGCTTGTTATATTAATCTAACATACAAGGTATAGATTTTTTCTTAGTTTTCCATTAAAAAAATCTGAACAAACCTGTTTATTAAAAACAGGTTTATTCTAACAATGTAGGAAAGTATCTGTTAGTGGAATGCAGTCATATCACAAGAATAAACAAACATCTGCTAATGGCAGCAAAAGAAACAGTCACAAGTGTGCATTTAAAGTTACCTCAGTACTTTAGGAGGAAGGAGGAACATAGTGCTACAACAGAGACTGAACACTAACATGACAAGTAAAAAAGACTTCTTATGGGTACATGAAGCAGCACTTCATTTCTACCATGGTGACTCCCAGTGATCTGATACTCTGCACCATTTTGGTAAAAATACTAAAGTTTCCTATTGAAGTTCATGAAAAGAAGTAAGAAATTTTGAAATGATATCTACAGCACAAGCAATATTCTTCTAACAAAAGAAACACCTGTGGAAGGCACAAGATGGGCTGCAGTGCTGTGTCCCAGATGCCATTTGCTGTGAACCCACGATCTTATCTGGATGATGGAGGCTTAGAGGAAAAGAGATCAACGAGGGCACAGCCACAGCCCTCAGCAGCTGCTTATTGGCATCTCTTTTCCCAGGACAAAGGTTTTGTCTCTTTGTAACATGTAATATCACTCTAAACCCATTATTTCTTGCTGACAGAACTCACCACCTTGACAGAAATTAATATAAGCTATTGATACTGAAGTCAATCCAAACTCTCCAGTAGCTGGAAGAAGTGATCTTTCAGCCGGAAGATATTGTGTTGTTAATCGCAAGGTGCTTAGCAGAGCACTCAGGTTTTATACTAGATCTTAGAACTGCCTGTCTTGTCCCACAGATATCAACTAATTTGTGTCTTCCAGTAAACGTCCAACCAAAGCACTCCAGCTGTTTGTGGACAAGGCACCTGCAGTGCGTCCACTGGGTGGCTCCAGGGTGAGTGCAATTACCGGAGACTGATGCAATCTCTCTTATTGTGCTTTCCCTACTATTTCAGACATTGAGTTTTTCCAGTTCCTTCATGAAAAATGAAACTTCTCCATACAACATAAATACTCTATTTTCAGAGAGCATCTCGAAGAAAATATTCAAAGCACCCCTCAGAAGGAATTAGGTTTTAGCTAAACACATTGCCAAAGGACGCAGAATAGAAACACATTCCTCTAGTTTGCCACCACAGATTATAATGGAAGTAATTCCTCTTTCCCTTCTGCAAGTGGTTACACACAGAAGTATTGAGTTGAACAACACATCTGCTGACAGAACTCAACTGTTAGAATCAGAAAGAGAAATGCATGCCCAGGGAGAGGAGGTGGTGAAAAACAACAAAGCAAGAAAACAACTCTCTCTGTCGAATGTCTTTACTGTAACATACGTATGTCCCTACCTATTCATGATAATGTGTGCAGTTCTTACACCTGCATTTTATTCAGAAATGACCAAAATGCAGACAATATTTATCTTTACAGAAATCTGTTAAGATAATATGCTCCCAGTCTGTCCATTTAAAGTTAAGTCTTTCTTTTCTCTCTGAAGATGAGCAGAAAGGAGTTTTCAGGCACAAGCAACCAGACAGCCTTCCAGTACAGAGCCTCGGGCTCAACAGGACTCTGCTCCAATTAGCTGGAAGGCAGATGATGGACACAGAAATGTGCAGGTAATTAACAACAGAATTGAGGGCAGCTCTGGTATCCTATTCTCCTCCCACTAACTCTTCTGTTACTTCATCAAACCACTCTAAGATCTGCAGGTAGAAGAGCTTTTCACCTGAGTGGGTTTCACACTGAAGCATCCAAATGAGTCTGTAGGAAGTGTCTGTGATCCAACTCCTGCAAACTAAATTATAGCAATAAAATAGCCTTTCACACACTTTTATCTGCAAGGATCCTACAACTCTGTTTGTGATAGCCTTATTACATGGCATGATTAGCTAATACCACAATGAAAAAAGCCATAAGATTTCTCTAGCTTAGGCTCCAAAATCAACATATAATACGTTGCACAAGCTCCATTATCCTTTTTAATAAAGCACAGAAACAAAACACTGAACAACAACAAAAACAGTAACGTCTTTTCCCATCAAAAGTTCTTTATATTGCAAAGGTCTTCAGGGACACCAGGCACTGTTTTATAACAAAGTAAGCAGTGGACTGCCTGTCTCTCAAATGATGAGGTTTTGTCGAAAATGGGTAGAAAAGTAAGAGAGCTGCCTCAGCCCCTTACAGGATTCTGGGAAAGTCACCTGTCCCAGCAAAACACAGTCCCTTTTCCATGAGTTTCAGCAACACTCCTGTTTGCTTGAGCAACCTATGTTACACTGGGTGAGTATTTACTTTTTGGCAAGGAAACTGGATGCATTTCTGATCAGTTATTCTGTAATAAAAATGTAAAGATCAGTAGACATAAGGGTTATTTACACCCATAATCCTCCTGCCTTTATGCATTACATCACTACATTAATTTGTCACACCACTGTCACTCTTGGACCATGTACTATGACCAGTACTGTGAGTCAGAAACAGTAATCTCCCAAAAGCTGCACCCACTGGCATCTACAGATTACTGACTGTTCTGACACATCTCAGTAACATTAGTTACTAATTGCAAATGAAAAAACCCAAACATCTGTGGTAAAGGCTCTAATATTTCCCCTGTTCTTACAGACGCAAAAGGCACTTCAGGTGACTTCGACATGACAGGTGCAGTTGTGACCTCGAGAGGAAAGCCTTTTTGTCTTTTTACTCAGCATGCCCCTCAACAAGAAGCATATCTGAAAATAACCTAAAGCTGCTTTAGCTATCTGCCCCAGTCATGGAACCATTTGTATCTTGTCAGGGGAGAAACATAACGTTTTGCATTGCTGTCTGAACATACATAGATTTGGAAAGGCTGCCATTACCATATACAGACTATTATGTATAATATAATCAGAAGCCCAGGACTTGCAACCAGTCTCACTGTCTTTGCAGTAGCGATTACAGGTCCTGCAGGGATATTTGCCTAAACAAATTCTTCTGGATGAATTTTACCATTCCTGGATGTGCCTTATTTATTCTGTATGGAAGAAGGAGAGAAAAAGCTGTCAGTGTTTCCTAGTGTCTCTTCTCCCACAGACGACAGTGGGAGGGAATGAAGTGACAAATTTAATTCACTGATGATGCCCTATCCCCACAGATTTTTGTACATGTTTAAGCTTAATGTATTATATCCAAGGACTAAGCCTGTGATTCTGTATCAGTTTAACCCAGTCTAAACTCAAACTGCTGATCTGCCCTTGCAGAAATTTTAAGTCCACCCTACCCGCTCACCTCTCTTGCATAAGCACTAACACTGAAACTGCAGTGAGGTTCATGGGTCTAACACCCTGGAGCCAGCAAAGGTGACACTTCATGGGTATTTGCTTTACCGGGATGTCTCCAAACTCGTAACAGAGCCTCCAGCTATATCTGCATAGACCTGAGAAGAGAGATCTTCAAGCTTACACCCTGCAGCTATTGTTTTAATTTGCTATTAAACTTTGGGAGAAAGTCAGATTGTCCCAAGGTCATCACTGGTTGTGTTAAAACACAGAGCAGCTCTCCCTTGGCTTGATATACATAGATTGCCACCATTAACCGTAGGGACAACACATTACAACTGGCTGGGTTGTCTTTATAATAAGAAATCTGCAGTAAAGGAGCTATGAAAACAAAAGATAAAAGCTTGTAATGGCTCATTGATTAGAATTAAGTAAGGGCTTTAAAGTGGCCTTTAAAACCTGATAAACATCTCACCAACTCTGGTCCTGCCTTGATAGTACCAGCCACTTGATTTATGTTGTAACAGTAAAACATTTATGTTCAGGAAATATATATCTTCTTGCTTCCTAAATAACAGGAATGCATTCAAAACCCATCCCATGAGTACATTCTAGATTGCTCTGCATATTCACAGAAAATACATAGCAAAATGGCTTAACTGGAACAATGAAGCAAAGCAGTGAGTGCTGATGGACAGTCCCACAAGGAGTTCACAGGAGTCATGGCATGGCCTGACCAGGGCCTGACTGTACAGAACGCAATAAACTCCATCAGCAGCAAGGCCAGAGCAGAGCTCTGTTGCTGTGCGGTCGGACTTGTGTTATAAGCAGAGAAGAATTCACCACTCCAGAGACCCACCAGGAGTCTATCCATAGCCCTGGAAGCAGGCAGACCTGAGCAATCAAGCCCTTCTGAGCCCCTGGAGACACAGGCGGCTGGAAGCCAAAGAAGCAACAGCATTCAAGATGGGATTGAACAGACTGTGGAAAAGAATGCCTCGTGCTGCTGCAGACACTGGTGGGAGCTGATTTACAACCAATGCTACAGAGGCTGTAATCCCCCCCCACTAATACAAACTGTGGAGGTGCACATCCTCTCGTCCTATAGTGCTATTAACACAGGTGGACAAACATGTGACTGCAGAGCTGGGGAACTGGTCCAGGCAGACCTGCATCCAAAAGTCTGCCACATGCAGAGAAAAAGATGCCACAGCTTGAAGAGAAGGAGGTTCTTCAATCTGCAGCTGAGAAACTGAGGAAGAGAGGCCTTCAGGGCTGTATAACAAGAATAAGGGAAGCACTTGCAGGGTCTCAGGCTTATGTCAAACATCCATAAACAGTTTTTGCAACAATTCAACGTTGCACATGGTAACTAAGGTATAAAACTCTGTGCTGCGGCAATTCCTCAGTGAATTATTGCCTCCAATGACTACAAGAGTTTAGAACAGTCTGTTATAGAAAAGGGTCTACCACATAAAGCTGAAATCAAAATGATAGCAAACTTGGTGCCACATCTAAAGGCACCAGCCAGGAAAGTCAGGTTCCAGAATCTGGAACCACAACTCACTGAATTGCCACACTTTGCCAAAAGGAAAAAGAACAAAGAATAGAGAGAAACATCAGCAGGAAGAACAGAAAGGTGAAGAAACTACTACACGTTACTGATACGCCTTGTCCTTTCTATGCTTTCCAGCTGAACTTATTTTCATTACATCAATAAAATACAACAACTGGACACAGAAATCAGATTTATAAAAAGGCAGCATAAGAGGAAGAGAAAAGCTGGATAGATGAGCCTTCTGCCAGCTTTAATTAACAAATCAAGTGTTCTTTCAGGTCTGCAATGGAAAAAGAGGCAGTACAAATTAATTCCAGACAATACTAAATAAATATCCTCCTAAACCACTGGCAGTAAAATAAAAAAGAAATTCTCCATGAAAAATGGTTTTAGCATAGAATTCATAATAATAAATTTATTCTAAAAGATCTAGTCTTATGCAGAAGGCTTTGCCTTTCAATACACGTAACTGCTATTCCCAAACCGCATGATGCATAATAAGTACAGACAGAGGCAGTATTTATCTTCCTTGAAGTACCACTGTGTTCACAGGCCTTTTTTCTGCTGCTGAGTCTAAAAATCACAGAATGGTTGAGGTTGTAAGAGACCTCCGCAGATCATCTGGTCCAATGCCCTGTCAAGCAGGGGCACCTGGAGCAGGTTGCCCAGGACCATGTCCAGAGGGCTTTTGAATATCTCCAAGGATGAAGACTCCACACCCCCTCTGGGCAGCCCATTCCAGCACCCTATCACTCTCACAGAAGCAAAAAGAAAAAAAAAAAGTGCTTCTTTACGTTCAGACAGAACCTCCTGTACTTCAATTTGTACCCACTGCCCCTTGTCCTGTCACTGGGCTGTCTTCTTTTCCTTTTCTCATATGAGAGATTCTCCAGCCCCTTAACCATCTTAGTGGCCCTTTGCCAGACTTTCTCCAGTAGCTCCATCTCTCTCCTGTACTGGGGAGCCCAGAACTGGACACAGCTCACTGGTACTCCAGATTCCATACAGATCAACACCAAGAATGATTCTGTCTGCACCTGAACCTAGCAAAACAGGCACAACCTGATAAAAATATAATAAAGGAAAGCTTTATGGCACAGGAGATGCAGGACTCATCTAGAAGCCTTTCTTTTGTAATTCATAGAGGATACCAAACCATTATTAATAAACATGAATAGAAACATAATTAACAAGAAGATCAACAGCAGGTTCAGGATGTTCATTCTTCTTGTATGAAACTGAGGAAGATTCCCAAGGTTATGGAGTTCCTCCAAAATTTACTCTCAGTAGATAATTTTGCCCCTCAAAGCTGACAACATGGGAATTTCCCCTTTCTGCAGAACAACAAAAATGGATCTAGGAAAAAGTAAAGTAAGATAGACTGCAGCAGAGGCAAGCATGCCTGGGGAAAGAGAAAAATAGAAACCATAGATCATTATCGATGTTTGATAGCTATTAATCACCAGAAAACCCAAGTACTCTTAAGTCATTATTAAAGATGGTTAATTTTGAGAAGTGCTTAGCACAAAAAGAGGATTCACTCATGAGCCCAGAGCAAGAACATGTTAAAGTTAGGTAGAAAAATTTGTTAGCACTGACTCAAAACATCAAACAAACCCCAAACTTTGCAAAAGACAGGAAGTGTTAGAAAAACAGGAGCTGTGTTCTAACCCCTTCCCCCATCTGCATGGCAACGTGTCCCACAGGGAGATACAGCTCAAGCCATTTGCTGCATTTGCTCCCTTATAAGGAAGCCTTTCCAGACACTTGGAGGAAACCACTGCTTATCTCCATCATAACTCTCGGGCAGGTTTCAGATTTAAAGTCCAGCAAATAGCTGGACTGCACCTCACCTTTCATCCATCAAGAAACAAGGCCAAGAAATAGGCAGAGACAGAATGCAACAGAACTAATTTTCTTCTACAAAAAGGTTCAAAGGTTTGTTGACTGTTTAGGTGGTGCCCAGCTTGGCAAT
Organism: Dromococcyx pavoninus; assembly: GCA_033558185.1. Lineage (NCBI taxonomy): Eukaryota > Metazoa > Chordata > Aves > Cuculiformes > Neomorphidae > Dromococcyx > Dromococcyx pavoninus. Next base: position 97,957 of record JAUMJL010001247.1, on the reverse strand, counting down.
TCAGCGTGTATCCCCCTAGTAGTTGTCCAGTTAGCTTGTCAGTGTCAAGCCATACAAATTTAATTTACAGATTCTGTGCTTTTTGGCTAAGACAGACATCCAAGAACACCTGTGTTTGAATCCTTGGGAATCTACCAAATTGTATTAGTCTTCCGGGAGAAACAAAAACAGATGGGCTGGCTAGCACGTAAGCATTATTACTGGAGTAAAAGCTTGTCTGCTAGAAAATCAGATTTACAAAGCTGAGTCAGAGAAATACTGCCTTATAAGAAACAACTCAACCATTTGTTCCCATCACAGGACAGGTACAAGAGATTCTATAAGCAGATTCATTGCTATGAATAGTGTTTTTCCAACCTTTCTTCACATGTCTTATTTTCCTCTTATTCTTGTATCCCTCTACTGGATGTTTTCCAGTACAAAAGATCATTTTTGTATGGTGATGCCCCAAATTGGACAGTTTATTCCTACTGAGGTCCCAACCCTGCTGACCGGAATGGCATTCTCTCATTTTATATACAATGCTGTGGTTAATGCATCCTGGAACTACATTTCCCTTTTATGCAAGAGCATTGGAGGGTTTTGTGGGCTTCGTTTGTTGAAATAACAGGTTAGCTCACTTATACAGGTAGAAAGGACTAACAGATATAGGAATATATATGAAATGCTTTACCAAAACAAAGATGCGTTGTATCTGTTTCTTTTTTCTTATCCTCAAGAACAGCCACTCAAAGGAAGAGATTCACTTTTAATAAATCCAGTGCGGCTGCCTCTGAGCCCTTATTATGTTCTGGGCACTTATGAACTGATTGTCTTCCAGTGAGTTCTGGCATCTTTCCACACGCCAAAGCTGTGTCCTGAAGCTATACACACTGTTCTAGTTTCCACATTCTCCTTAAGAGAAGTGGGCTGTGTTTTCAGAGTCCTAACACATATCTAACAATTTGTCAGCTGTCTAAAAAATTGTCAGCTGTCCTACAAGTATCTTAGATGATGTTTTGAGTCAGTGATAACAAATTTTTCTACCCAACTTTAACATGTTCTTGCTCTGGGCTCATGAGTGAATCCTCTTTTTGTGCTAAGCACTTCTCAAAATTAACCATCTTTAATAATGACTTAAGAGTACTTGGGTTTTCTGGTGATTAATAGCTATCAAACATCGATAATGATCTATGGTTTCTATTTTTCTCTTTCCCCAGGCATGCTTGCCTCTGCTGCAGTCTATCTTACATTACTTTTTCCTAGATCCATTTTTGTTGTTCTGTATTCATTTCTACCTTATCTTGAATTCATAAATTCTACTGTTTTCTGATAATTTTCAAATTATTCACTCAGATTATCAGTCAAGAGAACGCGTCCTCAACTGCTTTGACAGCAGTCTGTGTTCATGTTGACTTAAGTTGATGCTGGTACCCAAGTCTTACACTCTAAAGTCAGAGTAGTCAATCTAACATCTTACTGGTCTTGCTCTCCTGTCCTTTCCTCATTTTCAGTTACATTTGCTCACTCTGGCCCTTGTGGCAGTTAGGCACTCATCTGATCCCTCAGAGAGCTGATATAGCTCATTAAACCAGCAGAAAATACATTTGATGTTTGGGCTTTTTGATGGGCTACTTTTCCTGTAGGGACAGCCCATTTCACCTAATTGCTTTCTCATGCTGGTTTACATCAAGTTAAATCCATCTAAACTGGAGCTGCCATATTCATCCCTTCATCTTCACCTCCACAGCTGTGCCCCTTCCCTTCTGTCCTTGCTAAGGCTCGTGCAAACGGACGGTGAACCAGCCTTGGTGCCTGATCTCAGCCAAAAACCTGCTCACCCCTTTTTTGCTAAGGCTACTTCTTGCTGGATTGTCTCACTGAACTTTGCAGCTGCACAAGAAATACAGTTCAGTCTAAAGAGAAATGGACTTGCCCTTCCTTCAAGTCACATTTAAGAGCGTTCTATACCGCATGAAGAAATGCACAACAGCACTTGCTTTCCTCTTAAGCACTAAATCAGTAAATGCTAATTAATGAAGCTGCTGCAACCCACTCAGTAAAATTTCACCTCAGATGCAGAAATGCTTCTTGATTCTACTCTATTCCTTAGACAGCAATTTATATTCAACTGCTTACATACAGAAAATAAATGCTATTGATACTGATATGTATTACTATCTGCCATATCATAACCTAATTATGTACAGACGTACCCAGTAAGCAGAAACATCACACTGTGAAGGTAAGGCAGAACAGAAAACACACCGATGCCAAATGTATTTGGAATCTCCATTCCTTCTCCATTATTTTAGGCCTTTACAGAACTACTCCCATGATTTTATTCTTCTCAGCATTTTAATATCAAGCATTAATATTTTGCTTTGTATAATGTACTTTTCAAACAAAGCACCTATTTTGCACCATCCATTAACCTAGTCTTTTACTGCAAAGTTATCCATTTCTCACAATCATATTTTAAGGTTGCACTGTTTCTCGTAAGTATTTTTGGTGGTGTTCTTTTTGATACAGACAGGGTGCAAAGTCACACAGGCAATGGCTCCCTCATCTCCCACACACAGCCCATAAGCAGAAAAGTTTTCTTTAGCCTGACATAAATAATGTAACTGAGTCTAAGTGCATGCTTTGTTCTCTTCTCAGGAAATAGATCGTTTCTTTACAACCTCAGTTATGAAATATAAAATGTTTTATTAGGCTTTTGCCCTCTCAAGCTGAGATCCATTACAGGCTACTTACTGGAAGAAGCCACTTCTTCACAATAAATGCCAGTATAAATTATAACAGTTTTGGGCAGCATCACTGGCATCACTCATGCCATTTTAGATTACTGAAGAGAGAAAATCAAACCAAGGCAAAGTTCTTTACTTATATGTCTATGCTTTTAGAGAAACAGCTCTTACTAAAAATCAGTCAATCAGGGTTGTTTTAACTTAAATATTATTTGCTACATTCAACATTTCACTGTTCTTTAATTGTTCTCTTTAAATGACTAGGTGTACCAGGTGAAAATAACACCTCTCAGAGACACCATAGGCCTCAAAAAATATTCAGAACAGCTTTTTCACTACTGTAAAATGTAAAAGCTATAACTCCACTTTCAGAATGCTGTGTGTAAAAGCAGTTCAAATTATTCTTACCAGGCAGAGCTTGCAATCTAAAAAGACAAGAGAAAGGAAATACTACCCTCATACTTAAGTAAACTGAAGCTTCCAATTCCCAATTTCCTATCCCACCCGTAGTCCCCATGCCACACTTCCTTAGATAGAAAAGCACCCTCTTGCTCTCAAACAGCACGAGAATCTTTTCCACAATGCAATGCTGCTTCCTTTATCATCAAGTCCTATGAATTACAGTGACCTCCTCTATGTCACATTTGCCAAGCAAGGGAAAAAAAAAGATTACAAATCTGCAAACGTAGCTTCAAGTTACACGTACTGTTCTGTCCAGTGCTGTGGAACTCAGAGCACTGTGCAATCTGCCTAAACCCAAGAGGAAATACAAATCCACTTCTACTCAGATATTCCTTCCCACTGCCAACAGCCCTGCAGGACAACGGAGTGCTCTTACTTATGGAAATAAATTGTGACCTGTTTTTGCCATTACCAAAGGTCCTGTGTGCAAAAAGTGTTTTGGATATGGCATGCAGCAAAAACCAACCCCAGAATACTGTTATATAAAAATATATTTGCAAATCCAGTTAATTCATTGTTGTGGTGTGTTGGAGTGTCCTGAAACATGGTTCTCAGTGCTTGATATCAAATTTTAACATAATTCTTATAACTGCCATGTATGAAAAACTGAAGAACACATATGGAAGTTTCATGAGATATTTCTGTATGGAATGGTATTCATTTCAGCCAGTTTTTATCTGCTTGTCAAAACTGTGCATTCCAAACTCAGACTCTACAAGTATTTTTTTACCCACTGAAACCCAGAAAAAGAGAATAGAACTTGCTGACTCTTCATTTCACAGCCAGATTTTGAAATATTGTAAATTCCCATTTGCCTACCATACAATGATATTTTCTACTTTCATGACTTCAGAATAGCCTTTCCTGAAATCTGCAGTGTATTTTTCAAAGTACACTTTCTGTATTCTCTCAGTTGCACATGATGGTTCAAATTTAGAGTTTGGAACTGTTTCTCAGATTAAAAAAATGTTTGCTATTCAGATTCAGCATTTTCCCATTTACAACTTCTGTGGAGGTGTTTGATACGTTATTTCCTCTTTTTCATGAGCATTTGACAGTTCCAAGTCCATACTCCTCCCACCAATATTACAGTCTTGCTATAAAACTTGTCACATTTTATGTCATAGTCTTCAAACTGGGCCTGTACTGCATGTTTTAGGCTTCCTATCTCTCCACAAATTTTCCTCTAGGTGTACAAGTAACAAAATCAGTCACTTTTCTTCTTGCAATGGAAATCAATGAATCCTTCAGGCTATTTCCAGTATTACCTTAGAGATTATCCCAAAGGAGAGAAAGAAATCACTCCTAAGGGCAAGATTACATAGTATCATGGTTTACAAAACGCTTCCCCTGGAAGGGTCTAAATTCTCCCACTGGACAAAGTATTCAAAGCAACAAAGCAAACCTTAAATACTGTAAAATGTAAAATCCTTTATTCATAATTGTTTCCTCTCATAGGGATGCAGTAAAAATACAACTAATTCACTGTTTATAAAGCTTTTCACAATTTTGACTTTAAAGTGGATTACTTTAGAAATATAAAGCAATTTCAGTTTATTCAATCCAAACAAATTTATTTCAGAAGTCGTGTATCAAGGTAGCCCTAGGAAACACAAGATTAGTATTTGTTGACTCTTAAAAGACTGAGAAGGTGGCTAAAGGTCTGTTTTATACAGGAAATTACACTAAACCACAAGCGACTTTTTTTCTGGCTATACAATGTACGTATCTGAGATTTGGTGGCTACACAGGCCATCTTTTACTCCATATCCAACTGCTCGAACTAATGATGGCACAGGAATACCACCAAACTACTTCTGACATCTAAACCACAAAGTCTCTTTAATATTGGACTCACAGCTCCTTTTCTGATCAAACTACAATGACAAAATCTGTTATTGCTGTTCTCAAGCAGACCTAATAATGTTTCAGCCCTGACAGAACACACAATGATCATTCATTTCTATTTACGCTGCACAACTTTTTGTAGGGTACCACAAACACAAAATATCACCTCTGTATCGCTAACAATTTTGTGTCATTCCTAGAGGTTTGCAGTTGAGCAGTGCTAAAGAAGTTACACACATTGTACGTGGCAATTCGCTTTTGTGAAGGACTGACTCACTTTGAGGACACCAGTGTCTCTGCTGGAGCCAGCCTGCAGCCTTCGCTTGTCTTTGGGCCAGCTGTCACCCACTCACTGCACCACATTCTTACTCATTCAGTCACTCCATCACATATCACAAAAATGTACTCCAATAACACGACTAGATTTTAAACCCTAAGAATTACATAAGAGGGACCAGGACCAAAATAAACCCTGACTTGGATGGTAGTATTGCAAAGTTCATACTGCACAGTGGTCTCAGAGATGTTGTGCACAGCTGCGGAGCAAATGCATCTCTTGAGTAACGAGAACAAGGTATGCAAGAAATTAGATCAAATACCACACTTATTTTTCCAGAAAAAAATAAAGCATTCCACTCAAAGTCATGCCATTTGTTCTTGCCTTGGCAGAATCACTGAACATCAGTCTTACGGAGAATTATAGCAACAGAGCAAAGTCAAAGAAAAATTCTCTCAGAGACTGTCTATTTTTTATCTCAAAGCAGTTCCTAATGTTTATGAAAACAAACGCTTCTTATGTCTGAGAAGGTACTCAAATTTAAGAATCCTGAATAACTATGAGCTCCTAGGTCTAGATACATCCCACAGATTTATTTTATCTTCCTAATAGAGAAAAAAATCCTCAGGAAAAACAACAGTTATATTGATAGAACAGGATCCATGTCATACTTTGATGGATCCTTAATCTGAATGGTTATAAGACCAAGAATCCATGGCAGGATCCAGGGCAAGAAGTTGGCATATACAGAGGCAAAAATTACTTCAGTGTGGCTCAATCCATCACTACCAAAAAAACCCAAGTCCCTTCTATCGGAAACAGTGATCCCAATCTTTGTGATTTTCTGTAGGGAAAGTCTGCACAGAAACATTCTCAGTGCTCTGCAGTTTCAGTTCCACAGGTTTTGTCCATACTTAAGTTCATAATAAATCCTGAACTGACTGAAGGATATGCCCTCACTGGTATAACTGAGCTGAGAAGCAGCCAGTTCCTTTCCTAAAGACACTGGCTCTCAACTGTTCAATGGCTTATCCCTAGAAAAGCCAATGATATTGACATTAGCTAATCACCATTCCTTATACATGTTTACATATTGTAAGTTTATCTTGAGTCCAATCCTACTCTCATTCATCCAAAATAACTGTCTTTCTTTGGTTTCCTCACAAGTCAGAAAAAAAGATTTAGTCCCTTCCATATGAATCATGAAGGAAAAATTCAGACAATTTACTTACCGAAGAATTTCTTTCCGAGTGAAGAATGTGCAATCCTGTTAAAAAACAAAATGGGTTATTGTATTATAGAAATATTAAAAACTACTGCAAAGAACTGTTTTTCAACCTTTTGGAAGAAAACTCAGATCTGGCAGAAAAATCATTAAAGATGCTATTTGTGTAACATCTGCTTTTGACTCAAAGAAACAGACACTATAAAATAACTGAAATAATCTAAGGATGGGGCTATCAGTAAATATTATTAATGTGAAACTTCCAGAGAAAAAAACTCCAGCTTGCTGAAACACTTTTCCACTGTGGAATGACCAGAGCAGAAGCAATATTATATCAGAAGAGTAAGGTATAGGTCAAAAACATTCAATAAACGGATCTAGAAAACTATAAATAAGAAACATATGAAGAAACCAATCTTCTAACTTGGAGTATTCCTCTATTAGAGACAAGTGATTTAATAATGAAAGTCATGTACTTACTTATTAGACACTAACTCTTTTTTTGCTAACAATTACTTTGCACTGTGGTCACTTTGACAAAGGCTGCAAACTCCCCTGTGTTATGGACAGCCCCTGCTCCAAACAGCAGGCAAACTATTCAGCTTTCCCTGCAATATCACAGAATCTGAAACAACTTACTAAAATGCAAAGCAGAGCTTGTTGAAGAGGAAAGAAGAACTTGCATTGCATTCTGAATGGCTCTGTTGTGGGACTGCATTTACACAGGTTTAATTCACTCTTTATGAACATCTGCATTTTGCTAGAAGAACTCACACATTTCAGAAAAGAACCATAATATGAGCAATAAAATAGCAGTGAAATGCTTGTCATGTATTTCTACGTCAGTCACAAAACAAGTTATATTTTCAGGTGCTGTGAGGAACCATAATAATCAGTCCCATCCCATTAACAGAACTATCCCCTAATCCCCACCTTATCTAATACATATTTAGGGAAAATTCTGCCCTGTATCCACAACTAGGAACTGGTGGCAATCAAATACTGGATGTTCCGTTTAGAACATCATTCAGGCCATAAATTCAGAAAATACCCATCTTCTTGTCTTAGAGCCAGTGGCTGATGAGGGTGTATCTATAGGCAACAACCACTGAACTACTGAATTCTTCCTGATTATCCCCCTCTCGCAGGCCCAAAGCATTTGCCTAAGGATTCAGCTCTTAGTAGTTTTCTTCCTTTAATGCAACATATTTAAAGTACATTGTATTTTTAATCAGCTAGTGACAAGATAACTTGGTAAATCACACTTAGGAGCACCCACAACTAGGACGACTCCCCTAGTCCTGCTCTTCAGTCAACTATTGAAAAAGCATTTTTTCCTAAGCTGGGAATCATTCTGGCTAAATGCCTACTTCTTCCAAGGAGGGGAAAAGCAGCGATCCCAGCTAGCTGAAGCAGTCAAACAGCTTGTCTCAGGTATCCAGCTATGCTATCCATCCCGCATGGTATCAATAATTGAACTTGCTTGCTTTCCTCTATATAAAGTGGCAGGAGAAGCAGCTCTTCCTTCAGTGCATTGTGCAGCAGAATAGTGTTACAAGGCTCAATAGGAAGCACCTTGAGAGCTGCTGACACTGATGTCACATTGTCTGGAACTGCATAAAGTGAAATAGAAGCCAGCTGGTTAAATCTTCATTAATTCCAGCACATTCAACACTTACGATCAAATTGTCACTTAAGAATGCTTCATTTACTAAGGAACAATCTCACCAATAATCGTAATGCCCTCAGCAGCAATCATCACCTAATTATATAGGCTTGAGAAAACAGCAGACACTGTTACTTAACTAGAAAGCTGACAGGGAACTGGTATGCAAATAGAGATAGAGACAAAAAAAGAAAAGTTACCCTTTACCTTCCAGAAATCATGCAAAAATGCCTTTGGAAGTCACATTTGAGTTCAGTTCAGAAAACTTTTTTCCTGAAGGTCCACATAATTTTTTTTAAATCTGAGTTACCTCCAGTTTGAAAACCTCTGTAACAAAAGTAGTTGCAAGTATCTGCCTGACCACTGCTGCTGACCACAGTATTCCAATTACACCTGCCAGTAACGGAACTGCGTGTCAGGGATGAGGGGTGTCAAAAACATTTACCCTGGTCAGACCACTTGCAGAGATCTTAAAGCCACTCTGGGTCAGAGCACCACAAATTAATTGTGACCTGGCCCATCCTGCTGATGCACAGCGAGAACGCAGACACCACTAAGGAAATGCTTTACCACCTAGAAAATATAAAAGCTGTGGCTCCAAGCTATCTCTGATAGGGAAGTCCAGACACCTCTCTTGCTTCTCCCATTTCCATTCACTTCCAGATTGGAGTGTTTCTTTTTAGTGACTTGGAGTATAGCATATGGACATACACAAAAGGACAGCCCCTGCTCCAAATTGCAGGCAAACTATTCAGCTTTCCCTGTGATATCACAGAATCTGAAATAGCTTACTAAAATGCAGAGCAGAGTTGACTGAACAGGCTAGAAGAACACAAGAGATGAAGTTAAAAGAAGTATCTACTGATGGCAGGAAAGCAGGACTGTCTTGTGGGTTTGTTTTGGGTTTTTTTTTTAAAAGCAAAGCTCCAAGTTGGATCAGAGTCATGATGGAACAAGGGTCTAAATAACATAATTACATTTTGTAGTTGCTGGTACTCCAGCAATTTAATTCCAATCTAATTAAAGACTTTTGGCCAAAGACACATGGAGGTGAATCATCCAATTTTCTTCTGCTTACTTCACTCAGACAGAAAATACACAGTGATGGACAATAAATAGTAAACGAACAGGTTAAATTAACGCACTCACAAGCAAAGGTGAAGTGGGTCCTGGAAAGCATTTGTTGTTTATCCCTATGATGACATTCATCATCCTCAAGCCAGAGATCTCCTGGAACACATTTGCTATTACGTGGACTGTACTTGAGTGTATTATGAACTTAAAAAGCAAAATGTTTATTCTGTCTGGACACTAAAGCCACTGGGAGTCTAGCTAGAAAAACACAAACTAAATACTGAACAGATAAATGTCACCGGAGTTTTCATAATTCTTACCAATTCAAGATTTCTGGCAAGAATTTGTCCTGAGAATTGTTGCCCTTATTTCTAATGGTCTGAAAAATTGTTAACCCTGTGGATTTTAGGTTATTTAGTCTTTAGACTCTGCCTTCAGAGGCCACCTCCTCCAGCCCCCAAGAACACAGGTGCTCCTTTTTGAGGATCCACTATCCCACTCAGTCTGTTCTCGTGCCTTAGAACTGTGACACAGAAAAACACTGTTGTTCATCTGGAGGAAAGACATCACTTAAACAAATGTGCAATTACCCACTTGACTTCCTTATGTCTAGCAAAGCAAATAAAATAAAGCAAATGGATAATTTCCCATTGACTTCAATGAGATCATTAGCTTGTATAAAGGGACTTGGTTCTCAGATTCAGCATTTAGGTGGCTTCATTGGTTCTTACAATACTTTTGCAGAGAAAAAGTGTCACGTGGCTGGTGTATTTAGGTTCTATGTGTGGCTTTGCTCTTGGCTAGCAGTGTGACTTTCTGGAATTCACTCAACATTGCTTGTAAAGTAGACTTAATGGCCACAGCTTTTAAAATTTACTTTATAGAAGAGCAGAACGTACAGGCTGTTAGAGCTTTATTCTTTGATTTTATACATCAGGCAAATGTAGATTTAGGACAAAACAGGAAGGGACTGAAATATGGTGGTCCACTACCTTTTCCACTAATCTGTAAGACTCTACTGCAAACTCCTAGATCAGTTCTACTTTGTGTTTAGTTCTACAGTGATTTGAACAAAAAAACGGAATAGAGATAACTGTGCTGAGAATGCTGATACCTAACTTTACATAAAATGTACATACACAGAGTGAGGCGAGGCGTGGCTCCAGAATCAGAGCACATGTGATTTGTTCTGATGGATAGATTGCCAACACCAGAGCGCAGCGTGCAGTTTATGAATGGCAGCAGAGTCCACTGAATGAGGGATTATCTCTTACCACTTTTAGAAGCAGGTATCATTGTGCATAAAGCACAGTTTTCAAATCAAACTAATTTCACATAGATAAGCAAATCAATTCTCTATAGAAAAGAAGAAAAACTGGAAAATGGAACAATAGAATGGAAGAATAACAATGTTCAATATGCAAAGCTACTGGGAAATAATATTTCTCCAACCCATTAAATGCATATTTCTCCTATAAGACAATACATATATAATTCTGCCTTTTATATGTATAGTTTCATAAGGGCAATTCTAATCCTGTGGAAAGTTTTACAAATAAGGCAAAAATATAAAATAATCTTAGAAACACAAAATCACTCCAAATTAGAAGAACAGTCTCAAACAAAAGCCAGCAAAGCCATAGATGAAGCAAACCAATGACTAGCAGCAATTTGACAACATCCTGAAGGCAAGACAGGTTAGATCCATATAGCTGTCACACTGAGCAGATTTCAATAAATGAGAAATACTCAATGTTGCAATATATTAAATGTTAATATTTTAAAGAAATTATTTCAGAGGTTTCATTTTAAAATTCACAAATGACGTATTGTACTGTGCCAAAAGTATACAACGTATGTAAGAACATTTAATCAAAACACTATAAAAACATCATCCTATGAAGTAATCAAAAAGTTGTTGGATAGAAGCAAATCAACTGATCTATTTTTAACTCTATTCTGGTAACATTGTACAAATGCAATTCTTTTATTCTCATTGTCATACAACTAAGACCGGTACAAAGTTGTGCAAGACTGAGTCAGCAAGATATTTATGTATTCTCATCACTATAAAGAGTTGCTGGAAGTCAGTGAGACTAGCACTGGCCTTTAAGTTGTGCAGCTGTGCAAGTACTTTAGACAATCCAGATTTAAACACTAAAAAAAACCCATCAGAGTTAGTATCTGCATTAATAACAGTCTTGGTATACGGACTTTTATCTTAAAAAATGCTGGTTGCATCAGAATGTCAATGGAGATTTTAACATCCAGCCTATCCTTATTTGTAATCAATCACACATATTTTAGAACTAAAGCCAGAACAACTAAAACACCCACCGATTTCCAAGAGGAAAAATCTGCAGCTATAAGAACCAGTTTATATATTTATACTGAAAGTGGGAGTAAAACCAGTTAGATATTAGCAAGGAATGAGGAAGAACCAAACTGTTAATAAATGCAGTTTTGCTCAATCTATATATGCACCAAACGGTAACATGAAACCAGAATCTGACTAAAGGATAATGTCACAAAAAACCATGTTCCATTATCATGCTACTTAAAACCTGCACACTAACAGCAATACTGTGTCAAACTGAAAACTACTTTTTACAGAAGATCCTGGAGAACTTGTGATGAATACACTTTTTGTATTCTTGCAAAGGGTTCATTTTCACCAGAGATCCTGATTAAGTCAAGCAGAGCTTTTTAAATAAAAAGGCAACTTGATGACCTAGTTTCACTTTATAAGTGGCATTTCTTGACAGACCATAATGTAACTTGTTTCATTGGGTTTTGCATAGTGTTCATAAAATATAGCTGAATCCCAATTTGATTCGAATTTTTATAGAAGGAAAAAAAGTTAGTTTTGTAATAGACACATTCTTGTGTAAAAGCAGCAAGTCATTAATTCATATTAGTATCTTTTATTGCAACGTTGCCTAGAAGGCAGCCAGGATAAACACCAGTTTGTCTTGATGCTGCACAAAATAATGTAGAGTAAATAACGCCATTAATGAACAAATAGAAAAAGAAATGACTTGCAATAAAAACAGTAATATCTGATATGACATTTGTGCTCTATATTCTCAAACTTCTGTCTATTGAGAAAAAATATAGAACAAAATTTGTATGAAATTCAGACCGTTTATTTGAGTAACCCCAGAAAAGGCAATGGCATTTATTGAACAGTGATGTAGTTTGTCCATGCCCCAAGCATAGTTTCTATGTGTTTCCTACTCAATATAATTGGTTTTCTGTAAGAAATGCAGTGCACTGAGGCCAATGCATGCCTCTGATGTTGCTTCACTGTATACCTTTAGCTTCTATTGCTCCAAACATCTTTATACGGCATCACTCAAAAAGTACCTAAAATTCCCATTTATTTTCTCATTATGAGACTTGACCTCCAAAACCTGTAGACAACTTTTAAAAGCTTAATATTAAAATTATCTTTGATTGCAATGAAACACACCTTCCTTGCTGAATAATACTTTTCTTTTCCCTAATCAGACCTTGGTTAGATTTTGCATTTTATGTGGAAAAAAAAAACTCCCCAAAAGAGACAAGTACTCTAAGGGCATAAGAAGCAGAAATCCCTAGTAGAATTCATTTTCTTACATGGATGACTTTGTAAATGAGGTGAATCCCAATGAGGAAAGCAATGTTTGCAGAAGATCAATTTCCAAAACATTTCACTAAGGTTATGAAAATTTAAAGAGCTGCCAACTAGAACACAATCTTAATAAGAGGTGATATGACAGGGTGTTAGGAAATGTGCAGCTTTCCAATTCTTATTTAGATAATTTGCCTCTATCTATTCTAAATAATAATAAAAAAGCTATGAGGGTTAGTATTATTAAGACCTATTATGCAGCTCTTTTACAAACAGTTCCCACTGGCCACCCATCACCAGTCTTAAGGAAGAGCATTTAAAATGCTCATGTATTAAAAACATCATCTTGTGGCTGACCAGACTTACAATTATTTCATTTAAATGTAAAGGTTCTGCTAAAAAGTTACTCTTCAATATGACAGTTTATATGCAAAAAAAGTTTATACACGGGCATTTCAGAGAGTTTTAGACAAATCAAATAAGGTTATTATAATATCACATTAATGATCTGAGATTTATGTATGCTAGCTCATCAAACAGGTGATTTTTCTGCAGCTTAATAGTTACTCCTGAAAACTAAAGCCACTTACATGTGGTTTTACTATACTTCAAGTACATTAACTTCTCATTTTCCATCTTTATTTTACCTATCAGAAGTGTCTCCTATGGAACACGTGCTTAAAATATAATGCATAAAAAATATATACATATATTTCATGACTGAAGTAGTATTCAGCTGCTATAAGCTCCGAGTAATTTGTGTTAAAGACAAAGACAGTGGAAGTTTCAATCAGATAATACAATGGGCAGAAATATATTCAAATAAAGAAATTATGAAGTCTAACCATGAGGGGAGTGAGGTTTTGAGCAGTTTTATAATAGAAATGGGAGGGAATTTTTAAGAATATATATCCATATTGCAAAAAGAATTAAGTTGACAGTTTTGTTTCTGCCATACTGACACTATGAACTCTGTAACCCTGGGCATTATTGCAAGGAGCACAGTGCCAGCTCAGACATACAAACTCACAAGAAGATGCCTAGTTCTTGTTTGGAAAAAAAGAAAAAGGATTATTCAACGATCCGTTTGAAAAACAGTTTATTCATAGATGCCTGGCTGTACACTGGGGTGCAGATGTGCACACAGACTGTTAAGCAATGCACCCTGGTACTCAATGTTTTAGTTTGGCTTGGCCTTCAGAGGACCTGGAAGCTCAACTGCTGATTCAAGAAATGAAAATATGCATTTTAGAAGTTATGGAACCATTATCCCATTCTCCCCTTTTCTATTCTGAAGGAATTGCACAACTGAGATAAAGACAGATAAGATGATAACTCGAAGTTGACCAGCAGCTTCGTGCTCCCCCAGAATGCCGTGGAGAAGGGAAGAGCTCTCTGTGTGGGTGGCTACAGCAGTAAGCCATGGATTTCTGTGTTTAAAAGACCCAGGAGGTATGCAATAACTAACGGATCAGAGGCGAATTGCCATCCAAATAAGGACCATTATCTGATTATTCACAGCTTGAGGCTAATATTCCTTCCTGACAAATTCTGAGGTTAGTTATTGTCCTGAAACTTATTTTATTGTACATACCATAGACAACAAGCACTGAAACTAGTAAAAAATTATCTAGCACTGTACTAATGAACTACAAGTCTGCCTGTAGTGGAGAAATCCCACAGGCTGGCTCAATCCACTGGGCCTAACTGCTGCCAGGCTTGGAGATCAATTACCCAGCATTACAAAAGGCAGAGGCTGCAAAAGCCATTAGAGAAGGGCAATTTCTACATGAAGAGCAGTGAATTAGGGATGACATTTCAGCTCTTGCATTTGCCAGTTTATGTCAAGAAGATAACATTAATTACATTTGGATTTTGTTTTGTTTCCCTGCAGTTGGGCTCTGTTCTGTGTTCACTTTTATTGTTAGTAGGAAGACAGACAGTGGTGTTTTACAGATCTTCCCTCTTGCCTATCCAGCAGGGATGTGAAAAGGCCTTTTTGGATCTTAGAAGGCCACTAGCTTAGACTAATGTACTACAGTGACTGGTGGCTGGAGAGGATGAGAGGCATGACAAAGTAGAAATTAAAGAAGTTCCATCTTCACATTTCCTATAACGACAAGAAAAAGGCTAGCAATCTAATAAGAACATTTAATGTATGCCTCATTTGCAGCATAACACTTAAAAGCATTTTAGTATATATCGCTAGCCTGACTTTCTGTGGCTAAATATCTACACCTGTGAAAAGTTCATGTTAGCAGTTAACTCCAAAGAAAATTAGTACTCAAAATCATGGTTTCTATTCCAAGGGCTTAAGTCAAAGATATTGAAGGGAAAAAGGAAGTTATTTACTTTTGTGTGCATTGGATCTGCCTCTTGGTTATCACAAGATAAACTAAATACTGATTTCCTGTGCTGGTAATTCTATGTTTATAGCTTAATGTAAGAGAACAGAGCAATGTAGCCAGTCCTGTCTGCAACTCCTAAGTGGTCAGCTGCCTCGTTCTTCAGCACACTTCTATTCAATACATCGCCTCACTGTTATTTCAGAAACTTGTTCAAGATGCCCATTGCGCAGATAGCTTCCTGCAATACATTTCAGTAAGATTTGCAGTGTGCTGAAACATGGCTGAAAAGTGGGAATTAGTATATTTTTACCCTATTAAGTATTCAGTTGATGCAATGTGAAGTAAATAAAAAAGTACCAATAAGCTATGCCAGGATATAAAATGCATACTTGCTCTGTTAAGGTAAGAAACTGCCATCCAGGAGCAGATGCAAGCATAAGGATATCTATTCTGGAATTAAATTAACTGTATTTCTATGACTTATCCTTAGGAGAAGTGAAATTAGACAAGACTTTTTTCCCCCCCTCTATTGAAAGCAATGTCACTGGGGAGAGAAAAAAAGGTTATTACTACACCTTCATCTTTACAAAACACTCAGTAGAAAGATTGTACTAAGAACTCCCATTGTCAAGCTAGTCACTAGTCACAGTCTTTATCCTGCATCCCGCTCCAGACATGGAGGATTTGACTTGTACAGAGCGAAGGGAATTAAACTGAGTATATGCAACAACTCAGCCTTGGAATGCTATGACAGTTGCTGGGAAGAAACAGGAGAACATATGCATGTGGGCTACAAATGAAGTTTTCATTCATATTTTGAAAAACAACTCCCTAAACAAAAAAAACAAAACCAAAATATAAAAATACCCAAACATATGAAGATTACTCCTTTTCTTCCTCTAAAGCAAAGTAAGATACCTTACCTGGTAGGCATCTAGCTGTTCATCAGTAAATATTGTTTGCTTATTACCCATCTTAAATGAGGGATTCTTCCTCTATGCAAATGCATCCCATTAGAAGTAGCTGGATTCCTCTGTATTGTAGGCATTTAGAGCACGTATACTCCGTGAAAGTGCTGAAAAAATCCCAGAGCCCGCATTGAACTGGTCTGGATGTACCTGTCCAATGAGGAAGGACGCAGTATTGGGAAATCTTTGCCAAGGCGTGACTTGAGCAAACTGGGAAGGAAAGCGTTAAAATCACAGGCAGGTTTCGCCCAGAAAAAGCGATGCCATTCTCCTCCTTTTTCAGATGCTTTTCTCAGAGGCAGGCAGAGCTTTTATCACATAAAATGCTAGCAGCCAGTACGAGAAGATACCAGGTCCCCACTGCGTTGCTGCCTCGCTCCACAACTTCAAGGTGCTGCTGCTTGGCCACTTCATGGTCCAGAGCAGCTCTGCCTCAGCGGTTGGCTGGGCAGCGCATCCCAGCACACACACAGCACATCCAGGGACTTGAAAAATGGATCAGCAGGTTAGACGTTCCTGCAGCCGGCGAACCCACAGATGGAAGCCCATCCTAGTCCGAGACCGATACAATGTTGCCGGGGTAACATCCACCTGGATGGGGCTCAGCGTGCAGTGCATCCCCGCAGCATCTCCAGGTGCCGCAGGGGCTCCCCAGTCGATGCTCCTGCCTCCTCTGGGGCCACAGCCAGCCCTGGGTACCAGGGATGCGAGTTCACTACCACAGCTACCAAATTGCCCGGTGTACTAGTGATGCAAGGGCTCCTCCTCACGTTAAATCAATAAATTCACAACAATCGGGAAGACAGAAGTAGTTTACACAGCCGCTGATCTAACTCCTTCGGCTGGGAATTAAAAAACGTTAGGGCAGCCTAAAGCTAAGGCAGAAAGCACCAGCAGAGGGCTCGTGGGGTGCTTTAAAGTAACACCACTCTGTTTCCCCATTTCTGTGAAAATTAAACGATAAAAGAGCATGTAAGAGATGGAGAAAGGATAAACTCAAACAAAATCTTATCATCTGGCATCTGCAGGAGGATAAGCTCTTACGACAACAGTAGGAAGAAGGCTGAATGAGAAAGGGTGGGAACAGGGAGGAAAGACAAGTTTCTTCGGACTGCTCATTTCCCCTTTGTGCACATAAGAGTGGGATAGGGTAAAATTCCTACCTGTATGCACAGCTCTGCCAATGGTCATCATTTCCTCAGCAAGTTAGCACGTTTAATAAAAACACCTGGATACTTATCTTGTGCTTTTTCCTACAGCTTCTAATGATCCTGACCTGATAACAGCATTGGATAGCAGGAGTTTGATTTACTTAGGCATATAACAACAAAGAACAAACGTTTAATAATAATACTGAAAGTAAGTGTACTGTATACACAGTAAACATATCCTATGAAGTGTGTTGGATGTGTAATAAATACATTCTATGAAGTGCTGAACTGCAGGCTGATCTAAGAAACAACTTATTTATATCGTAACATTTAGAAATGCAGATTTAATTAGCTGCAAAGCAGCACTGCCCTGAGCTATAAACCCACAAGGTATTAGCATATATAGAAACATGGCTCAGGATGAGAATCTAATCAACAAGGCTCAGTAGAGACAAGCACACATAAGGATTTTAACAGTGAAAGAAACAGATTCTACCAATAGAACATATTGCAGCACAGTTTCAGAATAAGGAGGAAGAACCTACAGCAGTAAAACCCTGAATGACCTACCATCAGATAAGAGTGCAGCAAGCATCTACTCAAATATCAGACAGTCAAAGTGACTGTTACATGGCCAAACTTCTGTTTTTCTAGCTACTAACAATGTGGGGGCTTTCTCTTCCCCAAAGAACAGAGGTATTGGATTCTCGTATTGTTCTGAAAGTACTTGTATTGTTCTCATATTGTTCTCCGCAAGTCAGAGTATAAAGATGAAAAAAACCCAAATCTGCAAAATACAGTTATTTCTATTTCTTAGAAGTGCTCTTTTAACACACTTTTTTTAATCAGAAACAACAATCCATAAGGGCCTCTTGAGATTAAGAACTTTCAGAGTTCTGAAAGTTCTTATACGTCCTCAGCTCTGAGTGATCTTCACCACAGGCTTTAGTGGTTATGCAGATAACTAAGCATGTTTCCAATCTATGATCTGGTGCTACTGAAATATAAGAGCCAGCAGCTGTTCTCAGTCAAACCAGAGCAAGACTGAGTCCAGTGATTTCCATGAAATAGCATTCCACTCACAGCCAGCTAATTCAAGCTGCCCGTGTATGCAAATCAGATTAAATATAAATGGCCAAATTATCCTTAATGCTATTACACAGCAGTGAACTGACACCAGGGGTAGACTGGGCTCCATATCTTTTAATCTTGTGATTCTGTACGCTTAGCAGGATTCCTGCAGTGACAAGACTGGCGTCTCATTTCTTCATTTTTCATCTGCTTTTATATCTCTGGCTGGCTGGTCCCACTATATCCCAGATGACACACACACAGCTGGTCTTTAACTTCAGAATCAGAATAACAACAATAAAAAGCAGAAGGGCTAAATGGAAAGCAGGTAGATAAGACTTAATTGAAGTTACAAAGGTAACAATCCTGAGGATCACAAATGTATTCCTGTTTATTCCTTTGAGCCTGGCTTTCCACTCTGCCATCTCCACTTTTCTCTTGCATATTAGAAACGCTTTGGTTTTATTTTAACATAGAGAAATTATGCAGGAAAACTGGTATGGCTAAAAGAGCTGATTCTATTAAAAGAGTTCTTGCTTTGTAAGGAAGACTCAGCTTACCAAGGGTATGGCACCCGCTGAGCGTATGGACGGAAAATAAACAGTTTATTCAATTCTTCTTTCCATTCTCTGAAAAGCAATTGGTAAATAAAATTAAAATGCACAAATTTTTAAAGGAGGATTCAAATACTGATTGCTGAGGGTTCCACTACACTAGCAAGCTCTTTTCAAGCACGCTATAGTGGTAACTATTTTCACTGCATAATTACCTTGCTATGTTAACTTTAAAGACTGTTTAAGGTCTTTTTCACTCCTATCTGTGCGTATCAAAGATCAGATAATTTTCCAGTTTGCTCTTTTCACTTCTTCTATCTGTTTATATTTATCAAAGATTAGTTTTATTTGCCAGTTGGGCGTTAAGCAATGCTTATTCACAGAACATGAGTGCAACAAATCAGTACTTTCCTATGTGCACAGTGACAGCTAACCTCAATGCTATCGGCAGCAGCCTTTCATCACACTTTATTGATTTCAATTTCTCTAAATGTTTGCCAAAGGAAGTGATTTTAAGCTATTAGCAACACACAGCATATCTCTTGCAATCGGTTGCAAATAAAGTTTACTAAGGAGGACATTACATATACAATAGTCTTGCCATTACACTGTCCTTCATACCAGAGAACATGGTTAAGCAGCCATCCACTGCTCATCTGCTTTCAAAGTTTAATTCATGGAGCAGAAAACTTATAGCAGGATGGCTGCCAGCTGTAATAGCTGAACACCAACCAGAGGCTGCAGTCTGGCCCCAGCTACAGCTCAAGGCATGGGACAAATCACACTGCCACTCCTGATTGTCTTCTGTGACAAGTCTCTCATTCTGAACTGTTGCTAGCCATGGCTGCTACCCCAGGTGACTTCACTCTGATTTATCAGTAGAGGTTTAAGTTTAATAACCTCCAACAGACACATCGCACTACCTTACATTGCTTCTGTAAATTATGCAGTGAGGATCTGGTTGGGGTTTAAGTATGAAAGCTCTTATTCCTCAAGGGAAGATCAAGCTACTATAAACAGAGATCACTTTACCTGTTAATGAGAGGATCCACATAGACTTTTAACAATCAGGTTGCATATCTGTTGCCTTCACTGCTCAAGTTGGTTCGCTACAACTTTTAATTGGGGGAAAAAAAGAACCTGCAAGATTTCATGCCCATTACACCCAGCATTCCAACACTTTCTCTCCCGCACAGGTGCTTCCTTGCAGATTAGGTCTTCACACAGATTGACTCTGGTAGCAAAAAGAACATGTTTGCTGTACAAGGGCTGCCTGTACATTTATTCTGTTGCTACTTTCTACGAGTCATTAAGTCCCCTTCTCCTGACAGCGTAAGTAATAATGACCATGACTTGCAGTGATTACAAGGGAGAAATTCTGTCCTCCACTGATGCTGCGGAAAAACCCCCTCAGTCTCTGGGGCTTGTTTTTTTTTTTCCTTGAAAGCTATTCACAATTCTGTTTGCTCACAGGTAAATGAAGAATAATGTTCACCTGCAATAGAGGTCGTGGATCTAAAATAATTAAAAAGCTTGTGAATTCCTTGAAGAAAGATGCTACAGAGCTACAAAGCATTGCCACTGTAATATGCTGCACCATCACAACTTGCCTCTTATTTAATAGTTATTGCAAACTATAAAAAACCCCACAGTTGCAAAAATAGAAATCCTAATGTAAGTTAAACCAATGGTCAGATGCTATTGCAGTGGACAGACAGACCAACAGGAGGATGCTTAGACCCCACCAAATGTGTTTGGAAGTGATAGGTTATAAGGGAATGCTTGCCTGTCTTATGAATGAATAAATAGAACTTGAGAAAGATGAAAACTCACTGCCCTCAAACTGATGAAAGATGCAGACTATCTGAGTAAATTGCATTTGTTATGAGTAGGGACTTTCTGTAGAGAGTTTTTAATTCCAAAGAAAATAAACAAAAAGGAAAACCTTGTGCCAAATTTGTTGGGTTTATGATCTTATCTATCTATCTATCTATAAAATACACTGCCTTAGAAGATGGAGGTTTCTGACTGCATTTCATTAAGCATAATTTATCCATAATACATCAAAAAATAACTTTTTTTTAAAGTTGCATTACAAAAGATAATGCTTTGCCTCAGGGACAAAGTAATAAAAAAAAATAAATAATGATTTCCTAAGTAGACTAAATTTAATGTAATGAATTTCCTCATAGCGAATCTCAATACAGCGATCACTAGGGGAAAGACACTACTGCTATCCCTACACAGGCATATTTTTTTCCAGGAAAAAAGGCTGCTGATGCATTTATTACTGTGCTGTGTAGCCCTTTGCAGAACAGATCCAAACCAGCTACTATTAATGGTTTATTATTGCAATAGTATCATGGCAGCACCTACAAGACGCAGATCAGAAACCTATCGCAACAGCAACAAGTAAAACAGAATTTCGCACATCTCCTCAATTTACAATCAAAGTCTAAACCGAGAAGGAACACGCAGATACTGTTGGAAAACACAGGAAAACAATGTGAATGTGCTGATCAGTGTAATACAGCACATAATCAACACAGAATGATAGAATAGTTTGGGTTGGAAGGGACGTCAAAGCCCATTCAGTTCCACCCCCAGCCATGGGCAGGGACACCTCCCACTGCATCAGGGTGCTCAAAGCCCCATCCAAGCTGGCCTGGAACACCTCCAGGGATCGCGTAGCCACCACTTCCCCGGGCAGCCTGTGCCAGGGCCTTCCCACCCTCATTGTGAAGAATTTCTTCCTAATGTCCAATCTAAATCTTCCTCCTTCCAGTTTAAAGCCATTCCCCCTTGTCCTATCAGTCACAGTATCACAGTATCACAAGGTTGGAAAGGACCTCTGAGATCATCAAGCCCAACCTATAACCCAACACTAACACCAACACCAACACCAACCATCATCTAAACCATGGCATGCAGTGCCTCATCCAATCTCCCCTTAAACACCTCCAGGGTCAGCAACTCCACCACCTCCCTGGGCAGCGCATTCCAATGGCCGATGACCCTTTCAGTGAAGAACTTTTTCCTCACATCAAGCCTAAACTTTCCCTGACAAAGCTTGTGTCCATGCCCTCCAGTTCTGTCACTGGTCACCTGAGAGAAGAGACCAACCCCTGCCCATCTACAACCTCCTTTTAGGTAGTTGTAGAGAGCAATGAGGTCTCCCCTGAGCCTCCTCTTCTTTAGACTAAACAGCCCCAACTCCCTCAGTCGCTCCTCATAGGGCTTGTGCTCCAGCCCCTTCACCATCTTCGTTGCCCTCCTCTGAACACATTCCAGTATCCTAACATCTTTCCCAAACTGGGGGGCCCAGAACTGTACACAATATTCAAGATGAGGCCTGACCAGTGCCGAGTACAGGGGGACAATAACTTCTCTGGTCCTGCTCACTACACTATTCCTGATGCAGGCCAGAATGCCATTGGCCTTCTTGGCCACCTGGGCACACTGCTGGCTCATGTTGAGCTTCCTGTCAACCAGCACTCCCAGGTCCTTTTCTGCCTGACTACTCTCCAGCCACTCTGTTCCCAGTCTGTAGCTCTGCATGGGATTGTTGTGTCCAAAAGGAAGTACCCGACATTTGGACTTATTAAACATCATCCCATTAGAATCGGCCCATCTCTCCAATCTGTCCAGGTCCCTCTGTAGGGCCATCCTACCCTCTAACAGATCAACCCTTCCTCCCAGCTTGGTATCATCTGCAAACTTGCTGATGATGGACTCAATCCCCTCATCCAGATCATCAATAAAGATATTAAACAGGACCGGACCCAACACCGATCCCTGGGGGACACCACTGGTGACCGGCCGCCAACTGGATGAGACACCATTCACCACCACTCTTTGGGCTCGGCCATCCAGCCAAATCCTAATCCAGCACAGAGCGCTCCCATCTAAGCAACGGGCTGCCAGCTTTCCTAGGAGTCTACTGTGGGGGACAGTGTCAAAGGCCTTGCTGAAGTCCAGGTACACCACATCCACAGCCTTCCTCTCATCCACCAGGCGAGTCACATGGTCATAAAAGGAGATCAGGTTGGTCAGGCAGGACCTACCCCTCCTAAACCCATGCTGGCTGGGCCTGATCTCTTGACCGTTCTGCAGGTGTCCCTCCCCAGCTTTCCTGCAGCCCCTCTCAGTACTGGAAGGCCACTATGAGGTCCCCCTCAGAGTCCTTTGGGTAAGCATCATGGCAAAAGAAAGAACAGATATAAAGAGAGAAGTAGCTCAGATGTATACATCTCATGGGAATCAGTACAGTAAAAATACTAAAAATTCATCTAGTATTTCCTAGAAACATCCTGGGTCAATCTGAGATGGGAGCAAACCTCCATTTTTAAAAGGGGAGGGAAAAAACCCAGAAAATAGGACTTGTAAGCCATGGAAGGTAAAGGCAGCACAACAAAGGAGTCAATACGTGCAAAGTATGATCAAGCTTTGAACTACAAAAATTCTGTTACAGAAACTTTCAGAACAGATATCTGTAGGTCCAATCTGGATGTTAGACACTAAAATAGAAAACCAGCAGTAGTTACCAGAAAAAAATTAGTATCAAGAGAATTCACACTTGCTGTTGCAGGCAATGTCTGATTGACTGTTCTCTATTGAAAGCACTATTAAAAATAAAGTAAGACATACACACAGCTGGCTGCTACAACAGAGGGGAAATTGTGAGTGCTCTGGTACTCTGTCCTGAAAAAATAGAAGGCGTGACCCCTGGAGAACAGGGGCTATCGATGCTGTGTGTTGTCAAATGTCAATTCTGAGGATTTCTACCCACACTTCAAGAGAAGAGCAAATGGAATACACATTCTTACTATGTAGTACTCAAGGACATACAGGACAGAGGTAAATAAATGGAAGGGCTGGAACTAATTTGATCACTCCATCACCAAAAACAAGCACAAAACCACACTGAGACAGAAACCAAATCTTTATGTTGCCACAGAATCACTGAATCGTTCAGGCTGGAAAAGACCTTTAAGATCATTGAGTCCAACCCTTAACCCAACACTGCCAACTTCACCACTAAACCACGTCCCTAAGCACCACATCCACACCTCCAGGGATGGAGACTCCACCACTGCCCTGGGCAGCTGTGCCAGCGCTTGACAACACTTTCGGTGAAGGAATATTTCCTAATATCCAATCGAAACCTCCCCTGGACAACTTGAGGCTGTTTCCTCTCGCCCTGCCACTCGGGAGAAGGGCCCAGCACCCGCCGCACCGCCACGTCCTTTCAGGGAGCTGCAGAGAGCGACGAGGTCTCCCTTCAGCCTCAATCTATGATCGTACAGGAGAGGGGAGCAGGATCTCCCCGCGGGGGCTTCACCCGGTTCTGGAAGCTGAAATCTTACAGATGAACCAAACACAACCTCGGCGCCTCAGGCAGGCAGGGGGCGCGGGCGCTTCCCGCCGCCGGGAGGGGAGTTGCGGCGGTGGGCGGGGCTATATAGCGAAGGGGGGGGCTATACAGCGAAGGAGGGTCTATGCGGCCGGTGGGCGGGGCTTTGCAGCGAGGGGGGCTGTGCGGCCGGTGGGCGGGGTTATGCAGTGAGCGGCGGATCTGTGCGGCCGCGGGGCGGGGCTATGCAGCGGGGGGGCGGGACTGTGCGGCCGCGGGGCGGGGCGCCGCTGTCGCCCGCCGGTTCCGGTCCGTGTCGGGTGCGCGTGCTCGCGGCGGCGCGCAGTGTGGGCACCGTGATGGCGGCGGCCGCCTGGATGCCCGCGGTAAGCGAGGGGGCGCGGCGGCTCTTTCCCCACGCCGCGCTCGTCCCCCACCCCCCCGCGCCTGTGACCTTGGTCGCCCTGAAGGGGGCCGCACGCAAGGTCGCGGTGCCGCAGGGGCGGCGGCGGGCGCCGTGCCCTGCACTCCGTGCCCGAATACCGGTGGGTGCCTTTCCTGCCTGTTCGGACCCTGCGGCGGTGGCGGCGCCGGGATTGCAGCCGGGCCCCCCGGCTCCGGGCTCGCAGCCCCTCGGTGACTGCGCTTCCGGCTGCGGCGCCGCGGGGGAGAGGTCACTGCGGGAGGACGCGGCGATACCGGCACCGAGTCCCTGCTGTCCGGTGACGCGGCGGGTCACCCGCGGTACCATGGGTCACCCGCCCCTCTCCCCGCATGGCCTGGCGGGCAGAGTGGGCCCGTTCCGCCCGCCCCGCCCCCAGCACAGCGCGGCCGCACCGGCCGCTCCCTGCCAGGGCAGCCCCGGAACGCGCATCTCCGCTCGCTGTGCGTGAGGGCACTCGCGCGGGTGACTGTCAGCTCCACCTTGTCAGTAGTGTGAGCGGGTGGCGGTGAGAGCTGCGGGACTCCCACGGCTCACGCTGGGTCACAAGTGAAAACAAATTCTGCTGTGAGGACAGGCTGAGAGAATTGGGTTTGTTCAGCCTGGAGAGGAGAAGGCTCCAGGGAGACCTCATAGCGGCCTTCCAGTACTGAAAGGGGCTGCAGGAAAGCTGGGGAGGGGCTTTTTACAAGGACATGGACTGATAGGACAAGGGGGAATGGCTTTAAACGGGAAGAGAGAAGATTTAGATTGGACATTAGGAAGAAATCCTTCACAATGAGGGTGGGAAGGCCCTGCACAGGCTGCCCAAAGAAGTGGTGGCTGCCCGGTTCCTGGAAGTGTTCCAGGCCAGGTTGGGGCTTTGAGCCTCCTGATCCAGTGGGAGGTGTCCCTGCCCATGGCAGGGGGGTTGGAACTGGATGGGCTTTGAGGTCCCTTCCAACCCAAACCATTCTATGATTCTAGCGTAAATTACTTCTCCCACCGCATTCCTTACAGCGTACATTGGAACTGTAGTTCGTGCCAAGGTATTTTGTGTCCTGTGCCACACAGCTGCTTTCAAGCACACAGAGGAGTAAATGTAAGAGATAACAAATACACACTGGACAGGAGAGGCCTGTCAAAGAGAGGCTTCTCTAGCCTGATAGCTGCAGGCAGCCCACATACATGCGTATGGGAGACCTAAAAGGAGTGCGAGTCTGGCTGCACTTAGAAGCCTTCTGACTCTGAAGTCACAGAGGCATTAGAAGTCCTAGGGAGGATGGTAAGATTGGGAGGCTGTGGTTTTCCTGCAGTTAAGTTATCAATACCAATAGTGCTGGGGATTTTGTCCATGATGCTCAGCTAAGCAAGAATCCAAGCTGAGATATGAGCCCTGTGTTGAAGCTTCATACCAGTTTGGAATTTTCAGATATTAGAAAGTGTAATTCTTTGACTATGTTGTGTAGAGTTGTTGCTATGGTGAATTATGTCTTTAATGTGCATTTCAATTCTGCTTTTGCAGAACTGTCAGGCACGCAGAAGGCAACAGTATAAAACCTACAGATGTAAAAGGTGGAAGAACAAAATTCTCCACAGTTCAAATGGAAGAAGTGACACTAATGCAAAGTAGTTTTGGAAACATTACCTAAAGTGTGCAATGATCAAGTCAAAGTGCTTCTCACTTTGCTTTCCATTAATCTTAATCCCTAACAAATCATCTATTTAGAGTTCCTGCAGCCTTATTTCAATTGTGTAGGATCTAAGGTTATTGTGCAGTAATTTCTCCTCACCCCAGGCAGGGTAGAAGAGTGTTGCACACCGCCAAGCGCAGCTGTCCTGGGTTTACCTTGTGCTAAGAATACCCACAGGACGTGTTGGAGCACAAAATGTTAGAGAGCAACTTGGCAAAGTGCAAGTTACTCTTGTTTCACTTGGCTATTTACACTACTTGGAGATAGGAAGCTTAAAGCAATATGAATTTAAAATGAAGAATTGCTGCAATACTGTTAACTTTTAAAAATTTTATTTGTGTAGTAAAATAACAGCTTTATGTTTTATATTCTTGCAGGTTTCTCGATTGTTAGGTGCTTTCAAAAACCAAAAACAGGTGACCAGAAGTTTTGGTAGTTCTGTGAGTATAATAGTACCATTTTTCGCTTTTAAGAAGTTTCTCAAGAAAGCAGTTCAGAAATTTACTTTTACAAGATTGCTGCTCTTTTTTTTATTTTCTCATAAAAATACATAAGTGAACCTATAGGCTTT
The DNA here is from genome assembly GCA_033558185.1 of Dromococcyx pavoninus. NCBI lineage: Eukaryota > Metazoa > Chordata > Aves > Cuculiformes > Neomorphidae > Dromococcyx > Dromococcyx pavoninus. The sequence goes on along the minus strand of JAUMJL010001247.1, from coordinate 70,932 downwards.
TAATGCCATGCTGGATTTATATGGGCTAATTACTTTCTTTGGCATTTAAAGCAGAAGTGATAATACAAAAGGTTCTAGCAAAACTAGAAGTGGCATCTGAAATGGGAAAATATTGAGCAAAATAGAAAGATTGTTGAGAAGCTTCTCATTCTGTTATTTTGCAGACTTTCCTCTAAGCATTAGATTTGCTTTACTGCTGCTTTTAGACTACCTTGCACCTAAGTTCTGCCTTTTCAAGGCCCTCTTTAAAGTATTTTATGCTCTGATCGTGTATTTACTTGTAGATGTTTTATCTTCTTTATTGGGTACATGTTTAAAGTGCCCACAGGCCTTGGTTTTCAGGGAAGGCGGCCTTGAAAACTGCTCAGGCAGAAGCAGGGCTCAGCACCACTGCATGCACCCTTAGGCAGGGCTTAATTTTAAAGAGGAACGGTGGCTTTTAATTATAAGTTTTGTAGAACAGCAGGTAGAACAGCTGGAAAAGAAATGGAGGATCACTCATATCTTACACAGTATGAAAAGATACAGAAGGTGAGGCACCTCTGGTTCTATTTATACCACAGATATGGTGTTCTCTGGCTCAGGTGGAGTCCTGCTGTGCTGTGAAGCAACAGTACAAAACTAATCTGGAGGCATTCCATCAGTTATGTGCTTGCTCAGCAGCAATCTTCTTCTCTCTGAAGCTTCTTTTGTTGTGCACAGTGAATTTATTTGGCTCAAATTAATGAAAAAGAAGAGCCAATACATATTGACATTCTGAATATTATGCGTAGTGAAGGATGGAAACATATCTTTTGAGTTGATTCTAGTTGCAAGTAATGCTGTATCTCAGCTGCCTTTTTTGTAGGTAATAAGGAGCCCTTACAAAACTGTTGGAAACCTTTAAATAAAAAAGAAAGAGCTGGGTTGCATACAATTACAATAGTGATCATAAATTATTTCTTTTAATCAAAGTGGAAGAGTTCTTTCTTCCCCTGTTATTCAGTCATACTGGGCTATGTGATTTATTTTATCTCCTTGAAGATGATGAAAGAAACAAGATTGAGAACATTATGGGAGGAAAATGATATTGTTAAAAACGGTTCTGATATTTTTAGGAATTCACTTGAGAAATTTAGATAAACATGAGATTTTTAAAGTGAATGTAGGTTTTCATAAGTTGAATCTTTTCTAGCATGTGTCAGTTTAAAGCAGCATGTTGATAATATTGGAGATGCGGGGATAACAGAGCCCTAAGTAGGTTAATATTATCTCCTCTCCATGTTTCAAGAAGAAAGCATGCTGAGATCATTCATGTCAAGGAGTACTGAGCAGAAACCTGCCTTTCAGATTAAACCTTTCTGTTTTGAAACAGGAACAGATGGTTGGCAGAGTTTTAAACAATTCTCTCAAAACATTGGTGTGCTCCCTTTGAAAGCAAGCTGTTGTTCTCGGTTCTGTCCACTGCTGCTGTTCTTCATAGTCAGTGTTTGGTAACTGAAACTTGCTTTTCTAGTAGTTATTTGGTTCCTACAACACTTAAAATGTTTTCTCTGTAGAAAACAAACATTCATTTATTGTACTACTGATATTTACCTAGGTACAAACAGTAACTTTAATCCCAGGAGATGGCATAGGACCTGAGATTTCTGCTGCTGTCATGAAGATCTTTGATGCTGCCAAGGTAAGTCAGATTTGTCTTGCTGTAAGTGTTGTAACTACAACAAGTATTAACTAGGCACATTAAAAATGTTTCCTTTATAACTTCCAAAAGATCAAGTAAGGTTTAAGCTACTAAAACTTCTTGACAACAAAAGAAGTCTGAAGTTTTAGGTAATAAAAGATACGATTGTGGTATTGGAGCGGAGCTTGAAACTGTTAGTTGGCAGAGGAGTAGAGTCAAGAGCAAATGCTGTGTTTACTTTTTGGAAGTAGGAACTCAATATATCACTTGGAATCATCTTGTTGATGTAGCAGTCCTGAGTAACTGACATCATTCACTGGGACTTCCAGTGTGGATGAAAGCATGTATGAAAGGACTGGCTTATTCTTGGAAATCAAACTGCAATTCCTCTGCTGTGCTGCCAAACATGTTCACCTAAGTGATATGAAAGCTAAGTGTATCCAAGAACTGTGGTACTGCCTGTCTAAGGAACTTCACTGGAATTTGTCCCATTCCCTTGAAAGGAAATAGAGCTCTGCGGGAAACACGCCTGTTAAATTGTTACACACTAGTACCAGCACCAAGGCACATTCCCTTTGTGATTAAAACTATCTGACTTAGAATTGGGAAAAGTGAAGTTCTCTTTAATTATATATAAATATCTTATTATAGTTGTAGTTGGTTTAGGGGAATTAAGTAGGAGATGTAGAGGAGTAAAACCTGACTTTGTGTGTGAGTGCAAGTTTGCAGTACTTGGTCGGATTTGTTTGTTTTAAAGGGGGTTCTCTAGTCTGTTATGCTTAGATTGGTTCTGTTTGCTTATGAAATCCCTCCTATCTTTGCCTTTGTGGGGTTTCCTGCTGAAAGGAATGGGTGCCAGCCTATCTCCACTTGAAGATTCCCGTGGTGAATGCAAATACAGAAAGCAGTGTGCAACACATGCAGATTCTCAGTTAGATAGACAGCATGTAACATCAATCTGTATGTTTCCAGGCAGTATGGATATTGAGTTCTGAGGGAATTGAGCTGTCAAATGCCTCATCTCTTCTATACAAGGAACTCAGCAGCTCTAAAAGCTTGGAAGAAGTGGCATATTTTGTGGATGCCTAGGGAAGCATCTTATGGTATCCAATTTTATGATGATCTGTTGCTCATACTATTTCATTGTCATTTAATTCCATTTTTTAAAAATTGTATCTAGTGCTTGCTCTCACTCACTGGAGATAAATTTTTAAGAAAGACCTGGCCAAAATTCCTTATGCACCTTTTTGTGAAAGGCAAGTTAAAGCTTGAAGCAAAAGTCATGATATTTAAGTTAACATAGAGTGAATGTGTTTAGGCCCCAATTCAGTGGGAAGAGAGGAATGTTACAGCTATCCAAGGACCAGGAGGGAAGTGGATGATACCTCCAGATGCCAAAGAATCCATGGATAAAAACAAAATGGGATTAAAAGGTACTGTAGGTGTTAACACAAAGATATTAAATACTGTTATTGTGAATCTGATTTAAAGCCAAAGTCCTTCATCTGTAGCATGTTAAAATGGCTAATATAGAGGACAGCTTGCCAGGTAATCTTCTGTAATCTTAAAACAGTCCTTCCTTTCAAAGCCATAAACTTTCATAGATCTTCTAGGAAACGTGTTAAAGGCAGGCACTATCACATACCAGCCTTTGGACTCCATGCAGAATGCATTTCTAATGCAGTTGACTTAGAACAGTATGAAATAATGATATTCCTAATGTATAGTATCATTTTATGTTGTTTTCAGTGAAAACCTTTTTATCTTTGTAAAGGTCATAATTTGGCCTTTGAACAGCTGATTACTATCACTGTGTAGCACTCTTGATAGCACAGAGAATTTCCATGGCTTCAGCATAAGGGTAAAACTGGGATTTGGTGATCCTCTGTAACAGTTATCACTTCTGCTAAGTTTCAGCTCTAAACTCATGGGGGGGTTGATCTCATTAATTCTTGTATTATATTTTTTTCCTCTTCAGGGCCTTTAAAGACCCCAATTGCTGCAGGGCACCCATCAATGAATCTGCTGCTGCGTAAAACCTTTGACCTGTATGCGAATGTGCGTCCCTGTGTCTCAATCGAGGGGTACAAAACCCCTTACACAGATGTGAACATTGTCACGATTCGAGAGAACACTGAAGGGGAATACAGTGGAATTGAGCACGTGGTACGTTGCAGGAAGGGATGTGTTTCTGGGAGGCCTTCTGAGTCTCAGTGGCCTAGTACTAAGAGGCTGGGTGGTGTTTTTAAAGTTTGCAACCCATAAAAACATTATTTTATTGTGAAATGCATTGTCAAGACTGCCCCATTCAAAATTCTGCTACTTTGTTCCAAACCTACATACCTGTGACTTGAAAAATTACGCTTTGACTATTGATGCAACTGTTGGTCTTTCAGATTGTTGAAGGTGTTGTGCAAAGTATCAAGCTGATCACAGAAGCAGCAAGCAAGCGTATTGCTGAATTTGCTTTTGAATATGCCAGAAATAATCAGAGAAGCCACGTTACTGCTGTGCACAAGGCAAATATTATGTATGTTGATAGTTCTTTTTCAGAAGAACAAATAGTAATATGCATTTAATTTTAAATAACTTCTTAAATCTTCCTCAAATGTGTAACTTTTGTTGATGCTTGTGGGAGTAACTAAAATGGGCAATAAGGACAGTAATGCCTCCTTGGTAAAATGATCAAATCTGACTCAGTACTGATAGGGCTGTAATAATCATGTACTAATGTGTTTATTAATAAATTTGTAGTAATCCTGTGACTTCTCTTGCAAAGTTCTTATTTTAGAAGTAGTCTTAAACTAACAAAATGAATTTAAAAACTGAGGATGAAAATGGCTGGTGTCTTTTAGAGCTTCCAGACCCTTTGTATTGAGCTGAGTCATAACGTGTGATATTATGTGACACCACCTTTATGAGCTCAGTAGGCCTTTAGTAAATGAATATGAGTCATTTTAAGAGTTAATGTATGTCTGTTAAACTCCTGATACAAAAATATTTTAGAAGGAAATTTAAAAGGCATAATACTGTAATGTATTTAAAATATTATATATATTTAACATAAGGAATAACTAGTCACAAATTACATTTCTGCACTGTATCATTTTTATTTAATCCTCTGTTGCATGCAGGTTTTTTTCTCTTTGGTATTTCTTACTTATAGTAACTGCAATATTCTCTTGCTTATTTAATTGCAGGAGAATGTCCGATGGGCTTTTTTTGAGAAAATGCAGGGAGGCAGCAGAAAACTGCAAAGATATTAAATTTAATGAAATGTATCTGGATACTGTGTGTCTGAATGTGAGTATTTGTATGTTTTCATTATGGTTATTTTTTAGTGTAAATTCTTAACCTTAAAGAAAATATACTTCTTTCTAGATGGTTCAGGATCCCTCACAATTTGATGTGCTTGTTATGCCAAACTTGTATGGTGACATCCTCAGGTATGGAAATTTTAATTTAAGCTAACTCAACATGTAAAGTACTTTCCAGACAGTTACTCAGGTTATATGCTACCTGGATGGGTGATGATTTTATGTACCCAGAGTTTAAAGATTTACAAATCAGACTGTTAAGTGGGAAGAAAGGATGTTATTATTACTCTTCAATTATTAGTATATTGTTGGGAGGGGCTATATGATGAGAACATGCTTCTTATTTTGAAAAAAAAAAGAAGTTTCTGCTTATGAAGGCTGTAAACATTGTTCAGATGGGGCAGAAGAGAAATTTCTGCAAATGTGTGAAGAATTTAATGGCTTAAATTGTACTAAAGAAGGCTTAGTTAAATATTGGCAAAAAACCTTCTGATCTTAAGCACTGGGATGATGAGTTTAGAGTTCCCATGATTCTGCATAGTCACTGAAGAATGAAATATGTGGCCTCTTAATATCCTACTGGCTCTTGTTTTATGTATTGTATTTTTCCTTGTCTTCAAAATAAATTTAATATTTTAATAACGTTAATACTAGACGTACTTGATACCTTGAATGCAAAATCCATCACCACACATTTTCCATTCTGTAAAATATTTAGGTAGAGTGTAAATTCAATTAAATATCCTGTGTAAAATTAAGTATCTTAATTTGAACTTTTAAGTGTATACCATGAGATTGCTTCTCTTTGCAGTTCCAAGGAGAGACTGAGAAAATAGCCTGAATCAGAATTTTCTTAAAAGTTCAATAGCGATTTACAGCTTATAATCCATCTTCTGGTTTTGTACAGATAATAAATGTAAAGGTAGCTTATGTATAAGAAAAAATGTCTGTTGAGCTCTTAAAATGTCTCTCTCTAATAAGGGTGTCTGTTGCTTTAAGAATTGGTAGAGAAGTGCATAGGGCCCTCACAGCAGCTGTTAGGCTGTTGACTAAAAGATGAATCAGATCAGTCCCATCATCAGTACAATTTCAACTCACTTGACCTAGTTCAGCATCGCTGATTTTGAAGTTCTGATAGAAATTCCATAAAGAATTCCATAGTTATAAAAATTACCAATATATTTGAGTCTGTTCTTGAAGAAGAGCACTTCTGTCACTGGGGAAAGTTTCAGCCACAGTGCTTTTTTGAAGTGTGAACATAATGCCAAACAGGTTTCTGGGCCTGAGTAGGTACAGAAGGAGATCTCTTGCCTTCAGGCATTACATACCTAAAGTGACAAATGTAGACTGTAGCAGTTTTTCCCCCAGACTCTATAAAACTAAAGCTAATTGGTTTATTTTAACTTGAATTTAAAATATTGTTCTGCGAGGTCATGCTAATTTTTTTGCTTGTTAGTCCTTGTTAGCTAAGTTGTATGCAATAAAAGAGTGTGCCAAAACATCAGTTTGAAGAGCCTTGTTTATCAGTATGTTTGGCTCTGAGGGTGCAGTGTGATGATTGCAGGCACAGTTGGTTTGTCCTTCCCCATGTTCACTTTGGAGGAAACAAAATGCCAATTCCTTATGTCTGATGATCTGGTAATGTCAGACTTGTTACTTATGGGCTGCTGGGTAAAGCAAGGGCAAAAGCTACTCTGTCACCTGGAAGATGTTCCTTAAGCTACAGGAAGCCACCTTAAAAACTAACAGTAATTCATTCATCCACCTCAGCAAAATTCTTCCATGTATGAAAAGTAGTTCTGTGGCCTCTTCAGAGGAAATAACACTTCTGGATAATTTCAGGGAATGGCACATGACAATTTTTGTTAGTTTTTGAGACTTCTATGTGTTTTTTGTGCTTTGAGTACCTTTTGTTGTGCTTGTGTCTTAATCAGCTTTCTTCTAGTATTTGGAATTTCCTTTGTTTTCCACTATTAAATTGTCTCCTGCTTGTAGTTTTACAAATTGTCAAATGTTCCAAGGAGCAGAAGTGGCTAACAGCATCTATTCCTTCCCAATATTATTCTCAGACTGTGTGGGTATATAAAATAACTTATTGTTGCAATAAAATTAGAAACAAAAATATTTTAATACCTTGCAGAAAGGCAATGGTGTATGGAAAAAAATTGTGGAGTTTTCTGTTTGCTGCTTTTTTTGCTTTCAGTGACTTGTGTGCTGGACTGATTGGGGGTCTTGGAGTAACACCAAGTGGAAACATTGGTGCTAATGGAGTTGCAATTTTTGAATCAGTAAGTCTTCTTATGCAAGGTAGAATGACATATAACGTGGCTGTAATTTAAGTTCTTTATAAAACTATTTTTTACTGTGAAGATGTTGAAGCTTTACCAAGAGGGAGTAGTTAATACATTACACGTAATTTTTTACATGTCCTTTTACTGACACTTCGTTTTCCTCCTTTTTCAAAAGATAAATATCATCTGTGAATTAGAATTTCAGGGCACAATGGGGAGATATTAGGTGACCCAGTTCCTTCTTTCTCGTGCCTTTGAACTGACTTGTTCTGGTCTTTCCTGTCTCCTTTCTACTATCTGTATCACAGTGAAGTAAGTCCTATTTTAACATGCTTGTGCATGAAGACTCTGTTAGGTTCCTTGCATAGCCTTCAATTGCCAAGGACATTTAATCAGCATATTGACATCATAACAGATAGGTTCACTTTTATTTCTAGGTTCATGGAACAGCACCAGACATAGCAGGAAAAGACCTGGCAAACCCCACTGCCCTTCTTCTCAGTGCTGTGATGATGTTGCGCCACATGGGACTGCACCAGCACGCCACAAAAATTGAGACAGCTTGCTTCGATACAATTAAAGATGGAAAGGTAATCTGAGGGTGTGCAAATCAATGCAGTGAATTAAAATCATAGTCTATTACAGCAAAAATTAACTTAGAACATTAACAGCAGAACTGTGGATGACCTGCTGAGCTGGTCTGATGCATGAGCAGTGCTGCTGCCCTTCTCTGATAGTAATTATATTATCTTTGGTGGTATCAAATCGTCCAGCTCAGTAATAAGGACAGGTTGTAGCATTCCTGGTGTCTCAGTAATGCTCATTCTACACTTCTGCACTTCTAAAATCTAGAACTGGATGTCTGGTTTTCATGATTAAAGGGGATTAAAGTTTTCAGTAACTAGTGGTATTTCATTTCTGAAGTCTACAAAACATACAAAGCATATATATTTAAATCTGGATACCAAAGTGAAGGACACTCATTTGCCTTTCACAGGCTTAATCATCCACTTCATTTATAGCATTTCAATCCAGACTGTAGTACTTCTGCTCCTGTTTTTTCAGGTCATTTTTTTTCTTCTCCTGACTTGAATTTGTGCACTTAATGTTACTGGTTCACTCATGTACTTTGATGTCCACCTTTTCAACACATAGCTGGAAGGATCCTGAAGATGGCAGTTAAAGAGGATTAGCAGTTAGCCATGCTGGTTCAATTATTGTGGGCAGGAGCATCAGAAGCTGCTTTGTATTTACAAGTAATAAGCATGCTTAAACAAAAAGCTGTCATCATTTCATAAGTGGTCTGTTTGCAGCTCTCCTACTATGTGTAGGAGCCAGTTTAAAAAAACCTCTAAACTTACAAGTGAATAAAGAGGTGCTCCTGTAAAGTTCTCATTTACTGCTCTGGAAATGAAATCCTCCATCTGCAGGTCAGTAATTCTATGGAAGATAACACAGTGCAAGTTTTGTGACATGGCTACTTGTTTCCTAGTTACTTACAACGTTATTATATGCTCACAACAGAGAGAATCGTTCTAAACTGAAAAAAAGCATAATGCAGTTAAAATGACAAGATCCTAAAATAGTAACATTTATTGCTTCTCATGCTTGCTGTTTCTCCCAGCTATTTAATTAAGATCTCTGTCTGTCATGTAAGGGGAAAACTAATGATTTTAAATTATCTCCTAGGCTGCTTTAATCTAGCCAGGCTGGACAAGCAATATTGTCCAGTCCTTGGTTTTACTATCTCCATGCTGCCAGACAGGAGTTTTACTTGAAGATTTTTAACTGCATCTTCACCTCTCTTAACTCAACTAAGCAAACTTAAAGAACTTTTAACATGCAGCATTAAGAACTGTGTGGGTTTTTTGGTGTGGATTTCCTTAAAAAAAAAAATAGCCCCCCCCAAACCTTACTGAATGACTCTCAATGAGTTACCTTTGTGCTGAGCTTTTGTGCTGAGCTTTCATATATGAAAGGACAAACTTAAATACTCTGAAAACTTTTACTCTGAGAGCTTTTAAATACTTAACACTTAGTTATACTATTCTGTGGCCAAGGGGCTTCAGAAAGCTGTGGCCAAATGCACTGCCTTCCTGTGGTTAGGATTAAATCATGCTGACATCTGGTAACATAATGTTTGATCATAGAATCTTCCAGTTGGAAAAGACCTTTGAGATCATCGAGTCCAACTGCACCCATCCTCTGCTAAACCATGTCCTTCAAAAACTCATCCACCTGTTTTTTAGACACCTCCAGGGATGGTGACTCAACCACCTCCCTGGGCAGCCTCTGCCACTGCCTGATCACCCTTTCAGTAAAGAAATTCTTCCTAATATCCAGTCTGAACCTCCCCTGGTGCAACTTATGGCCATTTCCACGAAGTTCATACCCACGTTTTCTCTGCCTGCTTCATCCTTACTGATGAAGGCTACGTGGGATGCAGGAAAACTCAAACTTGCTCTTGTCTCTTCTCAGCCCTGTTCAGTGTCCATACACAGCATAGGCAAAGCACATACAGAACTGTTCAGAGACAAGACTCACCCCAGAAAACATTTCAGTAATATTGTTTTATCTTTCTTTCAGGTCTTGACAAAAGACTTGGGAGGTAGCGCCAAGTGTTCGGAATTCACAGAGGAAATCTGCCGCAGAGTACAGGACACAGACTAAACTTTCCTCCCACCACATGTAATGACTCCAAAAGGACACATCAAACACAGTACATTAAATGTAACATGATACCCATACGCGTACAGTTTGCTTACAGTCTCTTAAGAGACCAGACTTTTTAGTTAGGACCATTAATAAATTTAGTCCAAATGGCTACAAAGGATGCTTGTGCCTGCTTTCAGTGGACTTTTTGAAGTGCTTTGTCTTATTTATTTTTTTCTATCTGGTGAACATTTTTATGTAAGTGAATTCTTTTATTGCCACTGTAACTGTCTACCTTTTTCCATTTCAACTAGAAGTTCTTACTTTCCACAAAGAAAAATTATGCAAATAAACCAGTAACAGAATTAGTGAAATGTAAAAGCACCTTAACGGTTAAAACCTATTTTATTGATCTTCCTGAAATTTAAAAGATAGGTTTTCAGCTTAACAATAGCACAAGATGATCTTCATAAGCAGAAACGGGTAGAAAATAAAATAGCAATTTTGTGTTAAAAGCAATGAAAAGAACAGTTTAAATACTCTGAGTCATGAAATATAGCCTTACCTTCCATAGGCACGAATAAAGAAATATAAAATTTTGGAGATTTAATTTATTTGTGTATTTTAAAAAAGCCCACAACCATTAACAAGCAAGGAGTGAGAATTAGTGTTGAGGTAAAATAATTTTTCAAATCTGTATACCACAATAATTCTTTCAAGTTTTCTCCTCTGAAACATGCTTTACAAGAGAGCCCTAATGAGAGCACATTATACAACATAGTGTGAGGGGAAAGTATTAACTTTGCAAATTTATACTGAGTATATCATGACTTCTGCTAGAATGCTTTTGTGTTGTACCTTTATGCCTAGTCTGTTCCATGTGTCGTACTGCATTGACTAGTAATTTTATTCAAGAAACTCTGAATGTAAGGGACTAGGCCTGCCTGGATTAAGACAGATTGTCAGTTTGGCTCTGGTGCCTGTCTTCCAGAAATACATTTCATCCCTATTCAATGGGATCTGCGACTATTTTTTTTCCTGCTTCCTAAGCTTAACTGATGTAAAAGCAGCTCTTCTCCTTCCCCTCTTTATCACATATGGATCATCATATGAGTCATTCTGATCTGTATGTCTTAAGGTGCGCTGCCATTAGTACAACCGACAGGAAAATGTGTATTTTAAAACTCATGACTATAGCACAGGATTATCCCAACTTCTTGAAGCTTAATTCTATTAATAGATCTTACTCCATTTGGTTACTTTCTATTAAGACTGTTTAAGCTGGTTGTTCCAGAAGTAAAATCAATTTTGAGTAACCGCTTCTAGTGTTAATTTACGAAGTGAGCATCCCAGCTATTTTTATACAGTCTAAAATGTTGGTGGAGGGACAGTGAGCTTTATTCCTCATGTACTCTGCTTTTGGTGAATAGGGCAACATTTCTTTGTGCTTTACAAGCTGCTGCTTCCTTGTTTCATTTAGGTGAATATTGTTAAAGAACTTCTGAATTACCATTACGCACAAAATGGGGGAAAAATAAACTTTTCAAAACTCTATTGCTTGTTTTGTTTGTATAATCCCAAACTGCTGTCTTGTCTTACATGTTGAGCTCGTTATTGGTACTTGCAACAAATCTTAAGTCTAGAAGATGGGTAATGGAACTTCCATGGAAACAATACCCCATTCTGCATGATTTTTGGATCCAGAATAGTGGCTGTAGTCTGCCTGCTTGTGTTGGCATTATAGCTCTCTGCCAAAGACCCTTACTAACAGCAAACCCTTTAGACAACCTTCTCTCAACTATGTCCTTCACATAATACAAATTGGTTTTTATAAGGGGAAAAAAAAAATTGCAGCTCATGTTTGTCAGAATTAGTACAATGTGCATATTTGAAACATGCAGATACAGACTGGCAGATGTTGCTTCTAAATTGTTTTGCTTAAAATAAAAGTGCTGTAAAGACTTTAAAGATGTTTCTGTTCCAGGTAGCACTTTAATGTTTGGGCTGCTGTATTTGCTACTTTGTGTCTTTCAGTTTTCTCTCCCAGCTTTTTTGATTATTTCTTTTTAGGAGAAATGGCGGTGCTTATTTCAACATGGATTTAAGAAATAATCAGCTGCTGTTTTCATGAAAGTCTGAATTCTAGTCCCTGGAAAAATGGAAGAGTGTCTTTAGGTTCTGAAATGTGCTAGTGAACAAAAATAAACTCTTCTCCAGGAGGGGAAAAAAAAAGCCCTTTTGCTTTTTTAAAAAAAAATAATTTTCTTTTTCACTGAAGTGGTGTAACAGTTCCACTGAGCAGTACTGGTAACTGCTGATGGACCAAAATAAATCAGGAGCTACAGGCAACATCCTGTGGAACAATAAAAACAGGAAGATAACTGTATAAAAAATGTTTGTGTTTCAGTCTAGAGGAATTAGTTAAAAACATCCTCTATGTTGAATGAAGTGGGTATAATCTTAACCATTTAGATCATGAAGTAAAATGGACACACTTTGTAGGTGCTTTCTGTAAAAAGAGGACAAACGGTCAGGTGGGTATGAGGAACAACTAAGTTGACAGCAGTTCTTTAGTGATTCATTGTTCAATAGACTACAAAACCAAAACAAGCATAAAACTGTTAATGCTTTTGATAGAAAATACTTTCTTTAGCTCACAGATCTTTCATAATGCTTGGACGAAAGACATCTCATTCTTCATAGAAGGAATCTACTTCATTTCTGTATTTCTCCAGCACAGTGAGCCGTTTTAACTTCATTGTTGGACCTTAAAACAGGGAGTTAGTCACAATAGCAGAAATAGGAACAAAAATTCTTAACTCAGTTTGAGGTCATATTTTTATCCTAAGATTTTCTGCTGTAGAGCCTGTTTGGAAGAGCATCTCCCCCTCTGTAGATGTAGATACCTGCTAGAAGTGAGAAGCAAGTGTGGTACGTAAGGTTGCTTCCACAGAAGCAAGAGGACCTGAGAGGGAGCTGCAGAGAGTGATGACTGGCTACTATTTTTTTCATTAAAAATAATTAGAAGGAATATATTTTTGCAAGCTTTTAAACAATTCCCAGTTTACTCAAAGAGCCTGGCAATGTGCTTGGGGCTCTGTTAGGTTTTCACTGTCTTGCTTCTTTTTATTTTTTAAAGAGATATTTTCAGTATTATTACTGGAAGCTATTAATACTCCAATGCACAAGCAGTTAACTAAAATTAATTGCCCAAAGCAATTAAAAAAAATTGCTGAAATTTATCTATAGAGCTGTACTTGTAAATGAGCACAGATTGATATGTATGGATGCAGCAAACCCTCCAACTTTTGCATCCTTTAGCAAATGCTGCATAATGTTTTTTTCTGTTCCCTCTAGTGGCTGCACCCAGAATCTGGCATACCAAACTGTGTGTGAATACCTAGATCAGCAGCCTCTTTACTATGAGTAGACCTCAATATAAATCAGCAATTCTTACCTAGTTCTCCCCCAGAAATGGAAAAATCTCTTGGCAAGACGATCCATTTCTGAATACAATGAACCCGATTGGTAGCCCTTGTGTTGACTTTGTCGATTCCCTCCTGAATGGCCCGGTAGATCGCCTGGTCTCTTGTGGTTACAATCTCAGATACTTTTGTGGCTTTACTACCAGTCTTCTGGCAGAAGTCTCTAGCTTGCTCGGTGAGAACATCAGTGGGATCAGACGTGTCCGGGTCGAGCACACTCTAAAATAGCAAATGAAATGAATTGTCAAATGCTCACTCTTGGAAGGCATTAAACGTTTCTCTGATCAGGTCCTCCCCCATGAGTAACAATCAAGAAGGCTCAGCATTGACACCCAAACCTTCTGTAAGCCTTAAAAAGACAAAAGCACCTAGAGAGGACAATGCTTTTCTTTCCACTTGGCTACCAAATGCAAATATATTTGTCTTAAATGCAGATGACATGAACAGATTTCAAAAGTGTCAATGAATTAGGCAATAAAATCCACCTGTAAACCTTGAATTTCTACTGTTTCCCTATAACAATGGAATATTTAGCTCATCATTAAATTAAGTTACTGTGATGTAATGTAAACAGCTTGAGAGAGAAGCGTTCTTTGAAGTCAGACTTCTTAAAGTAGTATTTCTGTTGTACCTGTAGGTAGGGAGTATAGACGTAGGGGTACGCAATGTGAGAAAAACTAAAGGGTTGTTCCCTATGCACATACACAGAACATAAAGTACAAACGTCTTAGAGAAGGGATTCCTTAGTTGAAGTGTGTACCACAGCAGAACCATGAATTACTTTGTTCTGCAGTTACCCTTCTTATATTATATGAAAAGGACAAATTGTAGAGAAATGTTTCTGTTGACAAGTTTCTATTAGAAACTGTTTTTTGCCTCTAGCAGGAAACATTTTTGGCTTAACTCGTCCATAAGAATAAAAACTATTATTGTGTTCTGTTGCAGAGACTTCTCACTTTTCCAACATTTCTTAACTAAAAATTTGCATTTAAATAAAAAATAGGTCTTACTCTTTGTATAGGAGAAACAGCAGTAAACATGTAGCTGTTTAGCAAATCATCTAACCATAGGAAGCCTAGACGATCAGGATCTGGGCTGTAGTTGCTATACATTTTAGTCCACTAACATCCTCTGTTTTTTTTTTGTTATGTGTAGGTGTATAATTTCACTGAAATCAACATTAAAACCAGTGTACCTTTAGAGTCAGCAACATCGACAAAAACTTCTTTTTATCTCCAATCACCATAGCATTACTAACAATTGGGAGTTCTTTTTTAACAGCATCTTCAATTGGAATTGGAGGCACGTTTTCACCTCCAGCCGTAATAATCAAATCTAGGCAAAAAAAGAAAGGCTATTAGTTGAACTCAAATAAATTCTGAAGATCAGGTTAATGTCTGGATTGACCCACTTCTATTCTGATATAAAGAGTAAGGGATTCAACAATAATGTTTTTTGAAGAGGTCAAAGCCTATTCATTCATTATCTTCACAATAAAAATGCTAGTATTTTTCAAATATCTGCTTAGGTTCTCAGTTCCTCCTCAGTAAACCATCTCTGCTCCAGGTAATTTTTACATAATCCAGTAACAGCTTCTCTCGAGGCACTGTTGCATAATCTGCAATTTTGCTGTGAGGGATTGTCCCTTCCATATTAGCACAGGATTCGCTCTTTTACTGTTGCTGTCTCACCAAAAGAAGTTCATTGTTATGATTAAAACTAATTCTTACAGCCACCAAGAGGGGTCAGACGAAACCAAGTTACTGCTGCAGGGAGGCTCCATAAAGCAACACGGTAACAAGGGAAAAAGGAGTGGGAGGAGGAAGTGAGATCTAAGAGAAGTTTGCAGTGGAAGTAGTGATTCCTGCCCAACTTTTGACGAGAGGGAAATATATTGACAGACTGGCATCTTATTATTTCCAAGGTTTGTGAACACTGGTAGTGATACCTTATTCTATTGATAAAGGAATGTACATTTTTATCTGAATGCATTAGTTCTAAAGTATAATGCATACATTCATTGGAATTATTACAAAGGTGAGAATTAGCTAAGGAAATTCCAACTTTGCTTTCATTACGCTGCTGACTTCCCACTATCCTCAAGGAATAGTCTTTGCAGCATTTCAGAACAGGCTTCAACAAACAATTCAGACCAGTGGAACACCAGTGCTTCATGTGAAAATGCTGCTGACTGTGGATATTAAGGGTTGCCTTGGTACCCAATGCCCTGTCAGCAATAACCTTGAAGAATCTAGATGTAATCAAGGCAATACAGCATCCCCTCAGCAATCACAGGTTTGGGCTAGGCCTACCATTTCTACTGTTCCATGAGACTTATGATGAGAAATAACTTCCGGTCTCTACTCAACCTTCTGGTTTGGAATAGGCATTGATCTCATAACTACAGAAGTTCTTTCTCTCACTTGTAAATCCATTGCACACATCTGAGGAAGCACAAGAAGTGTTTGTAGAATGAGAAGCTTCTGTCAAACCACAGATAAATACCAAGGCCAGCTGTGTATCTAAACTTGTAAGAGGTCTTTTCCCTTTCATTTCCTGTTTCTTTTGCCTTTGTCCTCTGTCAATCTCTCTGGCACTTAGTTTTTCATTGTATGTGATGTTGGCTTTTTCCCAGCTGATCCAGACAACAGTAATAACAGCCAACTTTCTCCACATCTCTACAACTATTCCCCATGTATGGACCTCCCTAGCTGCATCTTTGTGTTTTGCAGCTAACAAGTCCTAAAAAGTCGTAAGACCCACAGAACCAATGGAAAAGTCCTGTTTCAGGCACAAGAATAAGAGCTTCTTTACTACCTTCTATTAGTTTTTACCTTAAACGGACTTGGATTTAAAACTTTAATGAAACTGGACAGACAATTCTTTTAACCTGTAATTTAGTGTAACTGGTTTTAGTTCAGCAGTCAAGGAAGATGTGTTATGACAGAATGAGACCAGGAGTTTCTAACTGCTAAGCTAAAGGAAAATGAATCAGACAAGAAAGCAAGTAAGAATCAAGATAGCTGCATTTGGTGCAGGCTATTAATAGGATCTGCTTAAGTCCTGACTCCTAACAGGACATGATGTCATCCTATGACAATTCACTCCTCAGTGCTATCTTCGTAGTGATTCATCATATATTCTATGATGATGGTTTCTCAGTATTTAAATTCTCTTCAGTTACATCTTGACTGTGACCAATCCCACTCTCTAAATGTGTATTACAAAAAAAAGCTTCCAAGTAAGCAAGTGACAGGTCTTACTCAGGTGAAGCTTCAAGCTACTGTAATAATACCAAGGTTTATTGCTTTCACTTTAACTTTCCCTTCTGCTCTCAAGCTTCAGTACCAGTCTCTGCAAACACATCCCCTAAGGCATCAGAGGAACCTGGCTGTGACCTACAGCAACAACTTTTATATGACAGAGGGCTGTCTCTCATTACAGTCTGAACATTCTAATGTGCAATTAAGACCATTCAGTAAGACTCAAAGAGAGTCTGGACAGCCTACTAGATCATTAGAATTGAAGAAGACTCATTAAACCTGCATTATTGTTTTATATGACTAAATGTATTTAATACCAAATCAAAGTCTGAAAGGTAAAAGGCCTCTTTGTTGGAACTGAAACATCTCCACCTATTAGAGACCAGAGGGAAACCTTTCCTGAACACGGCAGACTGCATTTTCATCACATGAAAGTTTATTGTACTTTCCTGTTAGGTCCATGCTGCTGCCATTAGAGGAAAGACACTTAACTAGATGGGCCACATCTGACGTGACTGAACAGTTACCGTAACTATGAAGAAAGATTTTACTTATTACCTTTAATTCTTCCAGTGACATAGAGAAAGCCATCCTTGTCTAGTTTTCCTAAATCTCCAGAATGCAGCCACCCATCCTCATCAAAGGCTTCTTTTGTTTTGTCTTCCATATTTAAATAACCCATGAAAACAGTCCTTCCCCAGAAACAAATTTCTCCATTGTCTTCTGTATCTTTGTCCACCAATTTCACCCTGCAGCCAGGTGCTGGTTTACCACAGCTGTCAGAGAGGAGTAGAAAAAAAACACACAAAGCACAGAAATATTAAACACAATACTGATAAGACATCTAACACGCCAAATCTCTGAACCTATCAAAACATGAGTGACTGAAAATAACACCCTGCTGTAACAGTTTGAAAGCTATGGAACATTAATTCACTTGGGTAGATAGGTTAGAGTATGTGAACAGTTTTCAGCTCCCTATCTTGCCCTGTGCTTCCTGGTTTTTTCCCCTCTAACTTCAGGCATAAAAACACTTTTACATCTGAGGTCTTGCATTTGAAAGTTATCCTGCCCTGGGACAGTTTAGTAGCAGTGTTCTACATATAGTGCTGTAGATTGCTTTCAGTGCCTTTAGCATGGGAAGCTGTGGAGGCAACATGTTCAGCTTCTGAAGTTATTCTGCCTCCCAAAGTCACAACAGAGTGGCAATGCATTGAGAGAAAATAAAATAAATTATAAGATCTTTGCTGAACTTAGTAAATACTCTTCTCATAGATATAATGAAATATACTATATTTATATATATATTTTAAAAAAAGGTAAACTTACCTGTGCTGTCTGTAAATAGAAGGCCCAGACAGGCAATGTGGGCCTGTGGTCTCACTCATCCCATAGGCCTCATATAGGATGATGTTCAGACCCAAGAAGAAATTCAGTGTTTCTGTATTGAGAGGAGCAGCACCAGAAAAGTGCTTCTCACAGGAAGAAAAACCCAGCGCATCGCGTATTTTTGCAAGCACTAAGTAATCTGCTAACCTTGTCCAGAACTGCTTTAAGTCACTGCTGAGTACAAAACACACAAGAGAAGGAGACAGTAAGACAGAGCAACCTGTGAAATTCCAAAACAAAGTTAGACCCAAATTATTTTGCAGATATATTTGCCATTTGAGTTTGGGTGTTGACAGAAGTTAAATCAGTAAGAACAGGTGACATATTTGTCCTGTTTTCGCTTATTCAGAGTCTTCATTGCTAGTGAACTCCAACTCTTGAGGTGTCTGAATACTGCAAATACATAAAGAATCTATAAAAACTTATTGCATAAACCAAAGCTCTTGTATTCTTGACGCTTTACCAGTTAAATATGTCTCTGAGAACCTATATCACTAAAATCTGAAATTTGCAGGACCTATCATAGAATCATAGAATGGTTTGAGTTGGAAGGGACCTTAAAGATCATCCAGTTCCAATCCCTAAAGATAATCTAGTTCCAACTCCCTTCTATCTGAGAAGCTGACCATTGCACAACGCTTTGGAATGCCATTTTCTGTAAGCTATTTCTCGGTTCTTTGTTTCACACTTTAAAGAACTTTGAAACCAGAAAGAATTGTGAATTAAGTTAATATCTGAATTTATACATCATTTTTTACCTGGACAACCTTATGAAGAAAAACACTGATGTTATTCAGAAGAGAAACCAAGTACTTAGAGCTCAGAGAATTCTTGGGGAGTGTCCCCGAGTTTCTGTGTGGAGACGAGATGTTCGTGCTTACATGGTGCACACCCCAAACTGTCACGAGCCACTCTGTATGGGCTGTCCCTCAACATTTCCCCCCTATCATAACTCCTCCTCCAAATCCATGCCCTTTCCTCACACCAGTAGCTAACACAACCACACGGTGTACTGCATCAGGGAACGCTTCCAGCTCGACACGGACCAGTTCAACCCACCAAAGCTGGGGACACATTAGTGGAATACGTTCTCAGGGAGGATGGATGGACACTTTTAAGAGCCATTGGTGTTTAAGATCAGCCTACTGTAATTGATAACTACACCTTCCCTCTTGCATAATATTTGCTGTGTGGCCAGGCCAAGTTTCACCCATTTACACTTAGAGGTTCACTGATGCTTCATAATTTATGACAAGCAGACGCTACTTTCAGGTTGATGGAAATCTCACTCGTTGTAATACACACCTGCTTGAGCAGTTTAGGTTTCTCTCCAAGCTAAGTGACATAGCCCATGACAGCATCTTCTTCTTCAGAAATCCTGACTGAGCAAAAGCATCCTTTAATTTCTCCATGATTTTCTCCCATACTCGAGGAACTCCCATGTGAGCCGTTGGCTGCACTTCTTTGAGTGTGTTGATCAAGCTGCCCTGTTGAAATCATTAAAACATTTCAAAACATTGCAAAAGGTCCACAGCAGCAATAGAGAAGTTTGGTGATGCAGTCTGCATCATGCAATACCAACACATAGAACATGACTAAACACATAGGATATAAAGGACTGCTGAGCCTACTGCATTCAAACACAAGCACTAACACACACCAGCTCTGACACATCAGGGAAGGTAGGTACACAACAAGCAAAAGGCACAGCTGATTGAGTTCCTTCTGCCTCTTTTTCCTCCAAAAAGTGCTTTTAGTTCTTTTGCTTTAGATGAATACTTTTCTGCCTTAATAGAAGCTTCTGGGCCTGGATTAAATATCTTAATTGGAGTCTGGAGCACTGGGTCACAAGTCCAATGAATTTTATTTTTCCATAATTCTTACAATAATGGACTCTCAATCTTCATCCTCTACACCTCTACAAAGATCACATTCTCTCCCTGGGAGGTCTTCTAAGAGGAAGAAGTGCAAGGTTACTTAGGTGCAACACAAGACAGATAGATACCTTCAGAGCATCTGGCTCAGCAAAGTAAACTTGCTCTCCCCATTTGATTCCAGTCCACAGGTCATATATCTGCGCAGCAATGTGGCTGAGTGGGAGATAACTGACTATAGACTCCTGTTGGACCTCTGCAGGTTGCATATCTCCTGCTCTGCTGCAATGTGCTGATGTCCAAGTTATCTGTTAAAATAAATAATAAAACATATTAGGTATGATGGGTTTTTTTCTTTTTTCCTTTTAACACAAATGAAGGATCCTCATGCAATGCTAATGTAACTGCGAAGAATCTGTGCTCACAGAAATTGCTGAAGACACTGCAATCTTTGACAGCACACTGAGCTGTCAGTCCCCTGGGGGAAACTCGGTCATAAGTAAGATGAACTTAGCAGCAACTCAGACTTGCAGATAACATAAGCAAATGCAGCGTTTGTACTGCTTGACTGGGCTATGAACACTCCCAACTCCCCTTGCTCTCGTGACACACTGAGCAGAACAGCCATGGGCTGGATGGACAAGGAGTAAATCGATCTGCCCTTTCTTTTGCAGCTCTCCTGCTGTGCATATTATACTTTCTGTCAAGCTGGCACTTCTCACCAGCACTACATCTACTTGTTTATCTGAAAAAAAACAAGGCATACTCAGTGATTGGTGAGCTCAAAGGACAGTTTAGTATCAGTAACAAGCTCATTCTCTTGTATTGATCATCACCTGGCTAAGCACTAATGAGGAAGTCAGAGCTGTATTCTGCTCCTCTGGGAGCCTCTGGGATATTCACCACGGTGGTTCCCAAGGGACATTCCCTGCACAAACACCAAACCAAATGAGCAGCACTGCATACGTGGATATTCCTTGAAGATGCGCTGCTTTAGTCCTTAGTGAAACCTCATGATGCTTCCCCTCCTTCTTCCTAATTCCCACTTTATCTCAGAAGATGTAGTTCAAGGATGCTAAATATACATTTCTTCATTATCAGAATATAGCAGATGGAAGAGCCACAGATGTATGTGTTGGTATGGGAGAAGGAGGTACATGGGCACAGTGAAAAAAGGAAAAAACTCACAAAACAAAATGCAACAAAAAGAAACAGTTCTTTCTCAGGAGCCTGTAATCTAAAACGGGAAGGACAGGATGCAGAAATGAAATTATTCAAAAGGGCAGGGAAGAGATACAAATCACATGCAATATTGTTTATCACAGTATGTTCCTGTCTCTTCCTTTTCTCTGTAATAAATTAGAAGGAATGAGCGTCCATTTGGCCTAAGGAAATACGGATTCTCAAGAGAAGTTTCCAAGGGGCAGCATGCTGTCAGGCCAGACCACTCCAAGTTTAGATGGCAGCACTGGACAAGTGGTATTGGGAGACTTCCTTACACAGCAGGCTGAATTTGGTATCTTTGAGATGTGGTTACACTGACTGCTCACCATCCTCACCCTCCAAAGCCTCGCAAGCACGCAGGCACACTCACAGCAGATGTGTGTGACTGCATATATGACTGACTCAGCACTGGTTTTGCACATGGACAGTGGCAAACACGTTTTGACTAAAGAAGGCAGCAGCACAGTCACAGACAAGGCATGTTTTCCACTGTTCGTCAACATAAAAATAGCCTGTTTGTGATCAGCAGCCAGGAATAGTTTGGCAGCTGACATGGAAATGACACCAGGCTCCTTTGAGATGGAAGAGAATGGGATTTGCAATGTCAGACCACTCTTTTTGTCTATCAAGTCCACTGTGTTCTCCTTGCAGATACTCCCCGTACTGGTCTCCTACATCTGGGTGAATTGCTCCTCATGGGGTGCATGTCTGCAATACTCCTGCATTATTTTAAGAGGAGAGGCCACAACTCAGCCCTTTCACAGACTGTCTGTGTGTTCAGAAAGGCTCCCTGCCATTTCCCACTCCCACTCAGCCACCTTAAAAAAACCAAATATATATAAAAAACCTGCTAGCAGACCTATGGGGAAAGTTTTTTTTGCAAATGACTTTGCTTTTCTATATCACTGGAAATTTTTCTGTGCACAACAATGCAGGTAGAGGTATTGCAAGTACCAGGACTATGCACCAAAGCTGTATTATCCTCCAGTGATAGATGTAGAAACCCAAGTCTAGGAATATAACAATGCCAAAGGGAAAAAAAACCCACATACATCCACCACCAATTTTAATAAAATATGCAAAAGCAGTCTATCAGGCTGTTTTGATAATGTCTGGCTGATGGGTACTATTTGTTTAAGATGACCTGTGACATCACCTGAGAGACTTCACAGCAATTGTGAATTATATTTATGAACACACACATTATATCTCACAAGAAAACCAGTGAATAAAAAGATTGATATACATAACAAACTGTTCAACCTTGTGAAGTGCCAGTTTGAATGGAATTTCATTCTTTACCATGCTTTACTGGATAAAGGCGACTGCATTTTGAATATTGCTTTGTAGTGCATTATCCATGTTCCATAAGCAAAAGGATTTCAAGGTTCGAGCATGCACCAGTCATTTCAAAAGACAGGAATAAACATCCTCATACTTTGCTATTTTTATGCTAAAGGAAGAGATTAAGTACATACATTGTCATGACTCAGCATGGCTCCTTTTGGTTTCCCAGTTGTTCCAGATGTGTATATTAGTACACAACATTGATTTGGCTTTTGGGCATTAATAACATCATCCAAAGTGGTATCAGATACATCATCTCCCAACTCCAGAAACTCTTCCATCTAGAACATGTAACAGAAAATAGAGAATGGCTTCTTACAAGCGAGAAAGATGCAGAACCTTATCAGTCTGAACTATGGCAGAAAACGTCAGTGTGTTGCTTTGGGCACATTTCCAGGGCAAGTTTCCCCAGGACTTGCCTGTGTAAGAAACATAATAAGACTAGCACAGAGCTTATGTGCAAATTACAAATAGAAATTGTGCTGCCATGAGTCTTCTCAGTGTCTAAGAAGGGAACAGTAACACTACTCCTCCAACACAGACACTATGGACAAGTCAGAGGCTAAAATTCTGTTACTCTCTCACACTGTTAGAATGAGTTTGAGTCTTAGCTAAAGGAATCTGGATATGCCATTTTTAAGTAAGAATGCTCTCATGACATTCCATCTATAATTCTTTGTCCTAAATATAAATATAAATATAAATATAAATATAAATATAAATATAAATATAAATATAAATATAAATATAAATATAAATATAAATATAAATATAAATATAAATATAAATCTTTTGGATGAAAGCTTCTGTGTAACAGCACCATCACCTCGATGTGCAAATGTCTGCCCAAATGACCTCCTATTTTATAACAAACAAAGCATATGATGCTGGTCACAACTTCCATTCAAATTTGGCTCAATCTAGAATGAGCTAAACCTTTTATGATGCTGGACTTTTGTGCAGCACAGATTGGCCCAGAGGAATGCTGAGCCTGACCCTCTATGTTACATCGGTTGCTCCCAGATACTTCTGTTGCAAACACCTGGAAGGCTGCTGAGTGTTCCACTCATTTCAATGCTAACTCAAAACTAGGGTATCGTCATTTTTCTTTATGAAAGACAATAACCAAACCGTCAGTTTCCCATAGGAATCGGAAGATTCATACTGTGCTACAGAATGGTGTTATTCAAACGCAAGATGTAGCACTTCCATTCTTCAAGGATTTCTTGGAGCTAAATCTAGAACCACACGGCAGTAAAGGAGATAAAGGAGAGCCTATCTCAATGGGGAGATGGTTTCCTTCAGACCTCTGTCATCGTCAGTGTGCTACCAAGATTACAATAGTTCGCCTCTGTGGCACCCAGACTTCCTTTTCTTGGGTGGCAAGGCTGTCCTAAGGATTCTTCTAATTACCAGTCACCAGTTTTATACTTTCTTCCAAAAAACCACATCTCTGAAAAGAGAGGCAGTACAGTGCACAGCTCTAGCCAGTAGAGGATTTATCACATCCTATCCCTTGCCACTGAGCGTGGCTGCATCAACTCCACTTGCTCCTGGAAATTCTGGATCTGTCAAGGATGTAATTGTTGCTGTGTGACTGAGCAGTTGTTCCTGTTTCTGTGACCTTACTGTCTTTCCATACTAGAACGTGTTAATCACTGAGAATCTGTTGCCTAGGCTTTGTTTACTGAACAGCATCTGCAACAGAGAGCATTCCCATTCCACAGAGTGTGAGAGGTACAAACAGGCACACACACTACTGACTTTGCATTTGCCTTCTGGAAACATGCTCAGCTCAGAGAGCTGGGGCTCTGCCCCTCCTGCAGCAAACTCTCATTGCACGTGAGCTGTCAGCTCACAGCACAAATCCCCTTTATCAAACGCCATGTGGTTCGGGTGGTTTGCTTTACATCAAACCTAATAAACATTCATTCCTGCCTTTGTCATCTAAAGGAAAAATCTGAGATCAAATCACCAAGCTGTGTCAGCTGGCAGACGCTCTCACAGTGACCCTTCTCCAGTGAGGAAATGAGTTCAGTGTGACACCCAAAGACATCAATTCTCAGGTATCTAGGATTCAGAACCTGAACGTTGTTCCACAATTAATTGCTAGTACTTATTCTTTTAACTAAGAAATAGAAATACTAAGATCACCTTTACATTATTTTTTTTTACTGTAGTGAGATGCAAGGCCTACTCTGTACCAGTATGCACAGCACTGTACCAGTTGCTCTTTCTTATTAACAGTTATATGCTATTCAACATAGCAAAAGAAGATACGATTAGGACAAGTGCAGAAGACTTATTCTTTTAACTCCTCAGATTATCAAAACTGCAAATATTGTAAAATACTTCTATACTGTTTGCACTTCATTAATATCTTTTTTCCCAGTTGAAGTTTTCGAGCCTAGAATCTCATAGAGTCCACTTAAAAGGCTCATTTTCTGTATTCTTATTACTTAACTATTTTCAATTATGTTATCAAAATATATCAGAATAACATGTTTACAAAAATCTGTTCTACTTAAACCCCTCATATTTCATAAATTAAAGGTTGGATTTCTAAACCACTCATAAATTTATTATACTGCTTTTGTCCCTTTTCCTGCTTTATTTTTACCATGTGATATGAAGTTTCTACATACACCAAGAGAACGTGCTCCTCTATATAGTCCATAGCTATTTTTCTTCACATGCTGCTTATCATCAGAAACATTCGGTGCAAACAAAATGTAACTATCACCTGTAAAAGTACAAGCATTTTCACATCCTTAGATCCAGTGTAACTAACCACAATTCAGTTTTCTCTAGCACCAGTAGCCAACTTCAATTTTTAATGGTTTGAGAGTACACTCTCCCACCTGAAGCCTATAGGTGTTTCGTAAATCCAGACAAGTAAAAAGTCAGGAAGATACAAGACAGATAGTTAAGCAAAATAGCTCAAAGTAGACATTCCACAGATTAAACATAGCAGAAATTCATCAAATAAGGTCCCACAAAGTATAACTCTGTTCGAGCATTCACATACCGTATACAAATTTGGCTGTCTCTCTGGAATGGAGTCCTTGTATAGCACAACAGCTTTCAAGTGGGGCAACCGATTCCAGATCTGTTCAGATTATTAAAAACAAATTTATTATTTATTATTCATGTCTTGTGTGAGTTTTTTACAGTGCAGTACTGCCAAAACTGTAATGTCTTGACAGTCACAAGAAACCTCCTGTCTCCCCCCACCCACAATTTTTCTCCCCTAAACTCACAACCAACTACCATAAAAAGGAGGGGGGAGGTGAAGAGGAAGGAAAAAAGGAGACACTACAAAATCTGCTCTAGAAAATTTGTTTTCAGTCAAAAAACTTAAAAAACACATCAGAAATGGTTCCTCAGCATCCTTTCTCATAACGCACCAAAGGGCACATGAAGAACACTCTAGGTCAAGCTAGAAGCTGGCCCTAAGCTGCTGTGGTTACCAATAAAGAGGAAGTTCCTCAGCAGAAACTGTTGTCAAACTGCTAAAAAAAAGTTCCACCTTCTTAAAGAAAAAAAGAAATGGAAGCCATATGCACATTTTAATGATAAACATAAAGCTGCAGGCTTACAGGCAGCCAGCAATATCTGCTGCTTTCAGTAGCTCTTCCTCTGCTTTGCAGGGCCTGCAGAGAACATTCATTTCACTGAATTTTGTGGGACCAGTGCCTCATAGGTGCCTTCAAATTAATCACATTTTGCACTGAAGTGATCAATCTGAGTTAATACTAAAGCAGTGGATCGCCTGTAGCCATTATGTATCTATTACTAGAAGGGTAACAACTGAATTGTTATGTTATTATTTCAGTCTTGGGTTCTTCCAGAAAAAAAGCTAAAAAACCTTCATCTGGATCAAGCAGTGTCTGTGGCCAGAGCTGTCTTTTCCTTTTTCTAGACAGAAAAGTGTATGAATCAAATCCCTTGAGTTCTTTGATTTAGAGTCTTCTCTCTTCATTCATGACAGCATAACCTAGTGTTTGGTCAATGGCACTGCATAAAACTCAATGGCAACTGATTTTGCAGAACAAAAAAAAAAAATCTCTTCCTCCAAATCACACATTAAAAAACCCTACAAAATACAAACCATGTATAAATTATATGCAAAACATTTGAAAAAATCCACAGATATTTTCTCTCTTGCGGGTGCACATTTTTTTTGGCAGAAACCTCCATCATGGGGTCCCCTCACTTCAAACAGTGCAATTTGGTGGAAGTTTGATGACTCATCTCCAGCCACCGGCCTCCCTCAACATCTTAGGGACAGATAAGTCCTTCTCAGGGAGCTGGCCAGTGCTCCTCTGCTCCTCCCCCAAGTCACACAACAGGGATCTTCCCATCAAGTTGGTCTCTCAGTCTGGAACCCTTGCAGAAACCCACTTAAAGTGGCCAAAGAGTTTTGTCAAAATTGTGACTATTCACTTAAAAAGCCCCCTCTTTTCTCACTAAAGTCTACCTCATGTGAACCACCATGCCCTCAAACTGCAGCAAACTCAACAGTCTTACTTGTTCGTATTACAAGCAGGAAAACATGACATTTTGGAAAGAGGAGATTCTGAATAACATCCTTGAGATTCAAATGGAAAGCCTTCCCAAGCTTGCATCATCCTAATCTCTTCCATTCAAATGGTCTGTGCTTTTCCAAACAGAATCAGATGGTGACATTATAAATATGAGATCACAAGGCGGTGGGTTTTTTTCCCAGGTAAGTTTGAAGTGAACCAGCCAGTGAGCTCCCTGCTAGAGAGAATAAGAACTACTACAGAGAAGAGAGCTACAAGTGACCCACCAGCAAAACCACCAGATTTCCAAATAAGAACCCTCCCATGAGAGGTTCTGCGATACAGATAGTGAGCATGATTCACACATACAGCATCACTAAATGGGAAAATTGTCGATTGTAAGTAACCATTCAGCCATCTTGTACCTGCACTATCTTGTCCAGTTGTTTCCGATTTTCCACAACCATGATATTGGCTTTGCTGTCATAAGCAATGTAGTGGCAGGCCTCTGGGGAATTGGTTGTATATATCCCTGTGACAATCCCTCTGTATCAAAAATGTACACATATTTATATAAACACACATATAAACACACTTAGTATCAAAAATAGAATAATAATC
Organism: Dromococcyx pavoninus; assembly: GCA_033558185.1. Classification (NCBI taxonomy): domain Eukaryota; kingdom Metazoa; phylum Chordata; class Aves; order Cuculiformes; family Neomorphidae; genus Dromococcyx; species Dromococcyx pavoninus. The sequence goes on along the minus strand of JAUMJL010001247.1, from coordinate 43,280 downwards.
AAAGATCAGACGAAAGCTGAAGGAGTACAGAGATGTGGAAGTAAACAGCAGCACAGCTGTTATATCTGTTTCCAGTATTCAGATACACAATAAAATCTCTGATATATTCACATTGCAAAAATTGATCTCTAAACTCCACTCAGCAAAAGAGGCTCAGATTCAGCATTTTAACCCACTTGAGGCTACATGAGAGTGAGCTCAGGAAGTGGGAAAAGGCCCTCCTGCTGTTCAATTTGCACACAGATATTAATTTGAACTTCACTGGCACAGAAACATCTTAAGAGGTAAAATCCAAATTGTATAAACAACTATCAGAACAGCAGAAAACAGGCTGGCTCGGATCTGTCACTTCAGCTACTTGAACATATCCTGCTGCAGACAAATATCATTAACATAAAACTGGAAGTCCCATCTGTTTCCCGCATCTTTCAATGATAAGATACTGTACAACAGTTTCTGTGCAACTGTCACAGGTAAGCCCACAGCAAACAGGACCAATCTATGAGTGTTCGCCTATTTCAGATATACTGAAAGCTGTGAGACTCCAGTAGGATGCTGAACCTACTCATCAGCTGTGGCACAACATCTAAGAGATGACACCAAATACAGATTTGCTACATTTCCAGACTTAGTAAAATAGAAATCCCCAAATCCCCCTGAAAACCAAACAAAAAAAATCTTACCCAGCAAACACAGCTCCAACAGCTGAGATGAACCATTCTGGAGAATTAAATCCAAGGATTGCTACACTGTGGAATCTTTCAAGACCAAGCTTAAAAATAAGAAGCATAATGTTATATAATATAGGCACACTGGGCAGGAACAGCACAAAACATACATACAAATACAAACCATGGGAGGTTTTGATTTATATCTTATTCCCATAATGACAAGACATATCTGTGCTGATATCCACAGCAAAATCAGTATTTATTAGCAACTAAGATGATCTGTACTTCCCTCTGCTTTCTCCTGCCTGACCAGACAGGCCTGTAAAACAGAACTTGTCAATACAAACAGGAGCATAAAGAGCATTAATCTTATCCTGTATTTAGTGTTGTAAATTTTTACTTTATCTTGCCAGTTTCATGACAGTGCTGCTGTCTTTCACCTCTTTTTCCTGTTTTTAATGTTAAGGCCCTATGCTGAGTTTTGTACCCACGTGCAAGTGAGACAGTAACACAGCAGTTCTTCACCTGCCGTCAAGCTCCCTCAACAGTTATGTTACCCCTTTGACCAAAACCAATTTTCATCATTAGTATTTCAATCGACTATGACTGCTGATCTTCAGTTAGCAGGAAAAGTCTCTTATATTGCTGTTTGGGGTTAGTGTTGTTTTTTTTTAGAAGACAGAAAGGGAGGAAAAGGAATTGGTTTTGTGTCCTGTACCTACCTTCAAGAAGCTCTTGGCTGCTTTCCTGGAAAGGCAATAGTACTCTGAAAAAGTTATCTTCTCCCATTTTCCATTCTTTTTGCTGGCCAAGGCATTAAGGGATCCGTATTTTTCTAGGCTTTCCTTGAACATCTGATGAACTGTGATAGGAGTCTGCCGGCATGAGTTATCTATTCTCAGTCTGACTCTGCCATCAGCAAAGGACGTCCATAGAGACTCTGGAAAGTAAAATATTATCATCAAGATATTTTATCACTGAAAAATACCAAGTTACTCTGTACCAAAAGCCAAGACAATTGAATAAAGACTGCAGGAATAAGCACAACTGACCCTTCTCATCGTTTGAGAGGAGAGCTTTCCAATTTTATAGCTATCAAAAAAAACACATAGAAAGAGAAATCTTTATTTCTTACTCTTTGCACTGTCTTGAATAAAAGTGCTGCCCTACAGAATATGCTGATGTTCTGTTTGTTACAGGCACACCAACAATTCCAGAAGAATCTGTTTGCCCATGCTCAGACCAGCACTGTCCCTTGAACTAATGGAGGAGCTGGGGAATCAGAAGGCTACAGAGACTGAAAGATCTGAAATCTCTGTCCCTGTTCAGCATCCAAGCCCTTTTTGCTTGTCACAGCTCTTTCCTCCCTCCTTCCTCCCCATCTATTCTGATTCATCCTGCCCATTCTCCACTATTTCCCAGTTTTTTTCCCTGACCCTGTGTTTTAGCATGTATATTAACTCCACTCACTCGTCTCTTGTCCTATTTCCACATCATCTTTCACCTTCTTCTGCTCTTCCCTTCCTCACCCTGTCTTTCTACCATCCACTCTCTTTCCCCTGTATTTTTCCTGCCCTTCCTTAACAGGGCCCAGACAAAGAGCACAAAGTAATGTCACTTGGCTCTCACCCACGGGTGCCAAGGACTGGGGCAGTCCCTGGCATTCACAACAAATGAGTCTCAGAGATTCTACTTGGCTCTTCCAAACCTAGCAAGAGGCAGGTTGAGTATAAAAACACTCCTTAAAAGAATCTAAGGGTTAGTGAGTTGGCAAAATTTAGGTGAATTCTCACAAGGAAGATCACTCACAAGTGCCCTACTTGTTAGTTCCTATACTTCAGAACAAAATAGTAAAAAAGCATTTTAAGAACAATTTTTCTTTCCTTAGATTTGTTTTCATAAATAAATATTTTTAGCACAAACATAGCATAAAAAAAATATATTCTACAGAAAGTTTCAGACCAAAGAGCTTTGGTTTGTCAGAATTAAGAGTAACAGAAAATGTGACTTTTTGAAGTTTCTGATACAAGTTAACAAGCATGATTGTCTTTCACTACACTTAGGGAAAGTAAAAACAGTAAAGAATGCTCAGGTAGTATCTATACTGTTTCTTGGCACCTCAAGTTGCTGAAATAAGCAATTCTGGAGTGTTCGGAAGTACAACACACTTCACATCCCTCTCCAACGCTGTTCCTCTAGTTGCTTCACAGCAGACCTGGAAACTACCTCTCTGAGCACTTCTGGCAGTCTGTGAACACACCAATGCCAGCTGGATCCACACGAGCGCTTTAGAGCACACGTGCAGCCTCCCTCAAGCCAGGCTGGCAGTCTGCACAGACAGCCAGAGGCTCAGCAAGCTGTTATAAGCTCACAAACCTACATTAAAAAAAAAAAACCTAAACAAATGACTGTCTCTTCCAGCAAAAAGTATTATTACTTAGCTACGTAGAAAAGCTCATTTATAATCAGCTGATCAAGTACAACTACTAAACTGAAAAATACCAAAAGCAGTGTGGTTTCCAGCCAGCATCCTGTGAAACTCTGAAGATTTCTCTGCCCCAGGCAATATCCTAGCATATACAGAGCATTTTGTAAAAAACAAATTCACTTTTCTGTCCCTTCCCAGGTAAGAAGATAAAACCCTGGTGGCAGGAAGCAAACTGAGACATCAAAGTTGTGATATGTGTCAATCCAGGATTAACGTTCCTGACTCACATTATGTTCCATTCATATTCCTGACTCACAGTCTTGCATTTGTTCTCTTGACCATCCTGACAAACAGAAAGTATTAATGACAGTAATAAATACAAATAAAGCTACTTAATCTCTACATGCCATCATTTTCTCATGTGTAAATTGTGTATAATGATTTTCAAAACACAGGTGTGGAGCTTTGCTTAGGTCAGTGAAGGGAGGGCATCATAAATCCAGGCAGTTTAGAAAACAAGTTGCTATGAAGGATTCTCAGTAATAGACAGAAAGAGTTTATCAAAGTGTAAACAGTGGCACTGAAAAAATATCTTAAGAGTAGTGAAGACAAAGCAGGTGTTTCGACACTTAACCCCAATCCTGGTGTGAAAAGGATGAGGGATAATTCCTGTCAGAGACAGAAGCTCAAGTTAATCCAAATGCTTATTTTCCACAGTGACACACCAAAGCCCAGACAAACAACTCTATATGATGCTCTGGCTTCTAAACCAACAAAGACAGCAGGGACTGCAGGTGTGGTTGGGCACAGGTGAGTGACTGCTCTGATGAAAGCAAAATCATACCATACAGAGCTAAAATAAAACATTCTAGTCTGTTAGAAAAAAGGCTCTTGAACAAAAGCATAGCACTCTTCAAGGGAACTGAAAATATCAGCAGCATTCTACAACAACATTATGAAGATTGCACAAGTACTACCTGTTCACTGCAGACACAGAGTGCAATAGTTTCCAAAGAGAAGAGTGAAAATCAACCAAATCATTGCAATATCTGCATAAAAAACAAAAACACATTGGAAACTGGGTCTTTTTGCTTTCCTTTATGCCATTTTTTCTGGTGTCAAAAAGACACCACAAAAAAAATGGTGTCAAAAAGACACCATCTTTGATTAATAGCAAAGACTAAGAAAATAATCCATTTCAGAGAAACTCAGTGAATCACCTTAATAATGCACAACAGATATTGCCAAGAAATATAAACTTGAACATCCGTATATTTGCAGGTAGAACATAAATCTAAAAACCAGTTTTCACGTCTAGATAATAACAAAAAAAAAAGCCTAAAGATCTAACTAGTCTGTCCCACAGAATTTGTAAAAACAGCAGAATATGAACAATATAATCTGCCGTCACTGTACAGAGGGATTTCAAGCAGAGGGCTCATTCTTCTTAGTAAGAGCCTGGGAAGGAATGTCCAGCTGAACAATGAATGAACCAATTGTAAACTCTGGGGAAAGCAAATTAGATGCTCGGCCTCCCCAGCATCTGAAAGTTAAACTGTAATGTCCAGGCTGGAAAGGAATTCAGTATGACCTGAAACCAAAATGGAAATCAGAATAAAGAGCCTTTAAACATACTATGAGTGTTAGAACATTATACACCCATAGGTTTATAGAGAGCATAAGAAAACAAAGTCAAAATACTTGTACTTTGTACAAAGGACACAGCTCAAAGTACTTAATGCACACCCTACGCACGAAGTAGAATATTTGTTCCTTTCCTCTTTCTTCTAGTAACTCCTGCTACCTGCATTTCACTTTGTACCCAAAAGGCTTTTCCACTCACTAACACACAGCCTTGGCTCATGCCCTTCATATGAGTTCACTGAAGGTCAGAGATGCCAAAAATTGTTTGCTCCTAAAGGAAACTATTTTGTCAGATAAAACAAAAAAACGGACATTTTATTCAGCCAGTTAGTCTTGACTTCTGCTCTTTTAGTATCTTCAAGTGTTTCTTTCACCTATGTCATTCTCCTCCATGATTAGACAAAATTTTCCATGATTCACCATCTTTGCTGTTCAACAAATGCCCACAGCAGTCTCACACATACAGTGTGTAACAGGATGACTGTACTGCAGTTTGTCTTTGGAATTGCTCTAAGGACATCTGACCCAAATATTTTCAATTTTAGGTGTGCAATTTTTCCAGTAAAGTGTAAATTTTCAACAAGAAACTTGACAGAACAAAAAAAACCCAGTTCAAATCTCCGTTTAAAACTTAATTTACCCTTTAGAGTGACACTTTGAAAGTTTTCACCTTATCCTTTACAATACAACACTGCACATGTGAACCATTTACATGTGAATACGGGTTTATAAAGTACATTTGTTATTCTAATATTTCTACCAGATTTGAAATAATACACAACATAAACACAGTATAACTTCTGTATTTTTATCAGCCACTTGTTATTCCTCTCCACCATATAATACTGAATGGCTGTGACATGGTACAGACTGCCTCTCCCATCCTAGATACCAAAAATTATTTTAAACAGATGAACAAGTAGCAAGTTCCTGTATTTTTTCCCACATGCATAATCAGTCTGGCTGAAACTGCTGGGATGTAGGAAGGAGACTGAATAGTAGCAAGAAGAAAGAAATATATCAATCCTACAATTTAAAGCTAATATATGCATGAAACCTCTCTATTGAGTACCCGACCTGCAAGTATTCTGGTGATTGCCGGAATGGATTTGTGAATGTAAATGACTTCTTACGTTTGTGGAAGAACAATTCAGAGCCATATAAAACACAAAAGAACCAAGGTGACCTTTCTGACAGGTAAACAGACAGACAGGCTGATTGTATAATGGCCCTGCTGCATGACCTGAGTAACTCCAGGTGATTCTCCATAGATGTGTCCTGAGAAGCAGGAACTAAAACAATAATTTAACTTTGGCTTGAAATTGGTTCAGATTTAACTCACAAACCAGTATCTTGATTATACACCAGTTCCTGCAAAACATCACTCTGCTCTAATGATGAGAGAAGGTATTCAGCTCTCTGCTGGAGGCGTTTCTGACCAACAGCCATCATCCCAGATTCCATAGCTATGATGCCACCACATTCTGCTGACAACAGAAATACATCATTGCCTCCTGTCACCCATTATTTTTTCATTTTCCTTGGCCCTGAAAGCTTAACTTCTTTTTAGTAAAAGCTGGAGCTGAGTACACAAAAGCTGGAGTTTGAGAGCTTGGCATCTATGTCAAACTTCCCCTTGTGCCAATGAACAGATGAAACACAAGTACAGAACTTCTGAATTTCAAGTGAACCTGGATGTCTCAGCCAGAATACATACACAGCGATTCTTTTACAAAAATAAAGACACCAGCTTCTTGTTGCTTGCTTGCAGGGAGGAGGGGGGTTTCTGCTATATTATCCATTTTCCACAATAAACATAAAACTTTAAACTCTCAAACAGAAAAGACTGAATAAATAGCTGAAATATTTTTAAATTAGGCAAAACACACACAACTATTTCAGTTCATAGAAACTTGTACCTTTTTCATTGGAGGAAAAGGGAACATTTACAAATTGCAATAAAAAAACCACTGCTCCTCACATCAGTAAACAACTGTCAATGTGGATCACGGAAACAAGGTAACCTCCAAAGGATGCCTCTACAAACTGACGTGGAGGAAGTGGTGCATCAAGACGAGTACCAAATAAGCTTCAAAACTCATTATGAAGCACCAAAATGGAAGCGCGTGGAGGGCGTGATCAGAAAAAAAACATCACTACAGAAACATTGTCCAGGCATGCAGGAATGGAAAGTCAAAGCTCAGTTGAAATTGAAACTGATGAGTGATATGAAAACGAGAAGAAGAGCTTCCACAGGTACACCGGCAGCCAAAAGGAGAACTGGGGATATCATGGGCAACTTACTGACATAGGACATAAAAGGGGCTGATGTACTCTGTGCCTTCTTCACCTTGGTCTTTACTGGTGAGATGAGGCTACCTGGGTTTCTGCACCTAGGGACAGGTGAGAAATTTTCTCTACGATGGCAAAGGAAGATCCAACTAGGGATCACTTACACAAACTGGACACATACAAAAATGTTGATGGGTCCAGAAGGGATGCTTCGGAGCATACACTTGAGAGACCAGAGCAAAGTCATAGCAAGGCTGCTCTCCACCGTCTTTTAAAAAGCCTGGCAATCTGGTGAGGTCCTCAGTGACAGGGAGGAGGCAAATGTCACACCTGCCTTCAAAAAGGGGAAGAAAGATTTAGAGAACTGAAGGCCAATGAGACTCCTCGGCCCATGGGAAGTCTATAGAACAAACTCTCCTGGAAATCATTTTGAGCTACAAAATGGTGACTGAGATCAACCAGAATGGACAGACTTGTTTTGTCCTTAGTAAAACCAACCCAGCTGCCTTTCATGATGAGATGACTGGTTCTGAGATAGGGAGAGCAGAGGCATGTTGTTTACTTTACCTTTAACAAAGTCTCCCCCAGCATCCTTGGAACATTTGCATCAGATAGAGTTGAAGTAACAGGCAGACAAAAAAAAAAAGGGCAGAAAAATTAGTCTTTGAGAACAGTGGTCAACATTCCTAAGTCTAGCTAGTAGTCAATTACAAGTGACATTCTTCAGGTGTTAGTCCTGAGAACGATACTGTTTAATAACTGCATTGTTATCATGGACACCCTCACCAACTGCAAAGATGACACCAAACTTGGGGAATCGGGCAACATGCCAAAAGGGAGGGCTGCCCTTCAGAGGGACCTCAGCAAAGCGGAGGAACGAGCTGACATAAACCTCAAAGCTGGACAAGGGTGAGTGCCAAGACTTGCTCCTGGTGTGGGCCAACCCCGTACAGCAGCACATGGTGGATGCTGGCTGGCTCAGCAGAAAAACCCCTCTGGTTCCCAGTGCACAAGTTGGATGTGAGTCAGTAGTAGGTCCTGGTGGAGATAAACACTAACTACTCCCAGGTTGATTAGCAAGATTATAGCCAGCAGAACAACGAAAGTGACTACTTCCCCCTCCTCGGTACTCCCGAGTGTACACTTCATGCAGTGTACAGCTTCGGAAGCCCCAGTGCAAGGCAAGAGATGCTGACAAATTGAAGCAAGCCCAAAAAAGGGACTCCCAGATAGGCAGGGGCATGGAGCACAGGATGTATGAGAAGCCCTTGAAGCAACTGGGGCTTCAAGCTGGAGAAGAGAAGGCAACAAATGAACTTAACTGCAGTCTGTCACAGTCTGAAGGGGCGATGCTATAAAGAAGACAAATGCTTCTCAGAGGCAGGAGAAGAAGAGGCACTGGACGTGAGCTGCAGCAAGGAAAATTCTTGCTAGATAAAGAACAATAATTTCATAGTGCCTAAGAAGAGGGACTGAGAGGCTGTGGAATCTCCATCCTTGGAAGTTTTCAGAACTCAGCTGAACAAAGCCAGGAGCCCTCCCGTGAGCAGAAGGACGGACTAGTTGTCCTCCAGTGATCTTTTCCAACAAAAATTTGCAAGTCCATCAGTAGAAAACCAGCACGAATGAGTTCCCTTAACTTTACACTGGTTTTGAGCCAATATAACACTTGCTGCCAACAGTAAGGTTACTCCGGATTTACACATGCATTAGAAAAACCCAAAACTGGCTTGATTCCAGAACAACCCAGGGTCCTCATTAGGGAAATTTACTCCTGAGGTTGCACAACATATTGATTATAAAATGAGAAGGACAGCTCTGCACAACTAGAAAACATCAGAATCTCCTTCTTTTCTCTTGATATACAAAAGAGAGCCACCACAACTAAACACTGAGCTTCCTTCTCCCAAAAGATTTTTGGAAGAAGTTTCTGACAGTCACCTCACCACTCAGCATCTGCATAGCTGTGTGATGTTTCCAAGTCAAACGCTGCTTCTCATTTAAATGGATAACGAGTAGTGTCACAGATTCCCAAAGTCAAGTAGAAGACAAAGACTAACTTAAATTGCAAGCTTCTGATTCATCAACTTAGAAACCTAAACTCAAATAAAGGAACTGGTTAATTAAAATGGATAGGGTGTGACTTATGTTCGCAGGAAAATTATAATGAAACAGCTGGAATAGCTTACACTCTCAGTTGTCCACCTCACCTTTCTTCCAGAGGCTGCGGCCACCTCTGCAGGAGTGGCTGAATGGCACGCGCATTCCTTCCTGAGCACTGTGCTTTACCACCCAGCATATTACTATAAACTGCAGCAAGTGGCAACCTCTGGGAGAAAAGCAGGGTAGATAGCTGACAGCAGCAACCAGTGCTGCAGATAAAGTCTTAGAAAAATAGGTCAGAGCCTTCACAAGCACACAGGGATGTATTCTGCAGAATCACAGCCTCGGTAATAATCTACACATAAAACGTGTCTCTAACAGTTCAATGAAACACCCTGAAAATTCAAAACCAGAAGTTCATTACCACCTTTATTAAACCAAATTTATTTCCTGCTTACTGAAAAACAATGCTTACTGAAATACACATGCAGGTACATATGTATATATTTATACACATGTATGAAGTCTGTATGTGAGATTCCCACATAGATCTGTTATTTCTTCAAAATCCACTTGTAGTCATTGCTTCAATTGTCTCACAGAACAAATATTCCCTGTTTTAATGAGCAAATTTAGATACCAGTAGCAGCCTCACCAAGGCAACAGGGAGCTTCCTCAGAGCTGCAAACCTCCCCAAGAATCTTGGAAAGTTCTGCTAGTAAACCTCCTTTAAGCCACACGGTAGGACATGTTAATTTACCACTGCAGCTGGTTTAAATTACAGTATGCAGATACTACAATGCAACACAGAAAGGACCAAAGTAGAGATATTCCCTCAGCCACCTCCAGTTACTCCACAGTGTGTCAAATCCTCACCAGCTGACAGCTGGTAACCAGGCTACGATGCCAAAGGTAACACAACAACTCATATGATTTTGCATGGGATTAGGCTATTTTCCACTTTTATCCAGTAATCATCTCAAACACAGGCAAAAACTGGTAGAAACTACAGAACCCATGCAAGTTTATAGCAAGGTCCTGAAAATTTTTCAGTTGCCCAAATTCCCTTCAGTTTAATTTTATTTTTGGCTGCCTCTCCTTATCCCAGCCCTGAAAAACTGTCAGTTATAACTTGCTAGAATAAATGCAATAATTACTTTAAAAAACTCCTAAAAAGAGCTCAGATATCCAAGCATCATTTTTTATGTGCTCACCTGTTGTGTCTATGCCTTCAGCCTGGGTCTCCTCCAAACAAGGCAGAAAGTCTCTGCAGACAGTCTGTGCATCTGTAAAGGTTCTGAAAGAAAATGTACCTAATTAAAAAGTTACCCAGGAGTGCTAGTAGGATCCACTACAACCAACATGATATATCCAAGGGAAAACAAAAACACAGCTTGCAAGCACTTAGAAACACAAAGAAGAAAAAATGCAAAGCTCAGAGGAACAAAGAATATTTTGTGTCTTTATTGCAAACTCCATCACAATCAGGTTGAAGAGGGAAATGCTTTTCCTCTAGGGATGCTCTTTCATACAGGGAACTTGTGGTTTCAACGTCATGGAATATACCAGATAGAGACACTAATATTGAATCTCAGCAGAGAGGCCATGAACTGTGCAAGTATAAGGAATGAATTAACACTCTTAAACTTGATCATGTGGCCACTGCACTAATATCACAATACCTTGTCACTGTTGATATTAGTTGAAGCTCTGAGGTTAGGAGGGTTTTTTTGGTGTTGTTTGTTTGGTTACTTTTTAAAGCTAAGAAAAGAAGGAGATCTAGTTCCTAATAATAAAGTTTCTCAAGAACTTCACAAAAGCACCAAATCATCATTATCACATGAATGAAATAAACCTTTCTGACAGCAAAGGATTATGCGAGCAAAAAATCTGCACAATAACTAAGCATTTAGAAATGCCTGACTGCATAAAGCAATGCACCGCAGGTTATTCGTGAATAGGAGCATGCGGATTTTTTAGTTTAGATGACTTAATTTAATAGAACAAGGGGTGGGAATCACCAGCCTTCAGAGGACAAGAACAAGTATGGATTCCTTCATTCCCTTCCAACACGTACAACAGAAGAGTCCTGAGTGAAGCTAAGGAAGTCCTTTCCCTTCACAGTGTAATATGCAGAAAAATAAAGTCCAAACAGCTTTCAAATAAATAATAAACAACTATCAAAGCAGGGTTTTTAAGCAGCAGAGTCAGTAGGACAGAACATTACATCAGGCTTTATTTCCCTTCTCATACTAACAAGAACATTTGGTAGAATACCAATATGTGGGACACTCCTAGAATTTCACGGAATCAGAGAATCATAGAATGGTTTGGGTTGGAAGGGACTTTAAAGATCATCCAGTTCCATTCCCCTGCCATAGGCAGGGACACCTCCCACTGGATCAGCGTGCTCAAAGCCCCATCCAGCCTGGCCTTGAACACCTCCAGGGATGGGGTAGCCACCACTTCCCTGGGCAACCTGTGCAGGGCCTCCCCAACCTCATCGTGAAGAATTTCTTCCTAATGTCTAAGCTAAATCTTCACTCCTTTCAGTTTAAAGTCGTTTCCTCTCATCCTATCAGTCCATGTCCTTGTAAAAAGCCCCTCCCCAGCTTTCTTGTAGCCCCCTTCAGGTACTGGAAGCTGCTCTAATGCTTCCCCAGGGCCGTCTCTTCTCCAGCCTGAACAACCCCAACTCTCTCAGCTTGAGAGAGTTATATATTATTGTTAATCGCAAAGGAATCATACTTTAAGATTAAAGCCTTAACAAAGCTGGATCCCTTTTACAAGAATTCAACAGATTTTGTAACTCTTCACCCCTCAGAAATGACCAGCGCAGTTCATTCCCTCCCCTGCTGCTACCACGCTGCAGGTGCGGGACTCAGAGCAGAGGTACAGGTACCAAAAGCAGCTGAAGGAAATGAAAAGACATCACAAATATTTTCTGCAAAGATATTTTCTCTCCTGTTAACAGCACAATGTGACAAAACATGAAGAGGCCTGCCTGATAAGCACAGAGTTCGGCTCTGAAAATAGTCACTGGCTTGGTGAAGGCGGATGTTGATGAGAAACAGAGCAAGGAGTGGGATTATATTGCATTTGGAAAGGTAAATCTGTGTGATACATGGGAAAACAGTGAGCTAATGGAGCAGGAATGCAAGTACAGAATGATGGACTGGGAAGACTTAATTGAGAATAAAACCAAAGCAAAACATCTGAAATAATTTAAAATGTGTTTGTCTGTCATCTCAAAACACTTAGTAGTTCTTGGAATTTTTCCTATTTTAAAGAAAAACTACATTAGGTGCTTAGAATCTTGTACAATCTTTTTCTTTAAACATCTTTTGACTACTAAAGGTTTTGAAATTGTTATTATTTTACAAAATAAACAAAACAATGTCTTAGCCAAAAGAAAGATAACTGAACGTTATTGGTGCTGAAAATGAAAGGCAGAAAAGCCTTCAGAAGGAAGCAGATCTGATTAGTAACATACCAGCAGAGCCACCTGTGAAGGTACTCAAAACTTTTAGTAATAATCATTAATGAGTTTTCCCAGATTAAAATCTCTTCAGTTGGCTTTTTTTCTCATCCAGCTGTTATAGGATATTGGTTCATTTTATATTACGTTCCCATAACAGAAAAATAATCAACCAACAAATCTGAACTCCTGGACTTGCTCTATTAATGCTTCAACACGCAAATGTTGTATGAGAAGCCCTTCAGGAGTGTTAAAGTCAGTTAACACTGCATGCAAAGCAGTTGTTAACTACTTCTACAGACTAAGCGATCAGTTTGAGAGTTGGGGCTTTTTGCCCTAAAAGTACAATTAAGACATTTTCTCTTCCATCTACAATTTATGTGTCTATTCAGAAACATCCCTTCCAAGTGGAAGAATACATTTTTAACGTTGTTGCTTCTAGCTTTTGTTAGGAGTTAGTACTTTAAAAATTAAGTAAAGATTGAAGAATAATTATGTTATCTGGAATAGTTCAAGTAAGACTGAATTGAGCAGAAGCTGGAGGGCCTACTTGACCAAGAGCTTACTGAACATATTGCAGCAAGGAGAAGACTTGCTGCAGAAACACAGTTTGGTGGCAAAATGCCCCAGCAAACCCAAAATGCTTTGGAAACCTGGACTTCAGCTGCTAAATTTGTTCTTATGCCTGAGGTTCTGCATAAATTATTTATGTTATTCCTGTAGGGACAGCATGTTCCAAAATCCAACTCCCAGTTTTAAAGGGGATTTTCTACATCCAATTTTTGCATTTAAAAAAGTGTATGATTCCAAAGGTAGGAAGCAAAAACATCTGCAAAGCATACACAGAGGATCTAACAGTAGAGGTCACTTTAGCAAGCCAATTAGAACAAACTGAGTTCATGTTACACAATGTTGGCCAGCTAGAAGCAAATCACGCTTCTGTATAACTCCATTAGCAGGAGTGGGTTTTGAATGACGGTATTTCCTGATGTAATTTGGGATTTAATTTCAAGGTAGCATTCTATCAAACATGACCTCATCTGCAGCCACCACCTTTTTGTGCCAGTTAAATGTTACCATACTGAAGTTGCTCCCACACATTCCTGCCAAAAAGTAAGAATTTAAATGTTCCCTATACTGGATTAACAAAGGGAAAGTTTCCTTTCCTTCTCTGTTCCCAAGACTGTAACAGCTTTAAGTGAGATTTATCATGGCAAACCAGTGGAAGTAATGGGTGTGCAGCTGATACTGTAATGGCCAAATACAGACTGTTGTGCCTGACACTCCTTATCGAGCTGGTGATGATTCACCAGAAGCAAAACATCCAACCTGAGTTTGCTGGCACAGCATCTGCCTTTTTAAACTACGTATATTTGATGGAAACCAATGAAGGCAGCACCATTTCTCACCGTAACTACAGAAACTGTCACAGCTACATCTCTCCACTTTTATCATTAAGAAATGGCAGTGCTCTTTTGCTGAAGTTACACACTAGAAACCCTGTTTTTTTCTGTTACCATAATGATACTTAGTGTCCAATCAACAGCACTAATCACTGTGATACTAATTTCCATATTTTTTTTTAGTTTCAAGGGACTTCAGAATTGGCCTTTTCCTTCCACAAGCTCTATGTTTCCATTTCTGGTTACTGGAATTTCTGCTTACGCCACATATTCAAGTTAAATACAGCCACATATTTGCTGTCCTTTAAATTATCTCCTTTTAGTAAAATCTTGTGAAAATACTAAACCCAAAACTGATAACGATCCAATAATTTCTATGGAGAAAATGTTTTAGAAATTTTGACTTTAATAAGCCTTGCTGAAAACACTGATTGCCCTGTATAATTAAAATAGAATATTTTATCTCAAATTTAAAAACTATGAACTTTATGTTGTAGGCTTCAATATATTTCGGCCTTAGTTCTTCAGAGTGATTTCTGAGATGAACATGAGCACTGCTAGACAGTAGTCATATTATCATTAGATATAAGGGGAAGCTATTTGTTAAGCAGCTTACGTATAGTCACAAATAAAAAGACACCTCATTCTTTTGTATTCCTATTCCTTACCACTATAGTTCAACTCCTGTACCTTTGACAACATTAAATTTTTACCAGTTGGTTCTCTACAGGGGTTATCAGAATTTTTAAAAATAAAACAGCTTACTACAAACTTAGCAGTTTATCAAATAGCTATATATGTATATTGCTAAGACATTATTCAGTGCAAAGCATTCCTTTAGACCTCAGGATATTACTCATAACCCTTTATACAGGTACAGCAAGTCAAAGTACTTAAAGTCTGGAAATCCCATTCACAACCGCTCACAAGAAAAAACTTAACCCCCCATTTTTTTGCAATTAAAACAGTTAGTAGTTCAGACTATGCTTTCATCCAGAGTCCCTTATCTTAGCTTTCAGACCTACACAGCCTGGATTCAAGATGAAGCCTCCAACCCTCCCTCCCTTTCCTCGTATTTCTAATGCAGGCAGAGATTCCTCCCATCACTCTCACCTTGTTCCTGGATAGCACAGTACCACACATATGGGCTCACCACAGTGAAAACATTTTTCTTAATTAATTTTATTCTGATTTAATGTATTGAAAATGGTCGCTGTTAAAGATATCTGTCAACATACGAATGCAATGTGATGCCTAATTTTGGAAGCAGCTCTCTCTGCTTAACCTCCAAAGCTTTATTATAAACTACTGCATGATTTTTGTTCTTCTGTTACCTCAAAATAAATTACCATGCAGTTTGTCTACAACAAAGAACAAAGCCAATAATGAGGGAATGCTCAATTACAGTGTCTGCTGAGTGCATACAATTTCTCTGTCCCTTACATGCTTTTTCCAAAAAGCAATCTGTTTGGCTTCTCCTGGGAATGTTCTCACAGCACTGCTTTGACTCAGTGACTCTCAGGAAGGCTCACTTGTGCTTTGCCCACACTGTGATGATCCAGAACAGTGCAGCTCCTTCAACTGCTACGCTGTTCCTCTGAGCAGATCATTTACAAGCTCACCCACCAGGCTACTTCCAAGTGGCAGTAAGCATGTTACTACATATTTCTTACATCACAGTCTCCACCTTATAATTAAATTCCTTTCTCTCCTTGCCTTGCCCAAAGAAATACTTTGTGTTTATCTTGGGGAGCAAGGTGTGCAAATCCCCATTTGTACAGGTACTTTTTTCTCAAACACTTTGGCTGAATTGGTTTTTTTAACTATGAAATATTAATCTTATTTAGCACACAAAAAATAGGCTGAACTGGCAAATATGAATTTTTTCCAAGGCAGAACTCATTCATAAATTTTGTTTTAATCTTTTCCTGCTTGCTTCTCCTGAGGATGACTTGGTGAATTTTATCTCTGCACTCCTACAGCTCAGTTGTTTGATTATTTAAGTAGCTGAAAAAAACTCTTCTTCCAAGCGGTGTGCATCTTTCACTGCTTCATTCTTTGGGACAAGTATCCTAAATATTTATCTCTGTTCTAACAACAGGAAATTTTTTTTCCTAAGCTTTTGTTACACATTCTCAAGGACAACTCAGTTATATAAACTCCACCATCCTTAATCTATGTTAGAGCTGCTTTTGGTAATATGTTTTGGGTCTACATCTGCACATTCCAAAGTGCTTTTCATTGAGTGCTAGGCATTCTCAAGAGCTCACTGGGGCTTGTGAATTCAAGATGTAATCATCAGACAATTCTTCTCGCAGTAAAAAGCGATGGCTTAAATTTCCTATGGGTGCCTCTGAAAACTTTAATGATTCTGGCACTTTGCCTAGAAACTTCAGAAACTAAATATCTTCACCTGGATCCCATTCATGAGTAATCCTTTCCTGATTTCCCATGCATCCTGCAAGTGTCGAATCCAGTATTTTAAACCAGAGCTCTGGGGAGAGATTGTAGGAGGGACAATAAATTCAGAAGAGTCCTAGAGTTCCAGACAAAGACAATAAAGTCACTCTGACTTAACACAAGACAGCAGCATCGTACCAAAGATCCGACAGCTCAGCAGCTAAACAGAAATCTGTGACCAGCACATAAATAGCCAAGCAGCAAACACTACATCTCCAGAGCCAGGGGAGCTGTGAACTCTCATATTCTACAGCATAAGGAAAAAAAATGCCAGTAATGACACACAACATTAGTTTTTTAACCTTAGTTTTGTATAAGTAAAATTCTTCCTATATTAAGAAGCAAAGTGAAGAGGTCCTCACTGTTCTTTACAGTGACACTGCTGTTTATCCTGGCTGGT
Source organism: Dromococcyx pavoninus (assembly GCA_033558185.1). Classification (NCBI taxonomy): domain Eukaryota; kingdom Metazoa; phylum Chordata; class Aves; order Cuculiformes; family Neomorphidae; genus Dromococcyx; species Dromococcyx pavoninus. The sequence goes on along the minus strand of JAUMJL010001247.1, from coordinate 26,401 downwards.
CGTCTTATTTACTAATTAGTCCTCTATTCAAATTAGGGCAATATTATAATACCTTCCTTGTTCATTCTATTTAAAATTTCCCTTTGTCCTCGAAGAACAGGTTAGATTTAGGTTTTAATTGGTTTTCGTGCCCTCGTGAGACTTTAAAAGGGGGCCACAAATCAGCCCAGATATTTTCCTACTCTTGCCAAGACAGTCAGCTGATTCAACAATCAGTTTGCTTTTCACAGTGCACAAGAAACCTGCCTTTCTCAAATTTCTCCTGTAATTTCCTCCCACACAGAGGTATATTTAAAAGCAAAAGAAATGCTTAATAAAGAACAAAGTACTAAAGATAACAGCTGAGACCTGTTTTGCCATATAACACGTTTCGTGCACACCTTCTAGTAAAACCTGTCTCTTTCCTTGCAACAAACAGAACTGTTTTTTTCTTCTGTTAGGACTAAACACCCTCAAAATCAGGCCATTTATTTCAGTAAGCAGACCAGTTTTACAGACAACTGAGCACTATGTGGGCGAATGGGAAGGAATGAACAAAGTATCCAGCCTTTTTTTATCCCGCCCTCCCAAAAATGGCTCTATTCAGCAGCTGGGAGTGTACTACAACCCTTCACTGACCTTGGTACAGCTTTTCTGGCTCTGTTCTTCCCTGCACAGCAAAACTCCAGATCTGCAGCTGAAATCTTCCAGTAGTTGCCTCTGCCTGACTATTTGCAGAGTGCAGCAAAGTCTGGTCACACAGAATTCATTATTTCATCTCTTCCTCTTTTATTTTTTAGGACATGCTGATTCAATTTCAGCCTTATAAAAGGTCTTTTTTTTTCTTCTTTCCATTTTGCTAGAATTTTATTTTCTTTGTCTAGTCCTTTCTACCTGCAATCCTGCTGCCAGCATACAGAAAGAATATATGAAGTTCACTACCTAACTCCAAACCACTCCAGGTAAATAAGACTATTTTCAAAGGACTACATGTACTGACTTCTTCAAAAACACTAACAAAATAGCATTTATTCCAAGGACTTTGAATGCATCAACAGTATTTGAAGCTCTATTCTCCATGATACTCTTCAACAGAAATTCAGAAACAAACCAAAGGCTAAAAATCTAATTCAGGAAGCTTAAATTTCCTGTTTGTAGTGTGTGCAAACCACTATGTATTTTTAAATTCTCTTTTACCTTTTTTAATAAAGAAAACATGGAAACTTCTTTTTTTGCTTAAGCATATATTCACAAATAGAAGCACACATGGACTAAAATAGAGGCATTATTAATTTAGCAAAATTCCAACTTTCTTGAGTTATCATGTACATATACCAATAGTGATCACATATCAAACACTGTTCTCTGATCTTTGGGCAGATTAAACAAAAATTGACAATTCTAGTATCAACTGCATTAGGACAGCAGAAGCAACAAATTCAAAAGCTTTCAAAGAGTTCTTAAACGTTTTTAGTTTCCAAAAATGTTAAGTCTAGAGCTTGCTCCTAATGATGCTTATCCAGGATTACAAAGCTCAAAACAGAAGAAACGATTATGATAAAAATTATCCAAACCAACCGTTTACCTGAAGGAGTCAAGCAAATCTTTCAAGTGACACAACACACAAGTTGTTACCTAAAAAAGTGTGATGTTGGATTTAACTTAACAGAAAAGTAAGTATCTACCTGATACAAGAGTTCAGTCTCTGGGAATGGATAATTAGTACTCAGCAAACCTGACAAACTTATAATAATCAGAAGTTGAAGTATTTCCTGTGAGATGTGTTGTTCTAATCTTAAAATCAGTATTTTCAAACACCGTAGAGACAGGGAGCTCTCTTTAACAGAAGATACCTTTCTAGTGACGGACTAATAGGAAACTGGAAGTATTTTTCCCCTGTTGTGCCACCTAGGACAGAAAGAAGAGGGCAGCCAGTAGGGTTATCTTACATGTAAAAAGGTAATACGAACCCTAAACCAAACTCTTCTAAAATTAAGTTCCCTACTCCCATCTCTAAGATATGGGCCTGCCTGGTTAAGTTCTGCTGCCTTTGATGGGAATAAGTTGCTCGATCACAAAGCCCAATTATCATTTAAGGATTATTCCTCCCAATTCCGAAGGGGAGGGAGCCCCACTTCCACAGCTGCAGATGGGGTACTTTTGAAAGTCCATTCAAAGCAGATTATATACATTGTAACACAGGCAGAGTAACCCGTATTGAACTTCTGGAAGCCCTCAGTGCTACTTTTCCCATCAGAGACACACAAAGAGATGGCACAGGAGCATCAACTGTTTTTTTTTTTCTTGACTATCTGAATTTTTCTGTTTTCTGGTATTTGAGAACACCTGTAATCTCACCACCTGGTTGAAAAGCCATTAGTCATTTAATATACTGAAGCATAAGAGTCTAATAGCTTACAAATATTTCCAGCTAGCCTTCCACATTCTTCCTAAGCTGTGAGTGGTTGAGCCATAGGAGTTGAACACACTTCTTGCTGGAACAGCTATACACAAACTTCTGCTGAGCCACTTCTGGGGCAAAGAGCCCCTCTGCAACACAACAAACACTAGATACATACAATTAGGATGCAAGCAACATAGTCCATACTGAAAAATGCCTTTAACACCAAACTGGAAGTTAGCATAGGAGGATAAAGCCATTTAGAATCTTCATTACAACTGTCTCTCATTCTCCCCACAAAAGATAGACCTTATTCTGCATTAGATAGCAGATACACTGCTAGGCAGACAAGGTTCTTATGGATCTACATGGCAGCAGACGACAAATCTAAGTTGTGAAAAATTGATAAATCAGTTTGTTAAAATAAATACTCAAGCTACTTTACCCATTTTCACAGTTTTCTGAAATATTCATTGCATTTTCATCTTGTGATTTTTTCTTAAGAGTCTCTCCACTGTTAGGCATGCTGACAAACCCTCTAAAGCTGGTCACAAATACGCTAAAGAACTGTGCGGGTCAGGCATAAATAAGCCACTTGGACAACTGAAGAAACCAACAGTTACTGGTTATTTGTTAAAAAAACCCAACACGTAATACAAGGGGAGGAGACCACAGCTACAAAAGCTATTTCTTTCTGATTTTAACATGCTTGAAATGTCGCAGTGCCTGTGAGCTGCTTACTGTTAAACTTTCCTTTTAATTCAGTTTTCTTTTAATTCAATTATCCATGAGAAGAATTTTAATGAGTCTACAATGCTTTAAGATGCAAATCTTTTCTTCTGCCAAGATTTCCAACTAATTTGTTCACAGAAGTTGAAGTAATTCTAATTTTATTAACTATAGTTTCCAAAAAGAACATTCAGTGAAGTTACCTTCTTAAAGAAAAAGCAGATTAATTACATTAGGAAAAGCCTTCAAGTCAATTATATCTATGAAACCCATAGCTGCAACAGCAAAGCACCTCCTCCAGTATCACAACTACACCAGCCCCTCATTGACTTCAACTAAGCAGGCTGATCACATACCACAGAAGTTTCCACACATGACTAAACCAGTTACTACCCAGGATGTAATAAGGTCTACTTAGGCTTTATATCCTGGGTATCTTGCACCATATCCAAACACCTAATTGTAGGTGATGCTATTTGAAATGAAAGGAAAAGAAAAAACCGCAATGTGGGACTCTAACCACCAGCAACTTGCTTTGAAAAATATCTGAATACAGAATATTTCAATGCTAAAAATGTGTCATTTTACTCAGCTAAACTTCATTTCTGCCAGGACTGATTGAGTTCCTTCATTTTGGGATAAACCTCCAAATTCTCACTTGATTCTGACAATTCTTTTCAGAAACCCACTAGGTATTTTTCATGGGCTTGCAACTAGCTTTCCAGAATTATCATAAAGGAAAAACAAGATTAAGGCCTGTTGCAAGAAACCTCATTGTTTATTTATTCTCCTGGTCATCTAAAATATTTTACATGCTATGTTATATGAAGGAATCCAATTACACAACCACTAATTACCTCGTTTGTGTTGTCCCTTGAGTGCTGAGTGCCTAGGAAACAGGCTGGTCTCCTGGAAGGAAAATGGCTCTTAATTCTCAAAAACCTGTACCTTCAGTGAACAAACAAAAAACCACAAATATACATCTCTTCTATATGTACTGTGCTTAGAAATGTTTTTGTTTGTTTGTTTTTCATATAGTTTTCCTTAAACTACCTGACAGTTAGAAAATTACTTTGACATAATCAAGGATTCTCTGATGCTGAATCTTTCCCCCAGTAACAAGTGGCTGCAGGGCAGACAGGTACTCTTCAAGTTTCAAGTAATAAATCCTAACAATGAGGCTAGTAACTTATGTAGAGTTTAGGAAGGAATGATCTTCACCTTCCTATGATTTTTACATGCTGCAGCATACATGATCATAGAATCACAGAATGACCTGAGTTGGAAGGGACCCACAAGGATTGAGTCCAACTCCTGCCCCTGCATAGGACAACCCCAACACTCACACCGTGTGTCTGAGGGCATTATCCAAATGCTTCTGGAATATTGTTAGGCTTGGCACTGTGACTGCTTCCCCAGGGAGTTGTTCCAGTGCTCCACCACCCTCTGGGGGAAGAACCTTTTCCTAATGTCTAACCAAAACCTCCTCTGACAGAGTTTCCTGCCATTGCTTTGAGTCCCATCACTGGTGACCAGAAAGAAGAGATCAGTGTCTCCTCTTCTTCCTGATACTACAGTCCTTTTCTTTTATGCCTATATCTACCTACATGCAATTTGCATCAGACTGTGCTAGACTCCGGCTGAAGTTTTCTAAAGGGATGGGCTGCTTTTTCCAGGTTAAGACTCCTGGGCGTTGACAGGCTTACAAATCTATGAAGGAAACTAAGAGGCAAAGAAGGCTCACGTACTGTTCACGTCCTTTGCTCTACAATTATGATCGGTATCTTTTAGGAACTAGTGACTGGTACTTCAAGCTGAAGGCACTGTCACTGCAAACTTGCACTGTCACAAGATCCCAAACAGCAGTACTACAGAGGCCAAAACAAAGCCATGTTGTTATAAGGTCAGTGACCCACAGAACCACAATGCGCAGATCAGCCTCAGCGTGGGTGGAGGGCAAGGCACTGCTTCATGTTTGCGACAGCATGTTTCAGGTTTAATTCACAATGCCACTATGGCAACGTGAACCTGCCCAGAGCTGGCTACTCCCTCATTTCTTTACCTGTAAGGCAAAAGAGTTTGTTTTGCCATAAACCTTGTATTTCTTTTAAATGAACGGATGAGTATACTAATTCTAGATGCTGCCTGCTGTTCATCCCAGTTAGTTTAAGCAGGTTGCTGCTGCATGTAACAAAACAACTCTGTGTGGCTGGCTGGTAACACACCTTAGTGCAAACAATGCTTGGTACAAGCATGACGTTAAACTAATACTCCTGTTATTCTGAACTTCTAGCACTGAGTCTAAAACCAATAAAAATCCAGCCCACAACAACCTCTAATACCTTTACAGTTTCTATTTCAAAGGTTTTATTTACAAAAATGGCACTACTTTTACTCTTTATTCATTATTTCAACTCAGTCCTCTTAAAGCCCGGTAGTTTTTCACCTTGCTACTACCTGCAGCCCTCTGTCTGCATAACTTAACAATCAACAAATTTACACTGGCTCAGGCCAAGGAGATGTTGAGGGCAGATTCCCTAATGAAAAGCCCCAGGCAAGCAAGACCTTTTTAAACTATTACATACATTTTTTTATACTAATTAATTTGTAATGAAAGAGTTCAGACTAGGAAAAGGCCAGGTTTTACCCCCAGCTGTGTCTCCCCGTCCTCACAGAACTGAAGAGAATGTATCCATGCTCAGATCTCTAGGGAAAACCAACAAGAGTACATCATGCACATTTGTCAGGTGAAGCATAGGTTATCCCGCAAAACACTTGGCTATCCACAAGCATAACCAACTCCATTGACCAGTACCTCAAGAAATTTCCAGCAGCAATCTGTCCATAGAAGTGCTTTCTCTCACTGACCATGTCCCAGCAACAGGAATTTCATTTTGCTTTTCTGAACAATGCATTCTGCTTTCTAGGGTATTGTTCTACAACAACAGAGAGAAAAACAGGTATGAGTTTATGCAAAGCTTCAGGAGTTTTGAGTGCTAGCAACAAAAGCATCTCATATTTGCCTATTACTACCAGTTTGTACTAATTAAGGGAAAGAATTGTAACGGAACTGCACATCTGGAGAAAGAGGTGGCTTTTTCTGAGCAACCAGAGAGCAGAACATCCTGTCAGGTCAAAACAGGGGCTGGCCTGAAGACAGGAACATATAGAAATAATTTTGCTGGTTCTTTCTGAGGAAAATGTTGGTTTAGACTTGAAGTTAGTAGCTTGCATTTTCACATTTATGCTGTCATACTTACAGGCAAATTTTTCAGAGGCCAAAACCTCTTAGAGACACCCAATCTTTAACCAAACTGCTATGAAAACAGGTTTTTCTTACTCTTTCTGCATTACTCAAACTTAAAATTAATTACAACAGATTGTTGCATATTTTGATTAAAACTTCCCTCAGAAAAATCCTCTGCCAATCACTCTATGCTATACTAAACCAGCTCAAAATAAATGCCATCATTTGAATTTTCTTGCAGAAACAGATCTTTTACTTTCCAATGTAGGCAAAATGATTTTCCTAAGAGTTTGGTTTTGTACAAAACATCCTTTTTTCAATATTAATTATGAGGGGGAAGTTCCTGTACCACTGAATGTCCATTATACAAAACTGTTATAAACTTTTAAAGGCTATTTAAATTTTTTTAAATATGACTGAAAATCATAGGTTAAATATATGATTTAAAGAGTGTTTTCCTAACAGCTTTGCAGAAATCGTGATATCTGTTCAGGTTTAGACGCTGAAAGAATCCAGGTCAATACTAAGGAAAGTCTGTTGCGATCCTAGTTTCGCCTTTCAGAGGGACTACTGAAGCTTTTCATGCAAATTTATCATGGCTGAAAACAGACATAAGTTTCGAGCCCTCAGATTCTTGATTTCTTTTTTTAAGGTGCTTGTAATGAAAGTTATTGTTGGAACCTCTTTAAAAAAATCAAGAGCGCTGCAAGAAACTGCAGCTGCAGTTCAGGAGGTTGTACTCTTACCTGTTGTCTCCAGGATGCTGCTTCCAACAGCAGCTTCAGTTTGGAAGGCAGGATTAATGAGAGATGATAAAAGGTAAAAGAAGGGAAGGCAAAAAGGGAGATTTTATGAGTATTTGATATACGAAAGATTAGAAGATAAACGCACACTATTTGTAGCATATGAAGCTGCTGTCTGCTCCCAAGGCTGGGTGGGAAGCAGTGTGACTGTTTTTGTGCTAACAGTAGGAATACCTATTTCAGAACCGAAGGCAGAGTCCTCTGGTGGTTAAATAAAATGGGTAGCAGGAACTCATTATCCCCCTCTCCCAGTCCAGTCCTGCCCACTTGCAGAGAACGGAAACTCTCTTCCTGCTTTCCTGTTTACACCTATATGCAAATTTGACACTGTGCAAGGTGATTCATAGTAGTACAGACCGGGGGGGGGGGGAGGAAGGAAAGAACAGCAAAAGAAATGAGCTGTTCATCCAAGAACAGGTTAGCAAAAGAAACAGAATTGAGCATAAACACACTCGAACACCAGGCTGGCTGAGTAATAGAACCACCACTGTAAATGCTGAGAAGTATGTCTGCATGTCTGCAGGCTGCATTATGTTTATGATTAATTCTAACACATTAGATGAGTAAAATCATCTGCTGAGGATTCCAGTGCTGTTCCATAAATACAATTTAATTGTAAATAAATACATAAATACGAATTGATAAATAGGAATGCTTTGCTTGAGACAGCTAGAGAAGTACTGTATTCCCCTCAGATGACTGTAGTTCTCAGTCTAGAGCGATGCAGGAGATGTGGATGATGGACGTGAAGAATACCAATGGACTGACATTTCTCTTATTTTTCTAATCTAATTTTCTCATCCAAAACACCACCCATTAGTACTTTTTCCACTAATTTTTTGCATAAATAAGGAGTTTGGTTGCACTGACTGGAAAGATGGAGAAATCAAATACCTTTAAAGTAAATATAACCCGATAGCTCCCTCTAATAAAATGAAAGGAAAGTAAACAAAGCAGGAGGATCAATCCTCTTAAGGAAAGATCTATAACAGCAAAGTTTTTGGCTGTTACTACTAGTAACAACTGTTACCAGTAAGACACGACCTGCAAGTCTGAGTTAATATAGTATTTACCAGTATCTACATATACCTACATGAGGGTTTCTACTCACAGAAATCATATACTATCACTTTACAATGTACCGTAAATTGATCTTTCAATTTCAGTTCTCAGTGAAATTCATTGTGTGCTTTAAAAGCCTCTCATCTGCTGAAGCATTCACCTACTGCAAAGCTATTAACAGATGGATCATTTCTTCTTAAATAGGAATATTACCTTCAGCACTACAGGATTGTAGCGAATTTACCTTTAGTGAAGACCATTATTTGAATAAAATGTTTTGCTTTTTTCCTTTAAAAAGGGATATGTTGTTCTCAGCCTACAAGTTTCCAGAGTAATTTAATACACTTTAGAAAATAATTTCTGTATTTCCTTGTCAATATAATTTTTCAACTCCAAAACACAGATTTTCATGTTTGGCTGCTGACAATTATGCTCAGAGAAACTAAGTTATAACACTAATTTATTTCTTGTGGTTTTCACCTGTTCCTTTCATTGATCTTTGAGGTTGTTTCCTGTTGATTAGCCCCCCTCCTTTAGTTACTCTAAATGCTTAATATAAACACAAAGAACAGCTTCCATTAATTCAAGCTTCCAACAATATTTACCTGAAATGCAGTAAGACGTTCATTATGTCAATAAAGCTTTAAACCATAATTTTTTCTCACTCAAATCCACACTGCCTTTTCTTTTTCTCCATTTTCCACTGTTAGATAATGTACCCAAATGACAACTTGCATAAATTAAACTTTCTGATAGTATTTATCTGAAATACAGTAAGAAGTTGATTATGTCACTAGAGCTTTAAACAATAACAATATTTCATTCAAGACTCACATTGTCTTCCCCCCTCCATTTTCCACTGTTAGACAATGTACACAAATAACAGATTTCATTAATTCAATCTCCTGATAGTATTTACCTTAAGTACAGTAAGACGTTCATTGTAATGTCAGTAGAGCTTTAAAACATTTTTTTTCATTCAAAAGCCTTTTCTTTTTCTCCATCTTCCACTGCTAGACAACACAACAGGGTTCTTCTCCTCAGCCATCTGAACTTTTTACCTGAGCTGTGGCTGACTGAGCATTGCAGCCTTTGGGTTATCATTACCTCGGGGGATCTTGTTTCATATAACTGCTTCCAGGAACATATAACTGCTTCCCTGGAACATACAAACCTTGCAAGCATTTCTATTCAGAGTTGAACAAAACCTGTCCTTACTTCATATGACACTCTCCTTTATTTTTTAGAGATTTGAAGCATTAATTTGCTATCTGCTATGAAAACTGCTTTTACACACACACATACACGCATATTCCAAAAAGGGTTCTCTCCTTTGAGAACACTTTATTCTCCTTTATTATAGAATCATAGAATCGCTTGGTTGGAGAAAACCTTTGAGATTGAGGCCAACTGTACCTGCCCACTACTAAACCAGATCCCTGAGCACTTCATCTACCCATCTTTTAAACACCTCCAGGAATGAAGACTCCACCACCTCCCTGGGCTTCCCTGTTCCCATGCCTGACCACTCTTTCAATAAAGAAATTTTTCCTAATAGCTAATTTAAAACTCCTGTTTAAACCAACTTGAGGCCATTTCATCTCGTCCTGTTGCTTGTTACTTGGGAGAAGAGACCACGAACCACACCGCTACAACCTCCTTTCAGGCAGTTGTAGAGAGTGATAAGGTCAAAAGAAACATTTTCAAATTCTTGTAACTTAAAAATGAAAATTCTTAAAATATACACAAGATATCCAGTCCTACTGCAGGCCACAGCCAACAAAAGGAGAATTCCCTAGTTGCTGAAAAACACCAGCTACCTAAAAATGAGGCTAAGCTTCTGTGCATATTGGGGAAGAAATAAATGAAATAGTTCATAGAATCATAGGTTTGGGTTGGAAGGGATCTCAGAGCTCAACCCCCCTTCCATGGGCAGGGACACCTCCCGCTGGATCAGGGGGCTCAAAGCCTCATCCAACCTGGCCTTGAACACCTCCAGGGATGGGACAGCCACACAACTTCTCTGGGCAACCTGTGCCAGGGCCTCCCCACCCTCATTGTGAAGAATTTCTTCCTAATGTCCAATCTAAATCTACCCCTTCCAGTTTAAAGCCATTTCCCCTTGTCCTATCACTACTTGTCTTTGTACTAAGTCTCTCCCCAGCTTTCCTGGAGCCCCTTTCACTGCTGGAAGGCTGCTCTAAGGTCTCCCCACAGCCTTCTCTTCCTCAGGCTGAACAACCCCAACTCTCTCAGCCTGTCCTCATAGCAGAGGTGCTCCAATCTTTGGTTATCTTCATGGCATCCTCTGGGCCCATTCCAACAGTTCCATATCCTTCTTCTGTTGAGGATTCCAGCACTGGACACAGGACTCCAGGTGGGGTCTCTTGAGAGCAGAGTAGATGCAGAGAATCCCCTTCCTCACCCTGTTGGCCACACTTCTTTTGATGCAGCCCAGGACATGGTTGGCCTTCTTGGTTGCAAGTATTGCTACTCCTTTCTGATAGCAATAATCAGAATATGTTGAAGAAGCGATGAGGTCTCCCCTCAGCCTCCTGTTCTTCAAGCTAAAAAAACCCAATTCCCTCAGCTGCCCCTCATAAGAGTTGTTCTCCAGCCCATTCTTTTCTCTCTTGAATAATTCTCTCTGGTGACCAACAACAGGACCCAAGCAAATACCAAGAAAACATTTCGGGGGAGGGTTAGGTTGAACATTAGGAAGAGGTCCTTCACCCAGAGAGTGATGGAGCAATAGCACAGCTCCTCAGGGAAGCAGCCACACCAAGCCTGACAATATTCCAGAAGCATTTAGCCAAGGCCCTCAGACACACCGTGTGAGTGCTAGGGTTGCCCTGTACAGGGACAGCAGTTGGACTCTCCGAGCCTGGAAGAGGAGCGGGAGCGCTGTCCGGGTCTCCCAGCGCATCCCGCGCGGGCACAAAATATGGAGCCTGGGGCGGGGCACTCAGGAGCACAGAGTGGCTGAGGCGCCCCCACGGCCCCTTCCGGCGCCCCCTTCCGGCGCCCCCTCCCGGCAAGCCACGCCCCTCCATCCCCCCCATCCCCGCGCCGGCGCTGACGTCACGCGCGGCGGTTCTAGACCGTTCCAGCGTCGTGACGTAGGGTAGCGTCATTCCAGAAGATTCGGTCGGCGCCCGCATAAAGCTGCGCGGAAGGGGCGGAGCGAGGCGAGCGGTGCGACCGGAGCGGTGGTGGTGCTGGTGGTGGTGAGCGCGGGGACGGGGCGGCCTTGGCGGGGAGTGAGGGACCGGAACGTAGCGCAGCTGGGCTGAATGGGGGGCGGGGAGCGAGGTCTTAACGTGGGGCTGGGGGGATGTGACGGGGGGCGGGGCCGCAGAGGGGCCTTAATGCGGGCTGGGAGGCTGCAGCAGGGCTTAACGTGGGGCGAGGGGGGCCGGAACGCGGCGCGGCACTGCGGGGGATGTGGAGGGGCTGGGGGAAGGGAAGCCCTTTAGTGTGGAACTGGGGGGTGGGTGCGACCCTCAGATCGGGGCTGAAGGAGCTGTAAGGTAACGGGGAGTGCAGGGCCTTAGCGCGGGGCTGTGAAGGGGGTTTAGCGTGGGGTGAGGGGTCCTTAACGCGCTGCAGCGTGGTTTGTGGCGGCGTAATGGGGGGCGTAAGGCAGGGTGAGGGGCTGTAACGTGGTGGGACGGGGGTGCAGGGAAGCTTAATGTAGGCTGGCGGGGGGTGGGATGCGGGGTCGTAATGCCGGCTGAGAGGGACCTTAATGCAGGCGAGGGGGGGCAGAACGCGGGGTGAGGGGGCGTGAGACGGTGGAATGGGCCATAACATGGCGCGTCCTCCCGCAGGGCACCATGGTGAAGGAAACCGGGTACTACGACATCCTGCAGGTGAAGCCCAATGCCTCCTCCGATGAGATCAAGCGGGCCTACCGCAAGCTGGCCCTCAAGTACCATCCCGATAAGAACCCCAGCGAGGGCGAGCGGGTATGTGGGGAGCATGATAGGGATTGTGGGGGGGGAGCCAGGGCTGGTGTGGGGCTGCAAACGTGCAGAGATGGAAAACGCACCTGTTGTGTCACTGTAAATCCCTGAAGGACACATGTAAATGCCCTTCCTGCAGCACAGGGCAAGTAAAGGACGGCTCCCGCTTGCCAGAGTCTGTGAAAGCCCCGTGCAGCTGGCAGCAGGCCTGACAGTGGTGGGAGGAGGAGGCCTTGGTTCTGCTTCCTGGATGCAGTTTTGCCATCTCCCCATAGCTGCCAGTGGGAGCTCGTTCTTACAGAGGTGTTGGTTAACACAGGCAAAGCCAGCAGGATTTCTGATGTCCTGATAGCCATTATGCTGTGACCAATATGCAGAGGCCAGTGGATGCAGCTGCTAGCATTTCTGTGCGTGCTGGGGCTGAATGGGTGAACTGGTGCTCCTGAACAGATTTCCTCAGAGGAGAGGATAATGCAGGTGTACAAAGTCACAAAGTCCAGAGGAAATCGCTGGGCTGCACTTGGGTGGACTGATCACAAGAACAGTGCTTTGGATGCTGTTAGCAGAGCCCTGCTCAGCTCCCATGTGTTGCATATGTGGGTAGATGAGCACCACAATTGGAGAAATATGCAAAACTTGAATTATAGGATTATTTATCTAAAGGCTGTTCTGATAATTTAAAAAGTAATAAAAGCTCCATATTGGTGTATCTAGTGCTTTTATTTTTTGCCTGCTTTCTTACTTGTGCCTCTTGACCTATTCATAAGTAAATGATGTTGAAAGTGGAAGTAGTCATGTCAGTAATGGTAAATAGAGTTTTAAAAATTGACTTAGTTATCTTAGTAATCAGAAATTCCTGATAGCTATTTTAAAAAAAAAAACCTTAATTTTTACTGATCAAGTGGATGTTTTTATTTATATTGAAGTCCTTCTATTTGCGATGAGTAAGCAACACCAGTGTCTGGTCATTTAAATCTCTGTTCAGTCCTAGCTGGATGTAGCAGCTCAGCTGCCATGAAGGATCCCTGTGTAGCCCTAGAACAACTGGCACTGCTGTGGCCGTTGAGCATCTGGGGACTTCCAGGAATGTGGGGATAGTGCCATAACCCTTTCCAGATGGATTTGTTATAGATGTATGATGGTTGCAACTAACACGGTCATCCAAGTGCAGTTTGCATATGCTTGTAAGTGGGATGTGGCTCTGAATTAAGCCCACTTGTGACATGGGAGGAGGGGGGAGAGGGAGAAAAGGGGCCTTTTTCCTAGGAAAAAAGGGTATTAGTATAGTCTATTACACAGTTGTTTAGGGGGTACCCTTTTGGAGAAAGAAATGCTACCGGAGAGCTGTAGTGGCTCAATCTGAAGATGGAGTTGCATATGAGAGAGTTACTTTTCCTCTTGGTCATAGTTTTTCAGAGCTTCTTTTTTTCTTTTTAGTTTAAACTCATATCCCAGGCATATGAAGTTCTATCGGACCCAAAGAAAAGGGACCTCTATGACCAGGGTGGGGAGCAGGCTATTAAAGAAGGAGGCCTGAGTGGCGGCAGCTTCTCGTCACCCATGGACATCTTTGACATGTTCTTTGGTGGTGGAGGCCGAATGAATAGAGAGAGAAGAGGTACCTAGTTCTAAACAAGTTCTAGAAACTCTTAACCATGCACTTCAGTATAAAACACCTGTGCAATGGTACTGCTGTTCTGCTAAGTGCACATAGTGCGGATATTATTCGTTGCAACAATAGATGAAGTAAAATATGAATTTCTTTAGTTAATCTAGCATTAAGATTCTAATACAGTAGATAACCTGATATAGCCATACCACTCTTTCTGATGAGTTCTGTTAATTTGTTATTAAGTGGGTGTGGGTAATCTGTAGGGGAGGGGGAAAACATTGGTTCGTTAGAGCCGTTGAATTAGACCTGTTTTACATTACCTTTTTCTGTATCTGTACCTCAGTTTCTCATATGCTTTGGGCAACTTGCTTCAAAGGACACTACCAGCTTTAATGTTATTAAATCTCTTGAAAATATTTGCTAGAAATTATGTGAAACCAAGTACAGAGTGCTGCTAAAAGCACAGTATGGTTTTTGTCATCTTCCATGCCCAAAGTCTGTTAAAAAAGCAAGTAGTAACTTGCTGTAAAATCTTTCAAATTGTCCTATGAAGCAACTTCTTAATTGACTAGATCTGAAGCTGATAGTGTCCTTGCATCTTGCTGTTTAAGTTAAGCTTATGAAACTATGGGTAGGAGCAGGGGTAGGGTAACTTTAATGATGCTTTGCTTAATTACAGCTAAACTTCATGTTCTGACATAAGTGGGTGCAGCTCAGTGGAAGCTGATGGAACTGCTCGTGCTTTTTAAGGGGGCTGAGCTGTGCTCAAAGTTCAGAGTGAACTTCACACTTCCTCAGTTGAGACTGTGCATGTATGGAGAAGTGTAGAAGCCTTTAAATAGACATTTGTCCTCACAACAGCTGAACCAGAAATAATCTTTCTCTTTTGTGTTATTTTTAAAGGCAAAAATGTTGTACACCAGTTAGGTGTATCTCTTGAAGACTTATATAATGGTGTTACAAGGAAACTGGCATTGCAGAAGAATGTTATTTGTGCAAAGTGCGAAGGTAAAAAAACCAGCAGTGGCTTCAAACCCCTTACCCTAAGCTTTAAAAAAAAACCAAAACAGTGCGGGTCCTGAGAATGAAGTGTGGGTTTTTTTTATTTTTATCCCCTCCCCAGTCTTCCAGGGTATTTAATTCTTATTTATGCTTATCCAAAAGTAAGGCTCTCTTAAACATACTGATACAAAGTTACCATTCTAGTGGCAGACTTTAAACTCACTGGGAATTATAGTTAAATGTACCTAAACGAAAAGTATCTTAATCTGGAACTTTTAAGTGGATGTTTTGTTACTTATTTCTTTTTCATTTAATTGCTGTGGGTAGCAGTCTAGCTTGTATTATACAACTCATTGTACAACTATTAAGTATCCATAATGACTGCTCTTCTTTGAGGTAAATATTAATGACGTCTTGTATTTTAGGACTCAAATACTTAGCAAGCAGATTCTTTCCAAACTGTTAATGGAGTGTCTAGATCTTGAAGTTAGTATGCTGGTAGTTCCTTGAAAATGCAGATGTACTGGGAGGTGGGGCAGGGGCTAATATGGCAGAGGCTAATATAGCAGGGCCATACATAGAAAAATTGACATTCTTTAGCTTATGGAAACTTCAGACTTGTAGGGCACGTCTCGTGATGGAAATGAAATTCCAGTTACATTGGAAATAACTTTACTGAGCTACTCTAGGTTGCTCTGAAGGGGCTTTTAAAGTCCGTTCCAGCCTGACTGCTGTAGAGTAGTTTTTTGGGTTTTTTGAGACTGAGATCAGATTTAACTTTTTTGTCAAAGGTTACGGTGGAAAGAGAGGGGCAGTAGAGAAGTGCCCTGTGTGTAAAGGAAGAGGAATGCAAGTTATAGTTCAGCAGATTGGACCTGGCATGGTACAACAAATCCAAACTGTGTGTCCGGAATGCAAAGGCCAAGGTGAAAGAATAAATCCGAAGGACCGGTGTGACAACTGCAATGGCTGTAAGGTTGTACGGGAGAAAAAGATCATAGAAGTTCATGTTGATAAGGGTAAGAACTGTGTGTTTTTCTGTCCCTAATTGTAGTCTATAGTTCTGCAGAGAGTAAATGGATTTCTCTTCCCCAGGTATGAAAGATGGTCAGAAGATAGTATTTCATGGAGAAGGGGACCAGGAGCCTGATCTGGAGCCTGGTGATGTTATAATTGTGCTTGATCAAAAGGATCACAGTGTCTTCCAGAGGCGAGGCCATGACTTAATCACAAAAATGAGAATTCAGCTCTCAGAGGCTCTATGTGGCTTCAGAAAGACCATAGAAACTCTGGATAACAGAGTTCTTGTCATATCATCTAGGCCAGGTAGGTCTTGAGAATTCTGATTCTATATAAACTGCTTGCTTGATCCATTGTGCCTGGACTGGCGTTTTGGGGGGCTTTGGTTTGGTTGGTGGGTTGGTTTTTTTTTTAGCCAGTCAATGCAACAGACTGCAGATGCCTGCAATTGTAGTTTCAGTTGGTTCTTCATCATTCTTTGTCACTCCTTCTAAAACTTTACATGCAGAAATACAGCTAAAGCTGTCAAATGCTTCTAATTAGCTTCAGCCTCAGTCGGTTGATAGCCAGGAAAGTATTCAAGAGGCCAGAAATTTAAACTCTGTTAACTCAGGCTGAAGGCTGTGCTAAGGAAGCTGCTTCTCTTACAGTAAAGGAAAGAGCCTGTATGACCCTACTTCTGTATAGCTTGGGTTTAGTACTTCATGGTCTGCAGCCTTCTCTGTAAGTGGCTTTGTCATCTCCCTCGGATGCTGTGGGAACACTACTTCTGTGCAACCCTGCTTTGCATGGTTATGAAATATCTGCCATGTAAGCTTACTTACAGTACTGGCCTCCATGTAGGTGAAGTGATAAAACACGGTGACCTGAAGTGTATCCACAACGAAGGGATGCCTATCTACAAATCTCCAATGGACAAAGGAACCTTAATTATACAGTTTTTGGTAAGTTGACTGCTTGCTGTTGTGTAGCAAAGATACCTGTGTGTTGGCATCAGGATTAACTGTTCATTTAAAAAAAAAATGTATAAAATCATAGGTGCAGTTCCCAGAGCACTACTGGCTCCCAAGGGAGAAACTGTCTCTGCTGGAGGATCTCCTTCCTCCCCGAGAAGATGTTATGGTTACGGATGAGATGGATCAGGTGGACCTTGAAGATTTTGATCCAAGTGAGCCAACCTACCGTAACAGTGGGGGAGAAGCATATGAAGAAGATGAGGAGGGTCCAAGAACAGGAGTACAGTGTCAGACATCTTAAAGCAAGGTGAAGTGGATGTCATCTAAAATGTAAATTTTCACAATGAAAACTGCATGGCTGTAATAGCCACTGCTTGTGGTTTTTTTGTGTTCAGCAAATTGAGTTGCTGCGCTGTCAGTATCACCTTTTTGTAACTAATTTATATTGTGTTCTCATAGTCTTTATATATAAAGCAAGTGTCACACAGCTGAGAACCAACTGAGTTGGTATACATTTTCCTTTGCTGTGAAGGTTCTCAATTTCACCAATGCTGTTTATATACGAATTTGGCAATATTGATAGAGGCTAAGTGGAGTGTCTTATGTAAATACTTTCATACTGGAAAATTAATTTCATAGAATAAAACATAGCAGAAATAACTTCTAATAAATAGGACTTCACATTTTGTCATGCTTCTGTTGTATTTTCTGAGCTGCTCTGGAACCCCCTTTATTTGAGTAAGTTTTTCTCTAAGCTCAGATTCCTGTCACAAAGTCTGGATTGTTCTCAATGTTCAGTTTTTTTTAGCTGCAACACTGTGGTACCTGTCTTTGTATTTCAGAAGCATTTTGTGCATGGCCTACTCCTTGCACAATAATACTCTGGCCTGGGCTCTTCTATTAGGGCAGAATTCCTTCAGCTGCATAGTTCTGTGTAAGTGGAATTGAGGGTTAGAAGGTTTCTTCTAATCCTTCTAATTTATTTACAGCCACCTACTTCCAAGTAAAACTTTCATCTTTCAGAAGCTCAAGCTTTCTTTGTGTTCCTAGGAAGGGGTTTTACTTCCTTCTATGCATTTTGTAGTTGAGCTGTAATTAAGATGAATAAATGCCAACCCTGTGTTGGGTGTATGGCTGCTGTTTTATATCATGACAAGATGTCCCACTGGAACAACAATCACAGTGAAAGGGGAAAAAGGTTTATCTGTTTTGCAGTAGCATTTGTATTAAGGTATGGTTGGAAATAACTGGCACCCTTCAGTAAAATTAAACTGAGCAAGCTACACCTCCCTCTACAATTGTTGGAACAGGTGTTCAGCTTAAGTGACCCCATCACATACATTAGCACAGGCTATCATTTCCCATGTGTATAACACAGCTTTGTCACTTTTCCTATTTTCCTAAAATAAGCTGCTGTTAGACATGGTGAGCACCCAGTTACAGTCTATTTATGTACAATGGCAGAGGAGATTAACGGGGCAGTTACTTCACCCAGGACTTTATTTCCACAAATACATTGGTCAATGAGACAGAAGTTACTTGCATCTGCAGCTTTTATTTAAAAAAAAGTAAAGCTTTCTCTCACGCGAAACAAAATCAAAAATATAAACGAAACTGATTTTGCAGATCAACAGTAGGAAAATGCTTTTAACATACTAAAAAATTACATGGAAAGACAGCAGTATTCCTAAAAAACTGCCACAGATTTTAACCAGAGGGTCCAAGTCACAACATTTAAACAGGACAATCATAAATATGAATTTCTTGGTCATCTCCAACAGATACAATTTTTGACCCACTTCCATTGTATTTCACTCCCCAAACCTGCAAACAGGATGTACAAAAGGTTACTAACAGGAAACTAAGACAAAACACCTTCAGAACAGTCATTTATTGATCAACAAGCAGCAGAGAGAGGATGATTTAAGATCACCTTATTAGCACTGGTCCAATTACAGCTTCTCCTTTAACAGCAGATGAGCTTATGAGCCATAGGAGGATGCTGCCATCTAGCAGCTTGACAAGCTCTTACATTCCCCTCCTACTGAATGGATTACACAGTCTAAAGGTACTTGAAAAAGGCTCGAAAGCACTTGCCCCGATTTGCATAAATCAAGTAAAGTTTTCACTGTAAACCATCCTCTCCTCCTTTCTTGAAAGAATTTTAAAATGCTTTCAGGAAAGCAAAGAGATGAAGTATTTTTTATGCAGACTGACCCATCATGACAGACAGAAGAATGATCCAGTTTATCCTACCGCTAATTAAGAAAGCCATTTACTTACCAGTGCAAAGCTTAGAAAAATTCAGGTCACTCCTCTGACTGACTTACAACAATTACACAAACTCCTAAGTGATCCCTATTCCATCATCAGGATGGCATCAGGAAGAGTGAAGGCTACCCAGTGTATTAACGTGGGACTGCACAATGGGCATCCTGCCTACAGCATGTTTTGGGGAATCTTGTACGCCATTCTGCATTCCTATCTAAAAACCAGCCTTCCCAAGAGCTAATACATCTCTGCCTTCCACAGACTTACATGAGATTCTAGAGAACAGCTAAAACAACAACAGAAATGCAGTTCTGCTTGGTACTTCACTACTAAAACCCCATAGCTGTAGATAACTGAAAAGAAGGTTACCAGCAAAAAAATACGATGGAAGAGTCCAAATAAACTCTGAAATAATTTCTCTATGATCCATTAAAACCCAGCATTATTCTATTTAACACCTAACATTTGGAAAAAGTAACTTGGTAAGTTCCTAACTTCCTCTTCCCTCATTGGTGGCTATCACTGAGTGAAAAAATAGGGTATTACAGACAAATATTTGAGGTCCCAAGTTTCAAGAAGGCTTTCAAGCATCTTTTAAGATAATTCCATCCTTTTAAATAGGTGTTTTCCCTCCTTACGCATGCATATGCTGTGTAAGCGATAGAAATAAGACAAAGATAAAAGATACAGTCTGGTAAGAATCCTTTTGGCCACTCAAGATTGCCCTTATTTGAACCTCAAACATGTAATTACTTTGAAAGCATCAACCTACCCACTTGGTATATTATTTCAGTCTTAAGTGCCAAATAAGTGCTTCCATTGCAGTAGGCTGAAGCCCAACCCTGCACCTACAGCACGAAGCCAAAGCACAAACATGCCGGACTGCACAACAGATGCTCTGGGAGCACAGCAACCGACATAAAGCAAAGCTTTGTCTGCATACCTGGTCTTGGTGGTCAAAGAAAGTGTGAACACAGGTTCTCGTTCCAGCATCCCAGACTTTTACACTTTTGTCAGATGAACTGAAAGAGAAGTAGTATTGATCGATGTTCAAATCAATGGATTAACTAGTTCAGCGCAAAGATTAGAAGATCTCACACTGTAGACATAAGAAATCCTTTGTCACCCATCAAATACAGGAATGAACTAGCAAAGGAGCACATCTTCTGCCAAGTTCCAGTTACCTTTAAAATGCATTTACTGTTTCAATATTTGCAACATGAAAACGAAGACTCCCATTTTAGCCAGAAAATTCTTCAAAGCAAGTTCTTTGGATACAGGAACTCCTGTTACATACACTTGGTCCCCCAGCTGCCTGAGCTGTTTTCTAAGAGTTAACATTCAAGTTCTAGGTCATACTTTTTAATTCAACAACAATTTTTCAGGTGTTTAAAGTCAAATGGCCCTTCTCTTAGGTGTAGATGTTCTTCACTTGTAGGGAACGATACTGCAGTAAGATGAATTGCACTGTAAAATGCTATTCACAGGTTGGCTCTTGTGCCTTTAATTGTAATCTATGTTATTCCATTATAGATTCCATTGCAATTTGTATATGTTTACTTTTTATGATCCATCTCCCCTTGTAAATAAAAATACGGGTTTTTTTTCAGTAAGCATAAGCAAATTGAAAATCAATACCTGGAGACAAAATGAGTATCATCAGGACAAAACGCTACATTTAATACCCAGGATCCATGACCACTTAGTGTGCCAGCCAAGTTTGCATGTTGTCTGTGGAAAGAACATGTTAGAAAATACAGAATTTTAACATTTGATTTGTGTATTCCAGAGGAAAAGCAACAGGAATATAGTTTAGCTAGTGCAGTAAGGAATGGTTCAATGCAAGGTCAAGGAAGATGACTTCTGAACATTTGTTCATCCAGGCTTAACTGGTGTTAAAATAGATCTGCTTTTCAATTTCAAATGCTGAACACAAAAAGAAGTCACTGAGAAGATACATTAGTGGACAAAAGTTTCAACATGAAGAAGGCAAAGTAATACCGGCTTAGGGGACTGAAGGTCACTGAAGCAGTGCCTTTTCCTCCCTTAGGGTCTGCCAAGTTTTTGCACAATGCATAGAAATAAGTCATAAATATAATTTCTTGGGTACAGATGGGTAACACAAACACCCAGGACAGATATACAAAACAATTAGGTTGTTGCTTACAGGGCTAAATATGAGGAAAGCAATTTGTTTTCAAGTTAAGGCTGTCATCCACCTATGCACTTTTTTAAAACTCTCGAAGGGTGTAGTATTTTATTATTACCTAAAGTAGTCATCACCAAAAGCTGAAGGTCATTACAGAGAGCAGAGAGTTTGATAGATTTTTAACAGTCTCAGCCTCCTTGCATAGTTGCTTTCCTGTTAGCACATCTTGCAAAATAAGAACTTACACATCATAAATTTTTATATAGCCGTCATCTGAAGCAGTTACAAGTAACTGAGAATCTGGAGAAAATGTCAGTGAACGAATGGGCATCGCATGACCTGAAAGTCAAAGTTATATATGGCTTAGAATGTCGCTATTCCTTTTCAACTACTCTTACAGTGCCTAAGAGCAGAACAGCATTCCCTGTTAAAAGCAAGCAGCCTCTGAGGAATCTTTCAATGCCTCCACAGACTTCTGTGCACAACAGAAAACAGAAACTCAGAGTAACTGCCTTAACTGAATGTTATAAGGCACATCTACTGCAATGCAAAAGTACCCTTCTTTTTCAGCTGTGGATCTTTATTGGAAATTATGCCATGTTTTCTAAGATGATTTCATATTATTTTAAATGTGGGTCTTTTTAAATTAACCATACAACTGGACAGAAGCCACATAAACATTAGAAGCCTATTTATCTGTTAGAAAAATGCATGTCTTCTACAATATAAAATGTTCCACTATTTTTTAAAACAGAAATATGCTATAAAAGTAATACCACAGCAAAAAGTAAAATCATGCACTTGGCAGGACACACCTGGCTTAGCTTCGTTCCCTTGTACTACACTGCAATACAGGAAGCAACTGCAATTTAACAGTTTAGTTAAGCATTACTATGTCTTGAGACAGGCATTTATGATGCAAACCCAAGTTTACAGTTTGCCTCTAATATTTTAAGTAGTTTACATTACAGCACACTGAATAACTAAATGCTGCCTAGTGGCCACAAACATCAACTCATTTACGCCATGGCTGTTGAATCTTATTCTGACTTGCAAGATATTGTTTCAATTTGTTGAGGAATGAAGGCAGAACTTGTGTATTCCAAATAGACAACCATTACCTTCTAGCGTATGGAGAAGTTTTCCCGTTGCAATATCAAAAATATTGATAATGCCATCTATTGCTCCACTGGCTAAGTATTTTCCATCTGGACTCTGTCATAAAACACAAAAAATATGCATTTAACAACTGGATGCATTTATGCTGTGTACCTTTCCCACATTCTCTTGGCAACTTGTCACAAATATGATCTATGCAAGACACCCAGGCTGCAAAAATCCTGAAGACCTCAGCTGATTTACTCATAAAATGTGAATAAGCAAAATCAAAGTAAAATTTTCATACATACGAGGGGGATGTCACACAGTTTATATTTGGAACTACCAAAGTGTGTCTGCCATTTAATGTTATGTAGAGATAAACTGGTAGATTGAAACAAAAATATCTGATTTACAACATATGAGAGCAATAGCAATTTCACATAAGAAATCAGTTGTGCTTCTTACATATGCAATGCTAAGGATGAACTTTCCTCTGGTGTCCAGAGAATATTCTTTCTTTCCAGTTTCAACACCAAAAATATTTACTTTTCCCACATGACTTCCTGTTGCAAGGTACTGGGAATCGGGTGAAAAAGCCAGGGACCAAGCATCAACTGTATTAAAAAGAAAATCAGTTTGTTGAATAAGAACAAGAAACAGTATTCACCTGTGTCAGTTCTGTATGTATCTGTTCAGATATTTAACCCCCTCACTACTCTTTAATACTTTAAAAACTTCACTACATACTCTTAAGAACTCTTAAGCTCATTAAAGAGAACTTCCTTCTATGTAATTAATGGAGCACAGCTTAAGCCATTTCCCTTTACTGAAAGATTACATTTTCTAATGAGACTGAGCTTATTAGAATCTCCTGTAAAAATAAATCTAGAATTTAAGACTGCATTAGTTAAGTCTGAATTCTTACTTTTCTCCTGGTACTAAGAGATATTAAGCCAGTATGGGAAAGCAACACTAGGATCTAAGAAAACACTGAAACACACAGATACACAAATGTAACACAGATCAGCAGTCCTTGCAATGGCATTTAAAAAGCCATACCTGTTTATAGCAGTACAAAGTATTTATCTGCCACAATGTAATTCACAGGTTTGGGTTTTTTTATAAGCTTAATATTAGTTACCTAAAACACTGCAAGACTGTTCTTAAAGAAGTGCTTGCTAGTGGACCAATGAAATATTCAGCATAAGATCTTTAGGCCCTGAATTCCAACTTGGAAGATACAACATTGATCCATACTTCAGCTTTACTGTGTTTTGGCTTGCTCCCTCAGACTTGGATGCACTTCATAAATAAGTATCACTATATGTGATGTTGTCTCAAATTCATTGCAGTGCTTACAAAGAAAGTTCAGACCTTCTTTGGAAACCAATTTAAATAAGAGTTTGAATTTTTTTTTTAAATATCCTTTTATCAATACATCTGTAACAGCAAGCTTGTTTCCATTCTGTTTTATGCATCTAGCAAAAAGCATATCTAAATGTATTTGAAAAAGCCCAAGTAGTATGAAAAATAAATGTAACATGGTCTGATACTACTTTATGTTGAGTTCATAAAAACCACCAAGATTTTTCTAACAAAAGGAAAGAGAAAAACACACAAGCCAGCAAACCGGTCATCCCACGTACCCTCATGGTACACGGTGCAGTAATCTACCCATGCAGAGAAAGCTTACCACTCGAGATCTTACCAGGACCAGCATCTATTGACTTGATCTGTTTGCCAGTTTCTAAATCCCAGAGGCGAATATGGGCATCCAGGGAGCTGGATGCTGCAATGGAGCCTGTGTGGCTGATATCCACAGACACCACACCCAGCTGGTGACCTTCCAAAGTCCATTGTAGATCTAATTTTTCATCATTCCTTTTGTTGAAGGGAAAGAAAAGATTAGGTATGAATAGCTGGGGGGACTTAACTGATCTCCAACCTCAGACAACACAAACAAGACAACCCACATTTCTCTGTTTTGTTTGGCAAAAGGGGAATCAACCTTCACCCATGAAATGTGAAGAGACCTATCGACAAATTGCTCTCTGTACTTAAGGGAAAGAACTGATAAATCAATCATTTATCATATTCCTGCAAAACATTTACTTCATCTCAAGTCTGTAAGCAGTTCCACCAAGATGTCTGTTACACAGCAATACTTGGATGCTCACAGCGTGAAATGCAATGACCAACAGTTTTAAAATCACAACAGAGCTACTCATATCACTACAGTGAAGTACATATGTAATATGCCCTGGCTATGAGACAGAACAGCTTTGCCAAAGCACACTTGTATGAGGATTATGAGGATAATTTTAATAAAAAAGGAGGATGTCATTTCCTCTTCTACTCCACTCCCATTAATTCTCTCACAGTTTGCGTGCTCCCAATGCACTCTCATAAAAAGTTGCATTTCTAATTCTTTGGTTTAGAAATACACGAAGTTGTGCTATTCTCTGTCAGATGACATGTAAAATTGAACGTGCACTTTCAAAAGAGTTCATATTCTTCAAAAATTCAAAGCACAGGAGAACACTACCACTCCAAGAGAAAGCACGCACCAATGAAGACAAACCTGATGAGAACAGTTCTGTGTGCCAGGTTACCCCTTCCCTGATGCAATTTCTAACATCCCTGGAAGTTCAGGACTGCTGTGTCCACACTGACTACTTCCATGGCTTAAAAACGATTTAATCATTCAATACGGAACACTTCACTTACCACTTCCAGACCTTCACCAGATCATCCAAAGAGCCAGATATCACTGTTTCAGAACCATCGTTTTTATTTTTGCCCCAGGCAACCGACCAGATGGCATCATCGTGAGCTAAGAGAAAATACAAGCATAGAAATTCTAACTGAGGGAAGACAACTACCAGATTTGGTAATGCTAAAACTGCCAACTGTAATGCTGGCAGTAGAGTCCTTGCTGTTCAGGTCTATCAGTGCTCTAAGAGCCTTATCACTGTTTCTGTTTTTTCAAAGCACATGATGTATTTCGTTCATCAAGGTCACTGTTGAAAAAAACAGCATAGCTATTTTTCAGTTATTCAGATATATACTTAATATAAACATTAGATATCCAGAAGAAATATTTTCCTGTGAGGATGGTGAGGCACTGGCACAGAGTACCCAGAGAAGCTGTGGCTGCCCTACTATCCCTGGAGGTGTTCAAGGCCAGATTGGATGGGATCTTAAGCACCCTGATCCAGTGGGAGGTGTCCCTGCTCACAGCAGGCAGCTGGAACTGGATGGGTTTTGAGGTGCCTTCCAACCCAAACCATTCTATGATTCCATGATGAATATGCCATTATCAATTTTACATCATCCAAGGAAGGCACTATTATTTAATATACATGTTTCCTCACCTTGCTCTTGCTTGAAGAGAATACTGTACTAGAAAGAAAAAATAATTAGCATTAAGTATGAGCAGCCTGAAAAAACCTCATGCTAGCAATGAGATTAGCTAATGACGTGTTTCTATTTACCTGTGTGGTCATGTCTTTATGGAAGCACTCTCAACAGGAATGCTCTGCAAGGAGAAAATCCATTAGACTCAGTAATAAGGTCGTGCCCTGTCACACAGCTCAGGAAGGAGGGAACACAGCAGGCATGGGAACAAGGCCTAAGGCCTGGGTGGGGGAAACGAAGCCTATGGGGTGGTGGGACAGACGCAGCCTGGGGGGGGGCAGGGGGGACCACGAAGCGTGGGGGCACAGGGCCTCGGTGGTACGGGGTGAGGGAAGACAAGGTCTGGGGAGGACGGGGCCTTAGGGGAGACAAGGTCTGGAGGGGACGGGGCCTGAGGGACACCCCGCCTTCCGTCATCCGCCGCTCGCAGGGCGAGAGGCGCCCGCCACGCAAAGGCCCAGCAGCTCCGCCGCCTCCTCTCCCCCCGCGGTACCGAGCCGAGCCGCACACAGCCTCCTTTCCCCCGGCCGCTGCCGTCGCGCGTTGATGACGCCACCTACACGCACACCAGTGCTAGCCGCAGCTTTGTCTCCGTCGCGTATTGATGACTTCTCCACTACCGACACATGCACCGCCCACCTCCACTTCCCGCTGCCGTCTTGCGGTGATGACGTTTAAACAGCCAGG